>OY756432.1:0-402500 GCA_963576905.1 Mystacides longicornis
CTTCGCGATTAACTCGTTCTTTGTTGCGGCTGTTACGGAGACCGCTAAGTCATCCGCATAACACACGAGCTTTACATCCTCTGGTACTTTTATTTTCATAACATCGTCGTACAACAGGTTCCACAGTGTCGGTCCCAACACGGATCCCTGGGGCACCCCTCCTCCTATCTCCATTTCGGTATCTCTTTCCAGAATGACTTTCCTGTCTGTTAGGTAGTCTTCTACGATGCTGCATACGCCGCGGTTGATTTCCAATCCTCGCATTTTTTCGACCAAAATGCCCCAAGAAGCCGCGTTGAAAGCGTTTTTTACGTCTACCAGTATCAGCACGTTGAGCCTTTTTGCCTCTCGTGCCGCGCTTGCCAACGCTTGGACACTCTTTATTGCATCCACTGTAGTTTTTCCCTTTCTAAATCCATATTGCGATTCGCTCAGGCCTCCATTTTTTTCTATGTCTTTAATTAATTTTTCGTTTATAATAGACTCAAACAATTTAGCTATCACATTTATGAGGCATATGGGTCTGAATTTTATTTCATCTGCTGGGTTTTTTCTGGGTTTCTCTATTAACACCAGTTTTGCTTTTTTCCACTCTTCTGGGAATATTCCGTTTTTGTATAGATCTCCAAAAAGGTTTTTGAAGTATCCTATGCTGTGGGTAGCAAGTTCTTTTATAACTCCAGGAGAGATGTTGTCTGGTCCGGGGGCTTTCCCAATTTTTATTCTCTTCACTGCTCTCTCCAATTCGTCTTCAGTGATTTCTAAATCGTCGTTTCTCTCGACATTTCTCCGGTTTCTTCTTAAAGTGTTACACTCAGGACCCATGAATAGTTCCTTAAATATTTCTATCTTCCGCTCTATGGGAATACTTGTAACCGGACTAGCGGTGCGAAGTTGGCTTTTCACAATTTTGTAGGCATCTCCAAAGATGTCATTGTCCAGTCTCTCACAAAGAGAATTCCATGCTTGGTGTTTTTCTTTTGCAATGCTCTTTTTTAGTGCGTTTTTTGCGTCTTTATAGATTTTTTCTTTTTGTTGTCGCTCTGTTCCGTTTTTTGTTCTTTGGTAGACCCTTCTTTTTCTTTTGACGTCTTGTATGTTTTCTTGAATGGTGACTGTCCACCAATAAGGCAATTTATTTCCTTCCTCACTTCGCACTTTCGGCGTGCTTCTCTTGTAGGCTGTCTCTATAGCTCTGGCGCAGGTTTGCGGGGTTATTTCTTCATCCATCGTCAGGTCTGTAAATTCTCTTTTCAGAGTGTCAAAGTTTGTGGCTCCAAAAATTTTTCTCTGATTGTTTCTTCCTTCATTTGCACCCTCGATAGTAGTCAGGACATAGAGATGGTCACTAAGTGTCTCGTCTTCCAGGATTTCCCACGACGTTCCTTCTCTCACCGTACTATCACAGGCCAATGTTACATCAATATAGGACGCCCCATTTGGTCTCATACATGTAGGAGTTTTTCCGTCGTTTAGAATGTTTAAATTCTGAGAACTTGTCCAGTTAAACAGCTCTTTGCCCTTTGTATTTGTAATATTGCCTCCCCATGAAGGGTGTTTAGCGTTTAGGTCTCCCGCCACAATGTATTTGTAGTATTTGTTATTGTCCATGTCTTGCTTAATTTTGTCCAGTATCGATTCAAATTCCGCCAGGTCGCATTTATTTGGACTCAAATACAGGCTATATATAATTTTTCCCTCTATCTTAATTCTAACGGCACCTTCAAACGCTTTGTATTCCAGTACCTTATGTTTTCGGCTGGTATTTATTATAACTGCGTCCTTTCTTGCATCAGAGTACAGGTGTTTTCCTCGACATTTGTTTTTGTTTGGTTCACTTATAACTAGAAAGTCACATACTTTTTCGCCCGCCACTGCCAGAGCCATGTCATGGGCAGCCGCACACCGTCCAACATTTATTTGGAGTAACTTGATGCCTTGGACTCTTGAAACCTTTTTCTTTTCTCTCTTTCCTCATTGAGAGCTTTCCTGAGAGCAAGACATTTACCATCTCCCGCTGCATGGCCATCCAGTTTGCAGAGCGGGCAGTATGGTTTTTCTTCGCATTTTTCTGCCTTATGTCCCTCCTTAGAGCAGTTACGGCAGCATCTTCCTCGGTCCTTTTCCCTGCATTTTTCCGCTCTGTGTCCGTATGCCCAACATCTGAAGCACTTGATTAGGTCTATCCTTTCTCTGACTGGACACATACTCAGCCCGATGCGGAGGTAGTTGTCTGCCAGAATTTTCTTTGCATCCTCTGCGTCCATGAGAACCGTTGCCACTTGGGTTCCATATCTCGCCGGTCTCAGTGGCCTTACTGTCAACTGGTCGGCATGGTCGATTTTCCCAGTTACCATAATAGACTCTTTGACCTCTTCGTCATTTGTAATGGCGTCTATGCCAGCTATGTGCAGGGTTTTTGATCTTCTATTAATCACCTTGAGGTCTTTGCCCTTTACAATCTTTTTCAGTGATTCCGATATATTTGTGTCCTTTTTCACGTTCAGAATAACTCGACCGTTTCTTGTTTCTCTAATATTTGTTATTGAGTTCTTCTCGTCCTGGGTAAGAGTTTTCTTCATTCTCATCAGGGTTTCCGCGTAGGTTCCTTTTTCGGTGTCTATGATTATTCTTTCTCCTTGATCTTTTTTAGCTTGGGGCTCCCTTCTTTTTGATCGGGCCAGTTTTATAGTCACTTTTATTCCTGATCCACGGAAAAGGAATTCTGTCATCTTTCTGAGTGCATCAGCCTCCATCGCGAATGATGAGGCGACAGTAAGACTATGCACATTTTTGACAGAGACCTTTTCCTTTATTTCTTTGAGAATATTAAATGTTTTTTCTCTTGGATCTTGTTTCTTATCAATGTCCTGTGTGAAGAAGAACAGGATATTCCTAGATGATTCTTCAACTTTCGACCCTATCTTGACGTGAGACCTCTGTTCCATCTCAATGTAGTTCCCCTTTTTACCTGTTATTCTTTCCACTCCATCTATCTTCGGATATCTATTTTGAATTCTCTTTGTCAGGCTATTAGGATTTTCCTCGTCAGACATGATGAAAGAGATATGTTCTGTCTTCAGATTAAATATATCTTCGTAGTTTGTATCGACATTTTGGTAACAGTTTTCTGACCAGCGGCTGTTGGAGATCTTTGTGAATTCCTCGTAGGAATCGCTTGATTTAAGCTCACTCAGATCGCGAATCTCGTACTGCGTACTTTGTTCAATGATTTTTCTTTCCAGACTTTGCATTCTCTCTTCTTGCTTCTGTTTGTATTCATGAAGCTCCTTCCGAAGATCCTTTAGCTCCTCTTCATTATTCTTTACTCTTGAAGCTGCCTGAAAGACCAGGTTTTGGATTTCAGCGGCAAGCTTTTTGATTTCTTTGTGCACGTTTTTGTTTGTTCGAACAAAAGCGCACAGTTCATCAACTTTTTGATCAAGGTCCTCGAGCCCCGCCTACGCAATTACAGCTTTTTCCTGTGCTGGACTGGATCGCTTCTTTCGTTTGTTAGCTCTCCCTTTAGGTGGTGTGAGAGTAAATACATCACTTTCATCGTTACTGTTTTCGGTGGTGGTCGGGGATCTCCCTTCCCCACCCCTTTGACTTTTTTTATCTTGAGAATCATGAAGGATGTCTATCTGTTTTACCACTTTCGGTGTCCTGGTATCCATTTGAGATCCCGGTGGAGTTCGTCGAATGGAGTCCCTCCTCTTAAATGGATCTCCACAATCTTCTTCTCTCTTCGCCGCCTTCTCACCTACCTCATAGCGCTGCAAAATATTCGATCGATTCTTGCCCTCCCCAGAATCCGAGGGGCAGCCCGAAGAAACTTCGGGGGGGGATTCTCCACTGCTCAGAGCAGCGGTACCCCCCTGGGGTATGTCCATGTTTGAATTCGACGTCATATCATAAAAATCTTCAGCTGTTTTGTTTTAGGCCAGCTCCTATAGAATCTCCCGTTAACGAACGGGTATTGACAGATTCATGCCACCTTTTTTTTAGGGTGAGGTCCCTTAGGGCACGTCTAACATGCATGTAGACTAACAGGCAAGCCCATGCCTAGGATTTTTGGTTCGCCCCGAGTATTTCATTTCCTCGGTACCACACATATCTGTGAGGCATTCCTCTATCCACCACCCGAGGAGGCGCCCGATGGGGGATCCCGTACCCCGCACGGGAACCTAACCTAACCTAACCTAACCTAACCTAACCTAACCTAACCTAACCTAACCTAACCTAACCTTTTTCCCTCTAACCTAACCAATCCTGTCTAAACCGTGGTACCACGGGATGAAATTATCCAAGCTGACCGTCTCTCTCATATCAAGGCTGAGATTGGGTCATTGTATCATTGCGTCACATCTTGCCAAAATCAACATTCTTCCTTCTTCCATGTGTGAGTGTGAAAAGGAGGAAGAAACTGTCAATCATATTTTCTTCAACTGCCCTCTCCTACCTAACGAAGAATTTCTACTGGACATTCTGGCGCAGGGAACTACTTTCCCTGTGTCAGTGAATTTCCTATTAGCCCAAAATGACAAAAGAATAATATCCACAATTGCCAAACATTTAATAAAAAATAAAAAGATGATTTAATACATTAAATGATTTCCAACTTAAAAACTTGAATTTAATGCGCAACTTTTAATTTAATTTCCGTTTACATGACCAACCCCGTTCTCCTTAGTCTTCGCACCGCCTAGGTGTTAGTGACAACAACATTAAATCTATTTTTAGACGGCATCACATCGCTGACGCTCCAGGTGTAGATAACAAGAAATATGATTGAGAATATTTCCTAATTCATTTTGATGATTGTGCATTTTGAATTACTCGTGCTGTATTTTACTTTTTGGTGGGCTGCTTCACCCTTGTTTTGGGTGCTTGCCCAAATAAAATTAAATAAATAGGTACTGTTACAGATTACGAAGCTCGAGTAGACTTAATAGTTGATAAATATTGTAGTAAGAGGCCGTATAAATGCAGTATAGAGGATAGAAAAGAAATAGAAGATCAAGTGGAAAAATTACTGGAAAATAAACTAATTGAAGAGTCTTACAGCCCATTTGCAGCACCGGTAACTCTAGCATTCAAAAAAGATGAAAACAAAAGATCAAGATTGTGTATAGATTTTCGCGAATTGAACAAAATAGGTTTGGAGCTGCCCGGTGGTTGTTGGGTTGGTTGAACACCCGTGGTCTTTCCATTTTCCTGTGAAGGATGCACGTAGTGTTGTGTTTGTTGGTGTAAGATCTCCCCCCGGTTGAATGTCGGTGAGGTGGTTGGTTTCTTGGTGCCAGCCGTAGGTATTTGTATTGTAGTGAAGTCCGGAAGTGATGATCTATCTGCATTCTTGAATTCGTCCATTGTGGATACGACGCGTCAGATTTAAATGATGTGTCGTAAATGATAAATATTTAAAAAAAAAATTTTTGAAAGGTATTCAGAAATGCTAATGTGTTGCGATTTACTTGGTTGTGTCGGTATTGCTTTGAATGCGTTGTATTCGACGAGAAGAGATGAAAAGAAAAAAATGTTGAACCACAATACTGATGTCGAAAGAAAAAGAATTATTCGAAGTTGTTGGCTATCAGTTCAACTTAAGTACAATTCAATCACTTCGATTTGTAGAGTGTGAAAAAAGAAAATAAAAATATATTCAAAATAATAAAACTTTAAACGCGAAGTAAAAAGAATAATTATTATTATTTGAGTCGCCGCACGCCTCAATTTTGGTGTGCGAGTGGCCTATGTGGGTAGCTGTGTAGCTGGGCCGGCGTCCCACGTGGTGTGGAAGCGGATGGCCTACCCCGCCGCTCTGTGTCGCGGCTGCACACCCGACAACAAGAATACGGGTTATTACATAGAAATCAGTATGCTGCGAATAAATTGTATGTGAGTGTTACGGCAAATAATCTTTTAATTGTTACTATGATATTGTATGAAACTGTGAAAGCAGAATTGTGGGTGGTTTTCGTATTTACGTTATAATTATTCTATTTTAGCTTGATTTTATGCTGGATATTACTGTATGGCAAATAAAATGATTTGACAGATGGGAAAAAAAAATTTTTTTGGAAGGAGAGAGAGAAAAAAAAAATATGAAAAGATGATACGGTTTGCTTGGTTCCTGGTCGCCTTGTATCAAAGGCGTGTTGTAATGGTAGTGGTCTGCTGTGCCGTGTGCTTCGCCTGCTGTCTGCATGTGCCGTGCGTGATGTGCTGCTTGCTGTGTTCGGCTGCCCACGTGCTGCTCGATGCCGGCGTCTTCTCGTGCTGCTGGATGTTGCAGATGTCGCTTGCTGTGCTGCGGCTGTCTGGTGTTGCTCTATTTGCTTCGCTGCACCCTGTTGTTCACTGTTGGTTTTGGCTGAAAATTTCGCACAGAATTAGTTCTTACATACAATAAATTTTTTTTTTTTAATAATAAGATCAGATTAATTTTTATTAAAAGATAATAAATAAGGCTTTTAAAAATTTGTAAAAATGATATTTGAAGCGTCGAAGTATGTCCTTAGGTATTAAGGTAAATTAAGCGTTATAATTTTGTAGGAGTTGGTTACAGGGTAGATAAAAGTTTGCAAAAAAATTTTTTTTTGAAGTTAAGGTTATTTAAAGCAATTGTGAACGATCTTACCCTACCGGTCAGCTCCTGACTCCTGCTTGGACGGTCCCTGCTCGACTCGTGTTGGCGCGGAAAAAAAATGTTATTGTTGCAAAAAAAATGGAAATGTTGCGTTTACCGTGTGTTCGCTGTCGGGTCACCAGTGTGGAATCTTTGTGTTCAATGAAGGGGTCACCAGTGTAGAAGTTTTCAGGGTCCTCTCCTGATTCTACTTTAATTCTATGCTCCGTATCTCTACTTTATAGTTACCAAGTGTAGGTGGTGAGGACTAGATATTAGAAGGTATAATTTGATGTGAGAAATATATAAACTCGTTGAGTACAAACACTGAATTTATTTACGCAATTACATGTCACAAAGAATGCACAATTTAATAATTAAATTCTATCATAAGAGAGCGAGATACTAATCGCAGAATGCACAATTTAATAATTAAATTCTATCATAAGAGAGCGAGATACTAGCGCAGCCGAGCAGCGACACGTCCAAACGAAGAGTGATGTCGGGCCGCCCGTTCAGTCTTCTCGTCGTGCGGCCCTGCGTGGTAACATTTGAGTTGAGTGTCGTGTATCAATAAATTACTAGCAGCGTCCGCTGCCCGGGCCTCCACAGTCTGAAGAATGCGAAATATCTTTTAGAGAAGTAAAAAAATTATTATGTTCTCAGCCAGTGTTGGAAATATTTGATAAGGATCTACCAATAATAATTTACACGGATGCAGCTATAGAAGGCATTGGCGCTGTATTTAAACAATTGCAAAATAATGGTAAAGAAAAGCCAGTAGCATATTTTTCTAAGAAATTGAATGATTCACAAAAACGAAAAAAAGCAATTTATTTGGAATGCCTGGCAATCAAAGAAGCAGTAAAATACTGGCAACATTGGCTGATTGGAAGAGAATTTACAGTATTTACGGATCATAAACCATTAGAAAACATGAATATAAAAGCTAGAACAGATGAAGAACTTGGTGAGTTAGCTTATTATTTGTCACAATATAATTTTAAAATTAAATATATTCCGGGAAAAAATAACACTGAAGCAGATAGTTTAAGCAGAAATCCGGTTTTAGAATCAAACGAAAATACGGACGAAGTGCTACAAATAGTCAATCTAATACAAATAAATGATATAAAACATGATCAAGAACAAAATAAATTATTACAGAACAATAAAAAAAAATTAATAGAAAAAGATGGAGTGTTCTATAAAAAAATTAGAAATAAAGAAAAAATAATTTTATCTGAAGAGTTCAGCTTACAGTTAATTAAAGAAATACACTCTGAGTGGTGTCATATAGGAATAAAACAAATGATGAATATGATATGCAGTTATTATACAGCCAAAAATATGATTTCAAATAATAATATATTTTGTTTTTGTAAAAATTGTGAAATATGTATTAAGAACAAAACTAGAGGGCAAGGAAAATATGGTCTTATGTCACAATTGGGTCCAGTAAAAAAACCATTCGAAATAATGTCAATTGACACCATTGGAGGCTTTGGAGGACAAAGATCAACAAAGAAATACCTCCACCTGCTTGTAGATCATTTTACAAGATATGCATTAATTTCAATTTCAAAAACCCAGAGTGCAACTGATTTCAAAAAGTTGGTTAACAAAGTATTGGAAACGGACAAAATTGGAATAATACTTGCAGATTCTGGAATAAACTCTAGAGATTTTAAAGAATTCCTAATAGAAAATGACATTAAATTAATTTTTACAGCTGTTGATTCGCCATTCTCCAATGGTCTGAACGAGAGACTGAATCAGACTATAGTTAATAAGACGAGATGTAAGATCAATGAGAAAGAAGAAAAAAGAGCTTGGACAACGATCGCTAGAGAATGTATCGAAAAGTACAATGAAACAGAGCATACGGTGACTGGATTTACGCCCAAATATTTATTAGATGGCACAGTTACTAGTATTTTACCAGAAGATATGAAAATAAGAAATAATAAAGAAAATTGGATAAAAGATAAAGAAATAGCTCTTGAAAGAACAAGAAAATCACATAATTATAACAAGAAAATATTTGACAGGAATAGAAAGGACTACCAATTCAAAACGGGAGATCTAGTATATATAGAAAATGGCAACAAGTTAAACAGAAAAAAATTAGATGAATTGAGAATTGGACCTTATGAAATAATAGAAAAAATATCGGATTCGATATATAGAGTAAAAACTGGAAAACGAAAACAAGAAAATGGATTATACCATATAACCAAATTAATACCAATAGCATTTAATAATGAAAATTAAGACTGAAAATTGTAAAAATTTTCACCCTGTGATGGGGAGATGTAAGAAAGTACCATGTAGGTACGTTCCTTAGTTATGTTTTGCTTCACTTAAATTTCCATAGATGGTATTTTGGATATTGACAGCTAATGCATGGTGACGGTATAAAACACGTTGTGTTATAGTAAATAATAAATTAGATAAAATCAATTCAGTTAGTGATAAAAGTATAAACATCAATTGTCGTTTCTTTGTTTTTCAGGTAAGATAAGTGTAAACTATATTACAATTGTTGTGGGCCTAATTTTGTTATTTAATTCAAGTTTAATAAAAAATATTTTTACTTTGTTTTTCAGAAACTCAATTGTGTTTTAAATAATATACTATCATAATCAAATCCCATTATATATATTGTCCAAAATGATCCGATTTTACTAGGTTCGTAACTAGACTTCGTCAACAGGAGGTCCGTGAAGATATTGTCTATACAAGTAGAGTCAATACAAGGTCAGTAGTACGTGTGTCAAGATGTATACTACGTGTTAGTGAATAACTACTCATCAAATCTAGTATCATACCGCTATTTTTACCATTTTCAGAGTTAGGTTACCAAGTTACCAAGGTCCACATTCAAGTCTCCGCAAACAGCAATATATTTGTTATTATTTTTTGTCAATTTATTTAGAACACTGTCCATTAATTGAACAAATTTTGACAAGTTTTCCTACGGAGATCTATACACACAGACTATTATAACATATTTACCTTATATACAGCTAATCTCACAAATAAAGAAGATAATGATGACAAAGATATTTCGGTTGTTTTACGGGATAATCGCAGGAGAGAAGGAGAATTTGTGAAATGGCACAAAATAAAACACGGACAGAAGCGTGGTCTATTTATTTATTTCATTTGGAAATTTCAACAATAAGATCTTTTCATCTCATATTATGAGGGAGTGAACAGTGAGGGAATGGGCCTTTAAAAGTATTTATTCACATTTAATATTATGAAAAGAGTACTTATAAAAAAAGCGTTTTAGTCCTATTATTATTAACATCAAATTGTAGGGTGTTTGCCCTCAATCAGTAAATCAAGTATCGTTATTTTTATGAGGACAATCGAGACAGCTTCCTCTCCTCTGGGTTCCCCTGGGTGAGATGCCGCGAGGTCGTCAGGTGTATGGATATGTTGGTGGCGGAGGAAGGCGCGCCCTCGGCTTCTCGTCCAAACGCTATTGCTTCACTTCCACGTCTCCACTGCGCTCTCTCCTTGCTCTGCGCCTGACACAATACAAGCATCACTATATAACAAACTAGATACATAACTATAGTTCATTTTTTTAAAGATACAGTACTAGAAAATTCGGCATATTCCCATTTCATTCTTTACATACATAAGAAAGAGACAAAATACTTCTATAAGATTTATGACTTCGTGGAGAGGCGGTACAGAACGCAGGTAGTTGTTTTTAAGGGTTGCGATACACACTGCACGAGTTTTATGAAATGCACTCAGTTTATCGTATTTACTTCTCATTTTTTATCGAAATTGATTTATGTTACATTTTTTATCCTGGTGTAGGTATACCTATTATTAAAAATACATTCAGTTGTTATATAATACAATGTTTATGTATTTCATAAAGTATAAATTGTTATATAATATTGTACACAGATTAAAAAATGCGCTATGAAGACATAAAAAGTGCAATAGGTGTAGGATCATTATAGACATACAGATAAAAAAGTAATTGATATACCTACGCTAATTATACACAGATTAAAAAATGCGATATGCGGACATACAAAAATGCAATATAATATGTAGGATCATTATAGATAGATCAAAATAAAAAGACATATAGATAAAAGCTTCAGGTATAAAATAATTATACATAGATTAAAAAATGCGATATGCAGATATGAAAAATGCAATAGTTGTAGGATCGTTATAGGCAGGTCAAAATAAAAAAAAAACATTAGGTGTAAAATAATTATACACACATTAAAAAATTAATAATTATATTACATCAATATACATAAATAATAAATAAATACATAAATATAATATACCTAGGTTCATTTTTATCGAATTATAAAGTTAACGAAAGTCGATAAATAAATAACTTTAAAAAACCTTTTCTCTGACTTATCGAGATGTTAGTGAAGACAACCGCACTTCTCGAGTTCGAAAATATTATGAGTGTGCTACCTGGTTAAGGGTGGCTACTGTTACCGCCTCTCAATAAAACAATAAATCTTATAGAAGTGTTGAGTCTCTTTCTTATGTATGAAATGGGAATATGCCGAAATTTTTCTAGCACTGTATCTTTAAAAAAAAAGAACTATAGAGGTACATCATGTAGATTCCGTTGCGTGTGACTTACTAGTTGGCAGGCATCCGGGTATGAGAATCGTCTTCTCGTTGCTTCTACTGGCGGAGTGGGGCAGAAAGGGTTCTGCAATCAGATAAACTTTTCAAGTAATTTATCCGATTTTGTGATAATTAGATTTACTCAATAAAAGTAGTGTATCTCGTTATGAATCATCCCGCAGATGTGGCATAACTAAGGTTGGATCAGAGATATGTTTTGCTTTAACGAAATTTCACATTATTTTCGGGTGATGTAAGACGTCATAAGTGACAACTTTTTTAGACAGGTTGTAAAATAGCAGGTAAGATGGCTACCTTCAAAGGAGGTATCTGGATATGCACGACTTCTCTTGCTGAGTTAGGTAGGTCTTGAAGCAAAAGATCCTGTGACAAGGAGAGAGACAGAGTTAGGGAGAAAGGCAGAGAAGCTGCGGAGGGTCTCGCCGTGAGTTGTCGAGCCAGTTGTAGCGGATCCACTTCATCATCTGAAAAATATAATTCAAGTCAGGTATAATTTTTGTCTCATTAAACTAACCGCTTCATCACCACTAAACAGTAATTGTATTGGAAGACAGCCAACACATTCAAGGATTTTGATCATATTAGAGTCGGTACCATTTGGTCGAACATTGTTTTGTAATTTGGTTAATGTAGCAGCTTGGAACAATATGGGTGGAATATGAAACTCAGGCAAACTCTGTTCTCATACCGATTCCTATAGCTCTCGCTATCCTCTTTGCCTGAAGAAGTCTCCGTGCCCCTCCTTTGAACCTCAGCTGAGCGGCTCGTCTCCTCGCGGCCGTCCTCAGAGTGGCCCGCTGTATGGCCGCCTCCCAGCGCCCCAGGAAGCACGAGCGCACGCGCAGCACGGTGGGGCCGCTGGACCCGCGGGCCTCGAGCGCTGCCAGGAGAGTGCCGCCGCTGTCCTATAATCTTACAAACTGTTCTCATTGGGTTCTTAGTGGTGTAAAGAACCTCGCAGTAGCTGCCAGTGGGGCACACTCACCTGTCCTAAGCGGTTGTTGCTGACGTCCAGCTCTCTTAGCGGGGTCCTGCCAGCCGCCAGGGCTGCCGCCAGCACTCCCCCCACCTCCCCGCCTTCTGAGTCCCGGTACACCCCACAAGCAGACACCTTCAATCTGAATATAGCAACAATAATAACATCAGAAGATATGTACCTATTCATTGTAACAAGCGAAGTTTTATTTGGATAAGCCCAATTGAGAGCAGACCAGAGAAAATAGTATAGGTTCTTGTGTAGAGAAAAACACGTCTATATTGGCTGATGTCTGATTTTAATAACAATATTTTAATATTTTAATGTAAAATGGTAAAAAAGAATGATAAAACACACACACACACATATATATTCAAAATAAGAAATTTCGCAAGTACTTTGATAATAAAATATCTTCCAAGCAGGCACCCAAATTATATAGATACTAAGAATTACTATCAAATAAAGAAAATGAACATTCCTGTTTATTCACCTATAAGCTTAACCAATCTTTCAATAGTAGTAGTACAAAAAGGGCCATATTATCAGATAGATCTAAGGTATTTGACCCTTTAGGGTTTGTATCTCCCCTCGTCATTGTGGTAAATAAAATATGAGAAATAAAAATGTTTCTTAGTAATTCTTCTAAAACACTTTTATCAACTTTGTAGTATTTCGACGACATGATAGTAAATAAAAAAAAAAAAACCAACTTTGCAAATACTACTTAATTTTATTATCCCGCGGGATAATAAAATTAAGTAGTATTTGCAAAGTTGGTTTTTTTTTTTTTATTTACTATCATGTTTCTTAGTAGCTTGTAGTATCTGAAAGGATTCCCCAGAAATCACAAAGAGCTAGAGAGGAGGACTGACTTGTTGAGTGGCGTGCCTCGTAGCAGCGCCGTCAGCAGCAGCTTGACTCCCTTAGCACCCAGACTTGTGTTACTGCTGACATCCAGAGACAATATCTTGCACGAGGGCTGGCAGAGGGCAAACGCGAGTCCCTCAGCTCCGGGAGGACCTGACATTTGCAAATAATTGTTTCTAAGATTTCTTAAAATAAAATCCTTCAATTAATTATTACCAAAACATGATGTAATGATTAACACATCGAGACACATTCAAAATTAAGATAAAAAGATATTGGGTAGTTACACCTAGGTACATCAAGTTGCACCTGACAAAACGAAACGTGGAGTTATGAGTAGGTTGAGAAGAGAAGCACTCACCAATTTTATTGTTGGTCAGAACCAACTCTCGGCAAGAAGGTTTGCTCAGGATGAAGGAAGACAACTCCAGAGCCCCCTTGTTTCCGATGGAACAGTGCGACAGGTTGAGACTCCTGAGGTTCTCTAAGTTGGCTAAGCCCTCCACTAAGATATGAACCTTCTCGCAGTCTATGTCGCTACGTGTCACGCTGGAAGAAGTTGTTTGTGAATCAGAGTGCAGAGTGACGGTATTCAGTTTTGGGTGTTTTGATTGACGTGACTGACCTCAAGGTTTGCAGTTGCGAACATTGCGCTATCCCTTGCACCACCCTGCGCAGCTGCGTCGGAGTCAACCTCCTTAAATCTCGGGAGTAGCCGCTCTCTCGAGAGCACAGTCCCAAGGAGAGCGAGAGTTGAGTCAGGTTAGTTAGTCCACTGAGGATACTCCCCAGAGGGATCATGTCTGCAAGAAATCATGTTACCTACTGTGATGGGATCCCCCATCCGCAAAGGCTACTACTACTAGATTTCCTCTAAACTAAACTACCTAACTTCGGAACTACACCTACTCTGGCTAAATCAACGTTTAACAAAACCGTGTAAACCGAGTCGACTGAAAGAGTGCATCAATGTACCTATATAATAGGTAGATGACTCTAAGATGAAGACTTACGAACCCAAAATGAAGGGGTTAACAACCTTCATGATACGCACCTGAAATCACGGTTAAGGAAATCGTATGTGCTTTCAAGAAGACTTTCTGATCGCTACGTGGAATCTAATGGCCATGATGATATTGTGATCGTCTAGTAACCTAAATTTAAGGACCCAATACGTTGTGTACGAAATTAATTATAACAATCATTCAACTATATAAACCTGTAAACATTTGATCAGCCCTAAAATAATAAAGGTGATAATAGAACACATTTATATAACCAAACAAATTGCAGGATGCTCCACCATTTGTGATGTTAGTAATAATGAAATGAAAGAGTCCTACCTTAAATCCTCAGTTCTGTGAAATGACATGAGAAATATTCAAAACAAGATGAAACGAAATTTTCGACAACTTATAACATGATTGAAAGTTTTCACAAATGGTGGTCGTCGATAACTGAAATATTAGTAGATAAGCATGCAATCAACCCTAGCCTACCATGATATCATAAAACTTTACCAACCCCCCCCCCCCCCTGAAATCAAGATAGAACCATTACGGGCTTACGACCGTCTTCTACTTGGTTTCGAAGGCTGGCTTAATGCGCTTTATGTTAACCACGTTCGCCATTACACTTTGAAGTGAACGGTTCTACTCGATAATACACAAATCCCTCCCCAAACTAAGCAAACAAATTAAAATAGATAATAAAATAAAGTAAGACTTATCAATGATCCAGAGTTGCTACTTCTTTCTTGAATACACTGACTCTATGTTTTAAAAGATTCTAATTCAAATCGGTTCCCAGATAACACTTAATTATGTCAAATATTAATTAAAAATGCAACACTGAATTTAATTTTATGCTTGAATCTAAAAGGAATTTACTACAAATATATTTCACCACCCAGTAGCACACAAAATTAATATCTTATAAAATGTTCAATAAAATAATCAATAAAAATCACTAACTGAAAACAGGGCTATCCAAAGGATTTCGTACGAGAACGAGCCTCTACACCCCCGTCGACGATGCAAACCGAACTGGCCCGAGATGAACTCAGGCGCATAATTTATCTAATACAAAATCCTTCGTATCCCATCTTCAGTCAATGTTTCATGACTCTACCCAAAAGCGTTCCAAACAATCAAGAGTATTGGTATGTGAAGTGTTTTAATCATTTCTCCACATATAAATTGGAAGACTTCGATCCCTAATTAAGTAAATTATGTCACTACTAATATTAGACTAACATAAAATAGTTTATAAAATAAACTACAATATTTCAATAAAATGAATGGCCATGACAATCCTCCCCTTGAAAGAACAATCATGGGCTTGCCAAGAATGGCCAAAGATTCATGATTTTCTTTCACAAACTAAAAAAAATAAAATATTAATTCAAAATGAATATAAATTTATAATTTCTATGTACAACCCTATCTTATTTGCACCTACCATGTGAGCCTATCTCAAAACGCTATGGATATAGGTTCTCAATCATACAAGTACCTACCCCCTTCGCAATCATCCCATCCCTCTACACTCATTCTAAACGCCTGCCATACCAATCAACCATTTGGTATAACTACAGTCAATGTAGAAACCCAGTAATGTTATTTGTATCGTGAAGGAATTTAAAATTTTGTAGAAAGATTTTTTTTTCTGAACCATTTTGTTGACTTGATTTTAGAATTGTATAAAAAAATATATATATATTTTTTTCTCATGCTATATAGCAGCCCCCACGTCCCGCTGCTTTTAGATCTCGACCGGCCTGTTCGGATGTCGAGTCCCTCATGCGATTAGACTAACCTTCAACGCGCACGCGAAATATATAAACTAAGATACGAGTACAAAGCATGCTTAAATACATAAACTAAGGTTTTACAATAGGCATTGAATCAATCACCCCCGAAACCGACCCAAATATGGTCACAACTTTAACCACACCTCGGTCGCCCTCTCATAATGACAGATTCAATTTATGGTGTAAAGCAATGACCCATATTAGGACCTTAGCGGCGATGACACAAGGGATTGTCCTTCGAGCCTTTCCTAGGATCATATACGAAGAATGGAACTTTCCCCCAGACAAAGTTTGAGGCAAGGACTGGAGTTGTTAAAAATATGTATAATATTTTGTATATAATAAATTCATGCAATATTGTAAAATAAATCATAATAAATACAAGATTGTGAGTCATTTTCGCCTTAAGTTACGAAAATAAAGGAAGAGGAGTTTGTTAAGATACAATAAAATAACGATAAATACATAAATACGATAATTCATGCAAGGCGTCGTTAGTAAACTACCGGGTGTCGAGCCCCTCATGCGATTAGGCTAAACTTTAACGCGAAATATAATAAACTAAGATACGTGTACAAAGCATGCTTAAATACATAAACTAAGGTTTTACAATAGGCATTGAATCAATCACCCCCGAAACCGACCCAAATATGGTCACAACTTTAACCACACCTCGGTCGCCCTCTCATAATGACAGATTCAATTTATGGTGTTAAGCAATGACCCATATTAGGACCTTAGCGGCGATGACACAAGGGATTGTCCTTCGAGCCTTTCCTAGGATCATATACGAAGAATGGAACTTTCCCCCAGACAAAGTTTGAGGCAAGGACTGGAGTTGTTAAAAATATGTATAATATTTTGTATATAATAAATTCATGCAATATTGTAAAATAAATCATAATAAATACAAGATTGTGAGTCATTTTCGCCTTAAGTTACGAAAAGAAAGGAAGAGGAGTTTGTTAAGATACAATAAAATAATTATAAATACATAAATACGATAAATAATGCAATGGAGACGTTAGTAAACAACAATAGTCAACACATTTTATAAATTATTGAAATATTAAAAGCTTGATAAAGTATTCAGTTCCTTCACAATACAGAATAGTGAAAATTTATAAAGATAGATAAGTACCTAATTTTAAATTTAAGGCCTGGCTGAATTTGGTCCTGCTGCAATAGTCTCGTAACTAAAACTTTGAACTTATTTAATTTAATCGAATTGAGAATGATTATCTTAAAATAACTAAAACTTAAATTATGTAGTCCTGAATTCTTTAACCAGAGACACAGATCACAATTCATTCACCCAAACTCATACTAAATTATAATAAAATATAAAAAAAAATAATTTAATAAATATAAAGCTTCCTAAATACGGCTCTGTCGACTAAGATTATAGAAACAAACCAAAGACACAATTACGACTCAAATCCTGAAGTAGGTACCTCACCAATCCGAGGTAAAGCTCGACCGAACACTCAATAATAAAATACTGTAGTGACATATAGTGCTTGACAAAAAAAAACACCATAATAAACAAAAACAAAAATATACCTATATCAAATACAAACAGACAAAAAATATCTCTCTCAACCATAAGATACCCTAGGACCTAGAAGACACACTTAACATTTCATAAATTTAATAATAATATTTCACAGTTCAATAATGAAAGCCCATAGTAAAAAAATCGAAAAACACAGTGAGACCTAAAACATTATTATTATTATTGAACCCTGAAATACAATCTATCCACCTAATACAAATATGATGACGACCGCGGACAAAGAGAAAGTACTTATTGCAATGCAACTGCAAAGAAACAACGATTCTATTAGAAAGATGAATAGAAATACATATAATATGTATTCCTATATATTTTAGAAATTTTGAAGAATTATTATGAAAGACCTTTCCAAGGAATGAAGTGTTTGAAGAAGAAATATACCTAATTATTAAAGTCGGACAGGACTAATTATTATAAAGTATCTTCACACAGAACAGCCTACCCTTTTGGAATATTAAACTGTACCAAGCAGAAAAGAACCCAACCTTTAAACTTCAGTTCCAAATATTTATAAGCAATGATAAATCATAGAAAACACATACCTTGCAAAAGCACCAAGTATCTCTTTTACAAAAAATAATGAATCTGGGTTCACACAAAGTGAAAAAAAAAAAAAACATGACACCCCACTGACCTGAATTGGTGTAAAAGGAGAAGAGAAAAAAAAATGTCGGCATCGGGAATCGAACCCACGACCAGCATAATATGATACGACCTCCTGAGCGGATACCAACCATATTTTTAATCTAAAATTCTAATAACTTACAATTCATATTCCATCATACCTTGCAAAACTCTTATTTATAAACAAAACCCACCAAAGTCCACTTTATAATATGCCCATCATTCACCCTTACAACTCTTTTTCTCAATATTACTACAAACCAACCCACTCGGTCAACAAGTACCTAACCATAATAATCGAGAACGTTAAAAGTTATTTTAACAAAACAAAATAGACGTATTAACCTGATCTATATTTAATTTCAACACTCTCCAATAAAATAGCCGGCGAGACTTAACGCTTGAAGCATTCTCTACCAGTCTGCCGGTCCCATCCAAACTAAGACAGGATTCAAACCCCGAATTGAAATTTCAAAATATAGAAAAAAAAAAAAACCCTTAGAGAGCTTCTGATCACGACCGGGAATCGAACCCGGGAGCTTCTGATCAGAAGTCGGGAGTCAGCGTCTATGCCACTGAACTACCATGTTCGTTAACAAAATAATTATATTGCTATTATTACAAGAGTAACACCCAAGTAACAGCTGAATTAGTTAAATATTAACAGAGATTTAGAAATGCAAACAGTATAATATCAAACCTCAACATACAAAACTCTAGGTACCTACATTCAATTCAACAAAAAAAAAGTGACTTTATTTTATTATTATTCCTGACAAACTAATAATATTTAACATCTTGACTCTGGTGCACACACAAATAAATTAATATCCCTACTCTAAAGAAACCACTTCACAGTTCACGCATTCCTGAAATGTGACCATAAATCTCCATCTTTATTAGTCTCCATTCCTAACACAATACGTTCCAAAGACAACCTCTAGGACCAAACAAAAATAATACCAGAAAAAACATCGATCTAGGTACCACCTGAAGAACAGCGAAAAAAAATACAGGGTACACACGAACACACAACCGTGTCTCGTCTTGCAGAAAATTAAAATAATATGAATATGTTAGTCGGATGATATTATCAATTAATTGATGTCTTCCAATCAACCGACTTTGTCTCCAAATACAATAGAAAGAAAAGTACCTAAAGCTAAACTACCCTAAAAAACCTAATGATTTTATAAATATATCCCTTTCATAACAAGTTATGAGTTAAACCGGCAGAACTTATCGCCTGAGGCAATTTTTTCTAGTCAACCGGTTTCGTCTAATCTGAAACAATGCAACCATGGTCAGGAATTTCGTGTGAAACGAAAGGACCTGATAGAGGGAAGGAAAAATAAATAAAGATATAAAGTCGAAAATGTGAACCGACCATGAATCGAACCCGGGACCCCAAAATGAGAATAAATATATTCGAATTAAAATATTACCCTTACCGAAACAGCACCTAACAAACCTACATATAATTCGCTACAATTATTGCCCTATACACACTACCAAACAATATTATCACAAACTAAAAGCAAAAGAATTTCTTAAACAGTAAAACTGTTCAGAAGAATCAAATCCTAACGACAAAGAACACCCTGTATAGAAACATGTGGCCCTATTCAGGTACCTACATACATACATAATATCTCCAGCGACATGTATCCACTCTACAAAGTTAGGTAAAAGGTCGATGCATCAAGCGTCAAGTGGCTATACCCTAATCTAGGACCAAAAGTACCTCGGACGTTTAAACCCTCATCATTTCACACCTAGAGACAATTAATACATTTTTAGAGTTCGAAACAAAAACAAATATTATTTGTATCTCACAAATAACCTAAGAATATTATTGAAAATTTAACCTGAATTATTTAAAACAAAACACCTAAACTTACCTCATCATTCACGCTTATTTTTCAACATCGCACATTCGAAATTCTTTCATTAACACATTTCCTTGCTGAACAAAATAATAAATAAAACTTTCCTTATCTAGAAAATAATTTACTTCAATCCTACAAAATTACCAAAAGAGACCTCCCCTCGACGTTAACAAAATATTTAATATTATTATTAAATCCAAAACAACAGCAACAAAAATCCTAAAATACCTAAGTAAAACAAGACCTCCCCTCGACGTTAACAAAATATTTAATATTAATATTATTATTAAATCCAAAACAACAGCAACAAAAATCCTAAAATACCTAAGTAAAACAAGACCTCCCCTCGACGTTAACAAAATATTTAATATTATTATTGAATCCAAAACAACAGCAACAAAAATCCTAAAATACCTAAGTAAAACAAGACCTCCCCTCGACGTTAACAAAATATTTAAAATTATTATTAAATCTAAATCAAACAACGAAATCATAAAATACCTAAATAAAACAAGACCTCCCCTACTCTTTAAGATTAATGTTATACAGTTTAATAAGACGATCTTTCTAATTCTAACTCTTGAGACTAAAACTTCTTCCAATAAACTGTTTAGAACTTTCAACCATTTATTCAACCAACCATAGAATTTTTTTCTACCTCCCCTGCTCTGCTAATCAAATTTCTGACCAAAATTTCCTGAACCTCCCCTAGATGACAACTCCATAATAACGATAAACAAGAGAAAGAAAAAAAAAAAAACGTAGTAAATCAGGTTTGTCTTTACAGGAGTAAAGACAAGAATCCTACGGTCACGAGGCACCATTCTGTGATGGGATCCCCTCAACGGGACTACTACTTACTGGATTTCCTCTAACTAAACTCTATCTAACTTCGGAACTACACCTACTCTGGCTAAATCAACGTTTAACAAAACCGTGTAAACCGAGTCGACTGAAAGAGTGCATCAATGTACCTATATAATAGGTAGATGACTCTAAGATGAAGACTTACGAACCCAAAATGAAGGGGTTAACAACCTTCATGATACGCACCTGAAATCACGGTTAAGGAAATCGTATGTGCTTTCAAGAAGACTTTCTGATCGCTACGTGGAATCTAATGGCCATGATGATATTGTGATCGTCTAGTAACCTAAATTTAAGGACCCAATACGTTGTGTACGAAATTAATTATAACAATCATTCAACTATATAAACCTGTAAACATTTGATCAGCCCTAAAATAATAAAGGTGATAATAGAACACATTTATATAACCAAACAAATTGCAGGATGCTCCACCATTTGTGATGTTAGTAATAATGAAATGAAAGAGTCCTACCTTAAATCCTCAGTTCTGTGAAATGACATGAGAAATATTCAAAACAAGATGAAACGAAATTTTCGACAACTTATAACATGATTGAAAGTTTTCACAAATGGTGGTCGTCGATAACTGAAATATTAGTAGATAAGCATGCAATCAACCCTAGCCTACCATGATATCATAAAACTTTACCAACCCCCCCCCCCCCCTGAAATCAAGATAGAACCATTACGGGCTTACGACCGTCTTCTACTTGGTTTCGAAGGCTGGCTTAATGCGCTTTATGTTAACCACGTT
This sequence comes from Mystacides longicornis, assembly GCA_963576905.1. Taxonomy (NCBI): domain Eukaryota; kingdom Metazoa; phylum Arthropoda; class Insecta; order Trichoptera; family Leptoceridae; genus Mystacides; species Mystacides longicornis. Next base: position 21,656 of record OY756432.1, read on the forward strand.
CGCCATTACACTTTGAAGTGAACGGTTCTACTCGATAATACACAAATCCCTCCCCAAACTAAGCAAACAAATTAAAATAGATAATAAAATAAAGTAAGACTTATCAATGATCCAGAGTTGCTACTTCTTTCTTGAATACACTGACTCTATGTTTTAAAAGATTCTAATTCAAATCGGTTCCCAGATAACACTTAATTATGTCAAATATTAATTAAAAATGCAACACTGAATTTAATTTTATGCTTGAATCTAAAAGGAATTTACTACAAATATATTTCACCACCCAGTAGCACACAAAATTAATATCTTATAAAATGTTCAATAAAATAATCAATAAAAATCACTAACTGAAAACAGGGCTATCCAAAGGATTTCGTACGAGAACGAGCCTCTACACCCCCGTCGACGATGCAAACCGAACTGGCCCGAGATGAACTCAGGCGCATAATTTATCTAATACAAAATCCTTCGTATCCCATCTTCAGTCAATGTTTCATGACTCTACCCAAAAGCGTTCCAAACAATCAAGAGTATTGGTATGTGAAGTGTTTTAATCATTTCTCCACATATAAATTGGAAGACTTCGATCCCTAATTAAGTAAATTATGTCACTACTAATATTAGACTAACATAAAATAGTTTATAAAATAAACTACAATATTTCAATAAAATGAATGGCCATGACACTACATACACCACACCACATCAATCGCTAGGAGAGTCCAAGCTGGAACCAAACTCACCCCTGTAGTGCGCTCCCTCGCTAGTAGCGCCACTGCTCGGCAGCTCAGCCCCAGCCGTGAGTTGTTTCACTTTCAGTTGCCTCAGCACCTGCCCGCACATAGCCACTAGCTCCGAAATCTGCACAACAAACCAAAATAGTAATATTATTGAATCCGGTCCAGAGTGGGTCCCGTAAGGAGATGAGCCAGTGCGCAGCTTGCAACACTGTCCGGCGAGGTGGTTGGTAGCCCAGTGGTATCAGTCGATGGCTTTCGTGCATGCACTGTACAGCGTGGGCTTCCGTGGGTTCGAATCCCGGTGCCGACCATTTCCACTTTCATGACACGATTAACTCTTTGGTTAGTGTGAAAGATATCGAAAGTGTATTTGTGTTCACTTTGAGCGAGCCCAGATTCATTGAAAAAAGATCACCACTCTCCACATTATATTATACTAGCTGAACCGCCCATCGACCTAGCCCAGAATAAAAAAATAATTTAGACTTATTACATTAATAAAATGAAATTTACGATATAAAAACTTAATTAAATTTAGCTTATAATTTATGGCATCAAGTTCTCAATAGTTATCGTTGATTCGGATGAGGGTTGATGGTTCATAAGTTTGAAATCAAAACAATTCCTCTAAAATTAATTTACTTTTACTTTGTTAAAAATCCAAGAGATGGCAGTGTAATAGGAAATAAATCACATGTGAAACCTGTTATTGTATTACATATATCATTGAAAGAATAGATCCCAACCAAGTTTTTCTGAATTATCGTGGTAAGATAAATCCGTGTGTCCCATTTCCACTGCACTTGACCAAAATAATAATGGCGTGTATATGAGTGCTATAGTGGGATATAATTTTATTTTCTAAATAATAGCTTGAAATATAGGTAATTAAAATACATATATATTTTTGTACTATTCTTTTAATGTTTCCCTAAATATTGTCGTTATTAATATTTTACAAAACAACCCTGTTTTAATTTAGTGATGGTTGGAAATAATTGAAAATCTTTAAACCTCAATATCTCAAAACTATACTTTGCGAGGTGTCCCACTACAGTTATCAGGTGACGAATTACAATGTCGGTTAAAAAATAAATCATTACCGCCATCTGTCGAAACATAGATCTATTGAATCTTTCTACCAAAATATCACTACTATTTCTACTATTTCCCCAATAGATGGCGGTGGCAGTTCGGTCTGAAGATCCTTTCCATATTAACTTTAAATGTATATTTTATATCTTTCTTATTCATTTACTCAACTTTTTATTAGTTAAGTATTCTGTTATCCGGAGCGGAGAAAAATCCAATAAATCAATCGTTATAAGTGTTCGCACTAACCCGAATTTCATTTATATAGTAGACCAGCTGACCCGCCAAACTTTGTTCAACATCATCGTACGATAATTTTTGCCAAAATGCTTACTTTCTGAAACATTATGTATGGTAAATAAAAATACGTTAATCAAACATACTCGTAAATATAAAATGTCCGATAACGAACGGCATAACCTTACAACATAATCAAACTTAACAAAAAAACTGAAAAAAATTATATCAATAATCTGCGTACCAATGTTTTGAAACTTAATAATTTTCAGGTAAATAAAAATTGTACTGTTAACAATTTTTCACGGACGGCGTTGTTGTTAGGAAGTACATTCCATACTAAATTTCATATTATAGTTTATATTATTTTCTATTCATTTTTCAATTATTTATTAATTATTCTGTTAAACGAAGCAGAGAAGAATCCATCAATAAATCAAGCATCATAAAAATCTGTTCAGCCGATCTCGAGTTATAAGTGTTCGAACTAACCCGACTTTCTTTTATATCTTTAGATTATTGACTCGATATAGGTTTATTGGTTAATGGCGTATTATTATGTTGTTTGATGCAGAAGATATTCAAAGCAAGAATATAAGTGGCTCAGGTCTCCCGGAGCGGCCACTCACCCTCTGGGGATCATAGTGCTTGGGGTGCAGCTGCTCGATGTACTCTGCGGTGTGACGCTCCAGGTACCTCCTGAGGGCTGACCCGCGCTGAGCCCCCGCCAGGCTGACGTGGTAGGTCCTCTTGTACGCCTCTCTCCAGTAGGTCTCGTGTGGCAGCCTGGACACCAGCACAGGCAGAGGCAAGTGGCAGCTCGCCAACAGCTCCAACAGCATGTTGGTGTCTCCTTCGAGTCCCAGCGAGGTCACGGGCTCATCTGGGTTGCAAGCAAATCATCACTTAATTACATGAACCAATTTTAGCTTTGTCTTTGTGCACATTATTTTTGTTTCATTATATTGATTATTATTGGACATAGCTGATCTTATTTTATTTGTTGATGGGCAGCAATCACTGCGCCCGATAATGAAACTATTAAGTCATTAATATTAAACTTGATAGGTAATAATTGTTTGGTTGTTACAATATACCTAAAAGCGACAATGGAAACCATCACACGTAGTGGACGTATTGCAGTATTTTGCAAATGTGCATCCCTGCGAATGTCTCTAGGTATGAGGGTGTGTATGAGAGAGAGGGTGTGTGTATGTGTGTATGCAGGTGCAAATAGAGTTAAGAAAACATAACTATGTAGGTTTACATTTCATACTATTGGTGAACAAAAGCCAATGTGTGTATGCAGGTGCAAATAGAAACTTAGTTAAGAAAATATAACTATGTTATGTTTTCTTAACTAAGCTGGTTCGTGACACACCAACCGTATAAATTGTCTAAGTTTCTCTGGATAGTCAAACAGTCCTGAACATTTGAAACCTTCGAATACAACTTAAGATCGTCCGCGAAAAGTAGAACGTTGATATCGGTAAATTGTTTCACGATATCGTTTATGAAAACCAAGAACAAGATTGGACCCAGGTGACTACCTTGGGGGAGTCCACTTGTGGCCGCGAAGGGAGAGGAAAGAGAATCTTTAATTTTTACACAAAGATAACGATCATCCAGGTAGCTGGACAACCATCTATGCAACAATCCACTAATTCCAATAGCGCTTAGCTTATTGAACAGAATACGGTGTGGTACCTTGTCAAAGGCCTTAGCAAAGTCTGTGTAGACGCTGTCGACCTGAAGGCCCAGGTTCAGATTTTCAACAATGTAATTTTCATATATCGTATTACAATTTTAATTATAGGTTTAAGAGTATATAACTATATTTTTTATTTTATTTCAATAAATAATTTATTTTATTTAAATATCACATCAAATTATGCATTTAGTTACCTCAAATTATTTAAAAACTGGCTTTTACCACCCATATAACATAGATGTGTGTTAATGTAAAAATGTTGAATATTGATACTTGCACAAGTTATGAGAGCGTTTTAGCATGATCCCATTATACCAGCCAAATGAAATTCGCAGGAATAATTCTCCATGAATAGTAGAAGTTTTTAAGATAGTTTCTAAAAAAAAATGTTCCGTGATTTTTCTAGAGCCTTTGAAAGATTTTCTAAAATTTGTGCTTGGAAAAAAATTCTTGAAATAATTTCTTTTGAACAAAAGCTATCGGGTGCTGACTCATAGCAATAATACCTTGCGTAAGTGTCACTATCGGACTAATTCCAGAAAAAAAATCATGATCGTAATCTAAATAGTTTAGCCACAGTATAGTAGTTTAGTCAGAAATCCGGTTTTTATTCAAATTTTACAAAAACGTTAATAACTTTTGAACCACCCATATCGCTGAACATATATGGGGGTCAAATCGATAGGTATTGAGGTCCTCTACCTCCCTGCTTTGGATTATCCACTACCAACTTAACACCGTGTATAAAAATTATCATGACTTTTTTATAACTGCATTATTGTGTACATTGAAGAACACTCCTGTCTTTTAAATCTCTAAAATAATTATATTAATAAATAATGATTATTATGAACCAATAAAATTATTCTTGTAGGTACTATATCATAATTTTCGACCGACCACACCAAAATATTTATGTACAATGGAGCTGTGAGCTGGACGAATAAGGAATTACGCGCAAATACAATTATTATAACTCGTAAATGTGGGGGGAAAAGGAAAGAGGAATACAGCTAGACCCACCCAGCCAGTGGTTGGCTACCACCAGGATGCACAGACGGGAGAGCCTCTGCACGGCATTCCTGCAGAAGCCCTGGTCCTCGGGCCCATCCCGCTGCCACTCCAAGTACACGTCCAAGATATTCCTGTCCACACTTTGCGGCACCTCCATTCCACCGACCTAGGAGTGTTTATTTCCCTGGAGACGGCCGTAGCCATGGACACGCCTCACTACCTGAACCTGTTGTACCTGTCTGGTGCCTGGTGCGTGGCTGTGGGGAACATTGGAAACACTCAATCAAGTGCTCACCATGTTAAGGTACTTCTGTAGGAAGGTACGTAGGTATATGTACACATACATCATGTTGGAAGCAACCAGCGCCAGCGCAGAGGCGAATACTGTAACGACGACGACTGATGGAAGAAGAAAACAAAATAAATAAATGTAATACTAATAGGTAATATACCTACCAGTTAAATCCAATTCTACTATTTTTCTTATTTTTCTATTTTTACGTGTCGAAACGAATGTAAGCTGTTTGCAGCAAATTCTTCTCTATGGGTGTAAGTGGCCAAAGTCTAGGCAAAAAAAAGTCTCCGCGTTTGAATTTAAGTGCCTCAGGAGAATTTCGGCACCACCGCATCACAAACAACCAATACGTCGGTGCATCTGGCGCAGGCCAATCTCTTCTATTACTATGCAGAGGATGTTAACATGGCTGAAACATGGGTGAAGGATGTCGAATGACGATTAGCCGAGGAGAACGCTGTTCCTCCTTCCATCAAGGTCCTTAAAATGAGAAAGACTCTATCACACCGTGTTCCGTTCCTTTGAATTAGATCTGAACGATTTGGACATTGTGTGGGATGACGTCGTTGAGACTGATGCGCAGGATCGAGCGCAATGGAGAGCTCTTGTTCCTAGTGAGTATACCCTGGGCTCTGAATAAACTTCGGTGGGAACCCCGGGGTGTTATACTAATGACTGATGTAAAAATAAATAAGGAGTCTTCAGTTTGTGCTACTGCGAATTATTTTATTACCATAAACATGTTTTCGGGAGCGACTACTCCCTTCCTCAGATGGACAAAGACTTAGTACCTTTTTATCTTAAACCAATATCTTATTGTGTACAATGACATACCTTCTTTTCAAAGCTAGTTCCATGTTCTTTAGAAGTAATTATTATTATCTTTCCTTAGCTTATAATAAGTAACAATTACATTGTATAGTTGTCACTTTTTTAAAGTATTTATAAGTTTACCCTTTCTTTAATGCTGTTTTTTTATCATACTTAACTAATTTGTAAGAATATTTCACATTCATTTATGTACTTTAGTCTTTGTCCATCTGAGGAAGGGAGTAGTCGCTGCCGAAAACATGTTTATGGAAATAAAATAATTCGTAGTAGCATAAACTGAAAACTCTTTATTTATTTTTACATCAGTGAAAATGAACTACTACCAAGCACCCTCGGCCGAAACTATCAACAATACTAATGACTGCTCTTAATGCTCTCTTCTGTAGAATTAAAGCCCTGATTGAGTCAGCAGCTCTCCGCCAGAACATAAGACCATAGCGCAAAATCCAAAAAACACACTTCTAGCTTCCCGCTGTCGACAGATGTCTTGAAACTTCCTTAAACAACTAGCAGCACTCAGTTTATTGCAAATATTATTTATATGAGAGGACCATTGCAATTTTCCATCTATTGTCATTTCCAAAATTTACAATTTTTAGTTAGAGCAACAGATTTTAGGGTATCAGCTGCATCTGAACAGACTTGACGTGGTGGTCCTGTTTAATAGAAAAGTGAAGAGCATAATATTCTGTTTTCGTCGAATTTAATATCAAGCTCAATAGCAATTATTATTTAATTATAGCTTATATTATGTACTGATAGACAATCAATTCTCTAAACCACTTCTCAACACAGTCAAGGAAAATTTCAATATTCTCCATATATTTTTAGCACATAAGAAATTAAATACGATAATTTAATTTAAATAAACTTATTCTACGTGCGGTACCTCCCGAACCTGGTGAAAGAACTGATCATGGAAGATGTGGTCTTCTCTTCCACAGATGGGGCAAGCGTGACCACCCTAACTGTGTTACGGACAGATAGTCTGTGAACCATATCGTTCAAGAATGCCAAATAACCAAGTTCGGGGGCACCATGATGGACATTCACAGCTTGTCACCCGAAGCGATTCAATACATGAGCTCTCATGATCTTAACATTTGACCGTGGCTTTCTCTACAACCATGCGATATATTCACCTCCCGAACCATGGCCTCATCTGCTATTGTCCTGCTCAGTCGCTATACACACCACAATAATTCACAAAGATAGAGATATACCTACATCAATACTACTATGCTACGCTGCATGTTACGTGGGTACGGGGTCGACGGCGTATTCTACCACTGGCTAGTAAGTTACCTCAGTGATAGGACTCTGAAGGTTAAGATAGGTAATTGCGTGTCAGATACTATATATGCATATTATAGTGGTGTACCGCAGGGATCGCACTTGGGACCCATATTATTTAATATCTTTATAAATGACATAGTCGAGATCTTCGGAGATATATAGGTATTATTGAAATTTTTTAATTGGTAGTGAAGTATTGAAAAAACAATTCATTTTTTGTAATTTTTTAATTGGTAGTGAAGTATTGAAACAGCAATACATTTTTTATAATTTTTTAATTGGTAGTGAAGTATTGAAACAACAACTCATTTTTTATAATTTTTTAATTTTATGCCAACTCATGCAGATACCCTCTCTTTGCACAAGCTTGTACAAGCTTTAAGAGAGAGGAAACGTTGTATTTTATATTGTCATCGTTCAAATATATTGTAACTATTTTAACTATGTAAATGATCTCAAAATAAATAAAATGATGACTTAAAACTATATAAATCCATAAAGAGTACGGAAGACTGTAAAGTCCTGCAACACAATCTTGACTCTTTGAATGATTGGTGCAAGAAAAATAAGCTTCACCTTAATATAGCCAAATGTCAAGTCATTAGATTTCACAAAACTAGATCTCTAATTTCTTTCAACTACACAATTGATGGTATCTCACTCGAGTGTGTCTCGAACTTGAGAGATCTAGGCATTACCTTCTCCGAGGATCTGACTTACATAATATAATTTACACATTGAGGAAATTATTGTCAACAGGGCTATGAGGACTCTGGGATTCATTTTTAGACTCGTCTCCGATCTCCGGTTGATTCGGTCTTATAGATTGCTTTTTATCTCTCTCGTGAGACCATTATTGGAGTACAATATTGTAGTATGGTCCCCAAATTATGCTGTCCATATCAAAAGCATAGAGAGAGTTCAGAGAAAGTTTTTGAGAGTGGTTAATTTTAAACTCGGTATACCCATTGAAAACATTGATTACTCGGCTCTGATGAATGATCTTAGACTCCCCAGCCTGGAAAACCGAAGAACACTGTTTAACCTTTGCTTCCTTTACAAACTCGTTAATGGTGTAATTGATTCTCCTGAATTGCTAGAATTAATCAAATTCAGTATCCCGACGAGAAGTACTAGACAGGCAGTGTTATTTCGGGAGCCTTTTACCAGAAATAATTATTACACGTTCTATTCTCCCATGGTCAGAATACACAGACTGGGAAATCTGGTAGGCAATATCACCGATATTTTTGTTGACAGTTTACCTAAGTTCAAATTTGACGTAATTAATTTTCTAAATGTTTAAAATTGACATTGGGCATTTCGAAGTTGTTTGTGTTTGTATATGCATGAGAATGTATTTATTTATGTGTACATGTACCTATGTATTTTTGTTTGACTATGTGCATTTTTTTACATTATTTTGACCACAATATTTAATTTCTTTCTAAATTTCATCGACATTTATTCGCCTTTCTGACCAGAATTTAATCATATTATCTGCATGACATTGATATTTTTATATATGATAATTTCCTTTTTTGACATTGGTATTACCTGACATCCTGCTATTATTGACATTAAATTTGTATTATTTGACTGCCTACTCCGTTATGGCCGATTATATTTTTTTAATACTAGGTATACAATGTTGACATTTTTATTTGCGTTTGTGATTGTACAATATTTATTATTTGTTGATATTATATAGTACTTATACATATTGCTGTGTTGTTGGAGTGAAAAATACTATGATTGTTATTCTTTTTTTAACATGTAAAAGGCTATTGCCATTGATCGAATGAAATAAAATAAAAATATACCATTATTGTGATTTTCAAACATTTCGTGTTATAAATAGGGGTAGGTGTTCTATCTCACAAAATGTCACCCCCAATTAAATAGGTAATCAAAGGCTAGTGAAATGAAAATGCAAGGACAATAATTTATACAAACTTTAATATTATTGATGATTAAAATTAAACACAGTTGCACTTTCACAAATTTTTTATGAATCTCGAGCGCTTTCGTCCGACTCACGCAGACATTGTCAAGAGACTAAAATAAAAATTATAAACTCAAAATTACAAACTCTAGATTTAATTAAGTTATGCATGGACCAAAATTATTTTAAATTTAACGATTGTTTTTACAAAATTTTAGACGCACTGCCCATGGGCAACCAACTATCTCCCCTATTGGCCGAAATATATATGAATGACTTTGAAAATATCCTATTTAGCTCCAACAATAGCCTATTAAATTGTGTCTCTAAGTATTATCGATACGTAGATGATATATTCTGCGTATGGAATGGTACGAAGAGACAATTAGATTTATTCCTTAACTTTATGAATTCAATCAAACAAAACATTCAATTCACCCTAGAAATAGAAACGAATAAACAATTAAACTTCTTAGACCTTTGTATCAGCATCATAGACTCAAAATTTAAATTTAGCATTTATAGAAAAGCATCATACACAGACGCAATCATCCACGCTTCTTCAAATAGTCCGCGTTCACATAAACTCGCATTCTTCCACTCCATGATACATCGCTTATTGCACATCCCATTAGACAAAAACGAATTTGATAAAGAACTTAAAATAATAAAAACTATTGCTAGAAATAACGGTTATAATGATGAAACAGTTGATAATATACTCCAAACTAAACAGCTCAAAATGATAACTGCACAATATATATACCCATATGTCCCACAACAGAATAATAAAGATGTACCATGGAGAAAAATCTTGTACACCGGGAAAGTCTCTGACACAGTAAGCAACTTCACTAAGAAACATTATAAAAGTGCTTTTTATACGCGTAATAACCTTAATAAATTACTATTCAATAATAAAGATAAAAAAGACAGCATGGATGAAAGCGGTGTATACATGCTATGGTGCAGTGACTGCTCAGCAAAATACGTTGGAGAAACAGGCAGATCCATTACTACTAGAATAAAGGAACATCATAGAGCGTTTAGAGGTCTATCTGGTTACTCTGAGATGGCGGACCACTGCATTGAACATAACCATTCTTTTAGTATGAACAATGTGAGGGTATTGCACTCAGAAGATCACAAGTATCGTAGATTAGGCCTTGAAACGCTCGAGATACATAAAAATCGCGATTCTATTGTTAACATTCAAGTCCCTGCACCATCTCCTTTATTATCATAGATATGTATTGTATTATGAATAAGTAATTAGTTGTATTTATTTTAAATTAATGTATCACTTTATCACCTATTCATAATTTCGGTTAACCATCCTATTGATACCTACTAGTTAATTTATTAAGATCTAGCCTAAAAAATATGTATACAATAATAATAATATCTTGTCATCTGTTAGTTATAGTATCCTCTCCCGCCATCATTGTACCATACTTTTCTTTGAGTTTATAATTTTTATTTTAGTCTCTTGACAATGTCTGCGTGAGTCGGACGAAAGCGCTCGAGATTCATAAAAAATTTGTGAAAGTGCAACTGTGTTTAATTTTAATCATCAAAATGAACTTTCACTATGTGAATACACAAACCTTACAAAAAGTTTAATATTATTGTTTGAGAAATGGGGCGCGTGGGTTGGTCTCCAAGTAGAAAACCCCCCGGGGGGGTTTCGGCTCGAGGCCTCCCATGCGGAGCTGAGACCGCCTGGAACACGAGCCGTTGAACATCTCCTCGTAGTTCTCGCATTGGACGCCTATGAAGTTGTTGTCTCTTAAGGTTTCGGCGTAGTACTCGTAGGCCCTGGAGTGGGAGCAGAACTCCTGCTGCATGAAGGTCGTGCCGGGGCCCGTGCATCCGGGCATCAGTTGGCCCTTGTTGGGGTAGAAGTCATTGTGGCCCACCGGCTGGATGAGGGCCAGGCCAGTGCATGTGTGAATTACTTCCACGTAGTCGGCGGCATCTCTCCCTATTGAAAACGGTTCACCTTCGAAATACAACCCGGCCGGGTCCAGAGCTGCAACAATGGTCATACGTTATATTATTTGCAATATACCTTCATAAATACCAAGGCGCAACCTCTCTACACAAACTCTCTAAGTTTTATGAGAGAGGAAGAAATTGTTAATAATATATGAATATGTATAATTATAATTATTGTAAGAATTTGATTGAATAAAATTTAAATAAAATAAAAATCAATTCACAAACTGGATCTGCGTGGGAAACGTGATGAGAACATCGTGATGGGGGACTCACCTATGATGTAGGGCAGTCTGGTGTTGTTGGGCAGTCTCCGGGAGACGTAGCCCCCCATCTGGGCCCCGAGACTGAAGCCGACGAATTTGAGCTGTGAAAAGGAAACGCCTCTATCTTCCATCGCGTGGAGCAACCTGGTAGCGATGCCGTCAGCCGAAGAATTCATATTCAAGATGGCTTGTTCGTAGGACACGTGTCTCGCACCAGCGCTCCAGTCCACGCTGATCACGAGGGAGTTTGTTGCATTGAGAATGGCTGAAATATAAAGCAGAGGCCTGTTATTCATAGGACACAGAGTCATGCGTGTTGAGATGCTGAAATGGTTTGGCCACAGAGGATTCTCCCACTAACCCGATCTCATTTGCAGGTTGAAGTCATCGTCACTCCAGCCGTCCAGGCCGTGCACCACCATGTAATACTCCCTGAACTTTCCGGCTGTCATCTCCATTGGATCCAAAGCACCGGACCTGCAAGTAGGTGCCCACACATTAGTGGTCATTAAGGGTTCCACCTTCCCTTGTCCCCGGATTTTTCAGAAACTTTCATTCTCTTCGTATCCAGGCTTCATGAACAAAACAATAGAAGTTTTAAGAAGTTGAGGGAAAAGGTTAAAGCTTTCATGGAAGATGAAAGGCCGTCATCTGAGGTGCTAGGAAGAAAAACATTTTTGCAACAATTAAATATAATTGTTATACTTAAATGAATTATTTATCTAATGAAAAAAAATGATTAATGGGGAGTCTTGCGGTTCAGTCGGTGACATTCCTCACATCAAGTTCAATGTGCTTGTGCTGCACCACCGTTAATGCTTTGTCCATTCCAGAGATGAGTGGCGTCTTCATGTGATAGGGGACTGGGGGACTAGAGGAACCTCACCTGGAGTGGTAAGTGAAGAAGACCCCCTCGCTCAGTCTGCGCTCCTCACCAGCATCCACGGGGTCCAGACTGCAGACCACTGTAACGTAGCAATTTATTTATAATGTGGTCATAATATAATATGGTTTACATACATATCACTTAGATCAATAACAAATGACCCCAGGCACCCGATGCATGACTCATGATGAGTAGCTTGCCCTACCCAACATGAAGAGCTTTAAATCGATTAAGAACGGGCGTCTCATGTTGCTACAGCAACCTCAAGAGGTGTGGTTACAGGGAGGATGACATGTGCAAGTGTGGCGAGGTGCAAAACAACCAGCATCTCTTCGCATGTCCAAGAAGGCCTTAGTGCTGGCGGCCATTTTGGCCTCTCGCGTCACCAGGCCGCCGGCGTATAGACAGATATTATATCGTACAGGTAAGTACACACAGATACAGGTAAGTGAATGCTGGGCCTCACGATGTGACGTAGCGCTAAGGCTGGTGGTGGTTATATAGGTGGTGTTGGCATGTCCCCTTATGGAAACGACGTGCACGCACCAAGACACATTGACAGTAAATAACAGTGGTATAAAGGTGGCCGAGTAAGTAATATCCAAACCCAAACTCCCTTAAGGCCCCACTTAGGGGCATAGGGAGGCAACAAAAGCTCTCCATTGCACTCGATCTTGAGCAAAGTTTATGCCCAGATCACACCATGCCCAGATTCCTCAGCTCTGCTTCGAAGGAGCGGAACACAGTATGAGAGGATCTTCCTCGTCTTCGGGACCCTGATGGGAGGAAGAACAGCGCTCTCCTCGGTCAACTGTCATTCGGCATCCTTTACACATGTCCCAGCCAAGTCCATCTCCTCCACATAATGGTAGTAGTGATGAGCTCACTCTGGGTGCGCCGGCGTATAGCGTCGTTCGATCGTCGTTGATGCGGTGGTACCATCTTATACCCAAAATTCTCCTTAGGCACTTCGTTTCGAATGCAGATACTTTTTATGCCTGGGCTTTGGTTGCCAGGACTCACACCCATACAGGAGAATGGGCAACACACACGCATCAAACAGTTTACATTTCGTCTCGGTACTAAACGTCGACGCCTTCCATATTTTGGTCATGTTGTTGAAGGCGCCACTTGCCATACCGATACGTATGGCAATATCGGGAGCTCAGCCCCGAGTTCACCAGTGGTGGTAATAGTTTATTGCTCCCAGGTACTTAAACTTATCCACCCGGGAGAACTGGTGACCATCGATGGTTATCGGCAGCTGTTTATCGGGGCAGGCATTATTCGCCATGAGCTCCGTCTTACTGGCATTGACTCGAAGGCCAAGGCGTGCTAATTGCAGAGTCTTCAAACACTGCGCTGTAATGCCTCCATTGTCGTACTGAACAACGCTAGGTCGTCCGCGTACTCCAGATCGCACAGTTCGCCCATAAGACCATATCGCTGAGTTGTTGGTATACCTCTTGCTCCTTGCATCGACTTTCTCAAGAGGAAGTCCATGACAATAATAAATATACATGGAGCCAGTACACAGCCCTGTCTGACTCCCGTGGTGATCCTGAAAGCTTCAGTAGGACCACCTGGCGTTTTGACGCTACACTAAGTAATAACATATTCACAATGATATATCAAAAAATCTCATTATTATGTAGTTTAGTCTAGACTCTACTGGATAAATGAGTGTGTGCTGTCAACACTAGTTGTTTGACAAGTGGGACTGCATTGCCTGTCACATGGGCCTCTATATATAGAGAGTGATGCGTATATTTTGTTTCCGCATGTTGGTTCGCACTCGAACTCTTTTCTCTTTCACTGCTTCAACACCGCCGCCGTCCAATAAGCGTCTTCACGCCGACCCGTGTCTCTCATTTGCAAACATTACTTTAGTACCATCTACTAGTCTGTCACAATATAGCTCGGTTGACGGATCATGTTAACAACCGAGATGACAGTTTTAAAGATTTTTGTAATAATAAACAATAAGAATAAATAAATTGACAACACCGCAGTGATATTTTGAGACCTGCAGGGTTATTCACGTGAAAGGTTATGTTTAGAACTTGTCAAACATTTGAGACTTAAGGAGGTTTGAAAAAAACCAAAACCTCCGTTTTTGCCACTCTTAGTCTTACCGATTTCCCTCTGGAACGTCTCTCAATTAATTTTTCTCGATCCACAACTTACATAGATATACGTCAGCTGCATACAAATATGAAGATTGATCTTAATGATAATTGAAATTTGCCTAAACATGATTTCTTTCTAGCGTTATAGTGGCGCTTAACAACATAATTAAGTTAATTTCCAACAAAACTTTCCCATGAATAACCCTTGCTGAGGAAAGATTTGATATTGAACAAGGTTTACTCACCTCGGGAGCACAACCACAAGGCGATCACCAGAAACACTCCGACACCATGTTGCACAGACCTCCACATGACCAGCGCGCACGACGTTGTCACACGTGCTTATGAGGTAGTCTGCTCCACATCACCCAGTACCCCCTCTCCCACCCTGCACAAAGCTGCACGACGCCTCTCCGAAAGAACCTGCTTGTATTGCTTCACACTGTACAACCTTGCGGGCAGCCCGTGTCAATGAGACACTGGAGCCCCGCCCAGTTGGTTGTGGGCAATGGTTGGTCCGTTAGGGGTCATCTGGGTGACATTTTAGCACCTCTAAATACAGATGATGAACAAAACAACACTCGAACGCTGCTGAAGACACATTTTTGACCGTATTCGCACTCGCTAGTAAATAAAGACTTTTATAATCCTAATAGGTGTAGATCTAAATGGAATGAATGTGTGCGCTCTGATGTATGCAGACGACCTAGTGTTGATGGCTGAAAGCGAATGTGATTTGCAAGAACTTGTGACGCGTGTGTATCAAAATTGTGAAATGAATGGTCTTAAGATGAATGTCAATAAGACAAAGGTGCTTGTTTTTTTAAAGAGAAAATTTAAGAACGCAATGTAGTGTGAAAGTGAATGATGAGAACTTGGAACAAGTGGATGAGTATGTCTATTTAGGTAGTTTATTTAGCAGAGATGGAAGGTGTGAAAAGGAAATTGAAAGAAGGAAACAGGCTGGTAGAAGGGTTGCCGGTGCACTAAGACCTCTAATGAGAAATAAGAATGTATCTCTTAAATCCAAACAATTGATGCACAATGCAATCCTGATTCCATCAATGATGTATGGGAGTGAAGCATGGACATGGACGAAAAATCTGGAAGTTGGAATAAATGCTGTAGAAATGAGATCACTGCGTAGGATATGCGGAAAGAGACTGATTGATAAGGTGAGGAATGATAGTATTAGAAAGGAATGTGGAGTGGATGTTAGTGTAGTGACTAGAATGAAAGTGAATAAATTAAGGTGGTTTGGGCATGTAGAGAGAATGAACGAAGATAGAATGACTAAAAGGATATATAAATCTGAAAGAATGGGTGCACGCAGACGAGGCCGACCTCGAATGACATGGTCCGATCATATCGGTGCCGTCTTAGAGGAGGGCCAAGTCAGGAGTAAAAGGAATAGAAGAGCATGTATGCGGAATGTTATGCGTTTGGAAGAAGCGAAAGAGGTTTGTTTGGATAGGAAAGAGTGGAAATCCGTACTCTCTGCCTACCCCCTTCGGGAAACGGGTGATGGGTAAAAAAAAAAAAAATCCTAATAGGTAGGTATATTATAATAGTTCCCGAATTTTTTTTAACTAAAAGGTTAAGCAATTGGACTGCAAAGAGAGGGGTGTGAAGGGGGAGGGGGGGTGAACTTAAATGATTGTCAATAAAACACGGTGCTTAGGGCCCTGGGGGCTGTGGTTTATACCAACGAATAAACAAACCATAAGAGATAACAGTATGTATGTGTGGCGTACAGAATAGAAAACTTCAGGTACCTAAATACAGTACAATAATATAATATCTATGTCCTTATAGCTATAAAATTATGTAATGTATAACATACTTAGAACTAGGCTTTAGAGACTAGGTAATGTCTTAAGTGGTATCACTGCCAGCAGGTTGGTGCAAGGAGGACCAGCGCCGCGGAGGCGTCGGTCATCTGAGAGTAACTAACTTGTGAAGGCTAACATTAGGGTAGGAGAGTTGGTATATACAACTAGGCTAGCAGGCCAGCCAAACACTGGCCCTTCCATTACTATGTACACGTACCTTGTAGGTTATACCTAAATATTATGAACTCCTTATAGGACACACGGGGGTGGGGGGCAAGGCCGCTACTCCAGACCTTTCTACTGCAGAATGCGGGGTCCAGATGGTCCCGATAAAGGAAACATTCCTGAAACCCCCTCTACTTCATACATCAACCACCCCCCGCACATGAAGACAGCCTCCAGGAGCCGTCATGTGTCCCGCTGCGAACCCTTCACGGAGCTCCTCGTCCCTTTATTGGTCTGCGCATGCTCCTTGTGCACGCTGGCACCCATCGTGAGGTTGAACCTGTCCACAACATCCTTCACCTTGACCTTGCTGGCCACGATGATCCTCTGCACCTCCTTGCGCCTCTCGGAGCCCGTGTCCGCGCTGCTGTTGCTGGACTGGGACATGTCACTCAGCAGCTTGTTTGCCCCGTTGGCGGTAACACGGAGTAGAACGCTGTTGTCGCATTCTTTAACGCAGCTTCTGTTGTAGTTGTCTTGCAAATACTCAAGTGAACTGGCGCTGCCACTGGGTGAGCTGAGGTCCATGGAGCTGGCGGGAGTTTGACTGAACCTTTTCACTCTTGCCGGTTTAATATTGTCGTCGCTGTCTTGGGAGCGAGTCCTGCTGATGCACGGAGCTCTTCTGGCGGCTGCTTCCTCTGTTGGATTGTACGAAGTTTTCAAAGGAAACCTCGGACTTATTGGGCTATCGGGAAACTCGTCGTATGTAATAGTTGGGTTTTGGGCCAGAATTTGAGCCGGTATTGCAATGTTTTCACTATTTGAAATCGTTTCTTTGGTCTCTCCTATCAACCAATAAGTGGTCATTTTGCCTTTACCCTGGAACAAATACATATTGTAACAGAATTGGCCAGAGAGAAGAAAGCACCGCCGTACCAACATCAACACTCACCTTCATGGAGATCTCCCCGCGACACTCCAGTTGGAAGTTCCCAAAACAATCCAGGACCTGTTTAGTGGTTGGACTGACGTGGATCTTGAAGGCCTCTCCGTGAGATTCCATCCGGCTGGCCGTGTTGACTGTGTCCCCGAACAGGCAGTAGCGGGGCATCTTCAGGCCCACCACTCCAGCCACACAGGGACCTGAAGAGAATGGGTTTATTATGTCGTTGTGTGCACACTATACACATAGGTCCATATAACAGGATGTAATATGATGGAGAAGGAGCAAAAATAAAAAAAATACTTTGAAAGGACATCCCGAAGAGGAGCTTATTAATGATCAACCTTTAGAGAAAGGGAAATAAAAGCGTATCATACTAGACGAGACAAAACTCATAGTCATAATGGGAAAATTTTGTATCATTGAGGGCTTACTGGAGCGCTCTTGCTGCCTCCTCGTGCAGCTAGCAAAGCCTCGTTGGGAGATTTGAATGGAAAACAAGACATAGATTCGCACCTGTATGCATTCCTATACGCAGTCGGAGTTGCTCGTCCGGTCGGTGCGGGATCACGAACCTGTGCGCATTGTCCAGCAGCGCGAGGGACATCCTGGCCACCTCCCGAGCGTGTCTGTTGCCATTCCTCACTGGCAGACCCGACACCACCATGTAGGCGTCGCCAATTGTCTCCACCTGCAAAATTTAACATAATCTAGATTATCTTATGGCTGATACTACATGGATATAGACGGTTTTGTCCAGTGCCCAGTTCACACAACTACCTTGACACGCTCATCTTGTTTGTCATATTCTGCACAAGAGAAACTAAATAACAAGTATACAGACTCCTCAGTGTGTGAGAATGAGGTGAAACCACCGCAACACGCTGCTTAAGCAAGCTGGCACAGGGACACATTCAGCACAAACACATCACCTCTACTATAAAAGAGAATTGACATCAACTAGAGGGTATGCTCATTGCTTAATGGACTCCAACTAGAAGGCGCCGATGTTCCATTCATCAGGTCGTATTTCAAGTCGCACAGTCCTTAGGAACAGAATTAAGGAATATGAGTATGGTTTTTGGGAAGTTGCTGACGTGGCTCTGTGGGGAGGAAATTTGAAGATTTTGTTGGCCTAAATAAAATATTGTATTGATTAATTGTCCAAAAAGATTATAATACCGACCTCCGTGGCCTAGTTGTACTGGTGTGAACATCAGATCACGAGGTCCGGGGTTCGATTCTCGGTCAGGGTTCGATTCCCGGTCAGAGTTTTTCTAAGTGTTTTTTCACTTGACATTTCTACCCGGGGTTGGTCTGTCTCAGATTGGACGGGACCGGTTGATTGGAAAAAATTGCCTCAGGCAATCAGTTCCGCCGGCTATACTGACACATTTGTATAGAAAAGTGTTATATTATTATTAATATGGGTCGGGGAGGAGTGCAAAGTAGTCAAACAAAAGGATGGAGGGAGGAGGCCACACCTTGTAGACGTCGAAGTTCTCGATGATGGAGTCAAAGCAAGTGTAGAGCTCGTTGAGCAAATCCACCACCTGCAGCGGCGTGGACTCGGCGGAGATCTGTGTGAAGCCAATGATGTCGCTGAAGTAGATGGTCACCTGATCGTACGTCTCCGCCATTACCGACTGTCCCAAGATAAGCTGCGACGCCACTGACCTGAAATACTTACGTTCGTTAGACAAAATATCTGGGAAGAAATCAAACATGGTTTCCGAGTGGGAGTTAGAGAGGAAGAGTTCCTAAAGGTACAGAACTCACTTGGGAAGCAGTTGGTAGAGCAACTCCTCACACTTGCGCTTCTCCTCTAGATAATCGGACGTCCTCTCCTCCACTAGGGTCTCCAAGTTGTTAGCGTATTGCTCCATGCGGGACAGCAGCTCGTCTAAGATATTTCTGGACTGAGAGTCTCTACAAGAAAATAGCCACTGCATTATTCGAGGAGGCGAGAAGCAACCATTAGGTTGCTCCCAGGTACCTAAATGAATCCATCCGGTAGACTTATCGATTATTATCGGGGCAGGCATGTTCCAAGAGCCCATCTCACACTACTCGGGCAATAAGTTCCGCCAGATATACTGACATCTTTGTATAGAGAAGTTTATAATCTACATAATATTTTAGAAATGTTTTTTTATTTGCCTTCTGTCGTTACTTTACGGTATGTCCGAGCATCACGCCTAAACGGCTGAACCGATTTCACTAATTCTTTTTTTGTCGTGTTGGCTTTTATCAGTAGAAGGTTCTTATGAAAGAAAAAATTAAGAAAGTTGCGTGGTAAATCTACATAATAATTCAGAAATGTTTTTTTAGTTGCTTTTTACCGTATGTCATCGCATCACACCTAAACGGCTGAACCGATTTCACTAATTCTTTTTTTGTCGTGTTGGCTTTTATCAGTAGAAGGTTCTTATGAAAGAAAAAAATAAGAAAGTTGCGTGGTAAATTGGGAAATTAAATAAAACTCGCATTAGCCCCTCCTTCTCTATCTACATAATAATTAAGAAATGTTTTTTGCTTTTTACCGTATGTCATAGCATCACGCTCAAAATACAAATGCTACGTCAGATATGAATCTGCACAGAGCCGTGCAAAATGCCGGAGAAGGTTCTTTAAAACAATTTGCTGCATTGACTTTAATAGATATATTTAGAGCTATTTAAAAAACCCTATTTTTAGGATCTTCATACAAAATTGTAATAAACATTAAAAGTGTCATTCTTCTTTTTCTGTGCTTATGTCAGTTATAGAGGTCTACAAAGCAATGGGAAGCTAGACTAGAACCTTTCTAATTACCTACCGATCAAGCCTGACAATCGGAATCAAAAACGTAAAGCAAGACGGGTATAAGCTAGTAAAATAATACTTAAATAGTATTTCGGATTGTCAAAAGTCAGTGGTCGAACGTGATTGTTAAGAATAATAATGAAATTTTTCGACCAAATAATAGTTTTAGTGGAATGTGTTTGAATTGTGAATTTGAACAAGTTATTAGTAAAATTTAATCTAACATTTTGAAATGTTATACTGAAAAATTTGAAACTGGGCATGGGGTTGTGTGGCCTAAGCCCTAGATGTCTCAGACGCGAGGAGGTGAATGTGACCTCGTCAAGTTTGTTAACTCATTACATGAATTATATTTTAGGTAGTAGTAATGTTAGCCTAGTGGTGTGAGGGCAGAGGGCACTTACATAGAGAGGCAGGTAGCTACAAGTAGCGTTGTGCCATTATTAATCAAATAGTTTGTATTATATAAAAATTATATTTTAGGTAGTAGTAATGTTAGCCTAGTGGTGTGAGGGCAGAGGGCACTTACATAGAGAGGTAGGTAGCTACAAGTAGCGTTGTGCCATTATTAATCAAATAGTTTGTATTATATAAAAGTTATTCGAGATCAGATAAATTATTAAACTAATCTATATTTTAATATTATGTCTTTTTAGAGTGCACTTACTTGCTTACTTTTTTGAAGTTTTCTTTTAAGGCGTGAAAGTCAGGTCTGTCGGCGTCGTCTAGCGCCGCGGGGGCGCAACATTTTCTAACCAAAGCATCGACAGCCGCTTCTGTCCATGCGGCCCCCACTGGAGACTTGTGGCCTTGCGGGAAGAGTCCTTGGGGGCTCCTCTCATCTATGGACTGTCGCGGTGAAATGGACAGTGGGGAGGTGCCTCTGTGCTTCACGTCTGGCGGCCCTGCAACATAACACGGCCGTTAGCGGGTTGTAGAAAGTGCGCCCGTTGAGCATGTAGGTGAGGTACATGTACGAGTTTAGGGCGACATACTGATGTGCTTGAACCTGTCCTCCAGGATGGAGTTGCAGTGGTCGCAGTTGAGCGTGCAGTGGGGTCTCCTCACCTCCAGCAGGGGGCTCACGGCGCGCCGGGGGGATGCGTCTACCCCCCCGCTGCTGCCGGGGGGCCCAGCCCCGCTCCCCGGTGGTGCCAGAGACATCTTCTAGTTAAGTCGCTCCGTCCCAGTTCTACATCCCCCTAAAGAGCGGCCTCCACATGTCTCCCCATACTCACACAACCCCCTCGGCCCTTTCCCACAAACCTCGCCAGGCTATCACGCTCTCTTTCATTTCTGACGATAATCTGTTCTGAAAAAAAAACAAATTGTAAATATTCTCGTGTCTTGGAAAATATTATTTGAGTTAAAGCAACAGGAAGTTAAGTCGCGGATCGCGGACATCAAGCCAGAAGGGCGTATGAACGAAATGACTACTTTACAGGAAAGACAAAAAACTATTTATTTCTCTAACAATAATTGAAGTTCAATCATGGTAGTTATTTTTTATGAAATTCAGCAAAAATTAATCACAATCAAAGAATGCCACCCAAATTTATATTATATTATATTATATTATATTATATTATATTATATTATATTATATTATATTATATTATATTATATTATATTATATTATATTATATTATATTATATTATATTATATTATATTATATTATATTATATTATATTATATTATATTATATTATATTATATCATATCATATCATATCATATCATATCATATCATATCATATCATATCATATCATATCATATCATATCATATCATATCATATCATATCATATCATATCATATCATATCATATCATATCATATTATATTATATTATATTATATTATATTATATTATATTATATTATATTATATTATATTATATTATATTATATTATATTATATTATATTATATTATATTATATTATATTATATTATATTTGATATTTTTATATTTAGTATATAGCATTGTATTTAATTTTAATTTATTTTTATTAATTTTTTTTTACAATGATGTATACTTCATATGATATATTGTGATTTAATGAATAAATGATTTGAAATAATAATAATATAACACTTTTCTATACAAAGGTGTCAGTATAGCCGGCGGAACTTATTGCCTAAGGCAATTTTTTCCAGTCAACCGGTCCCGTCCAATCTGAGACAGGCCAACCTCGGGTAGAAATTTCAAGTGAAAAAACACTTAGAAAAACTCTGTATATACTTGATTATTTTCTTATAGATTTTTCGTTTTTATACGTGAATGTGGACTCAATATTTGTACAGAAAATTGATCCATTTTTGTACTTTACGTGTGAATTATAAGCATTTGGGCATTTGAATATTCCAGAATGTCTTAGTCATAGAAAGCTTTATGGTTCATAATTTTGATCAGAGCTTATCTTTAATAAGGCTTACGTGTCAAATTGATTACATTAAATTATGTCAGTCTTTTGGTACATAAATTTTGGCATATTCGGATTCGCGTTCAATTGTCCACTTCATTATGTCGCACTCCATGATTAAAGTATGGTCCAGTTCCAAAATTTTAAGATCCGGGACATCTATTTCACAGTCCTGGAGGCCAAGACGATATATTAACGACATCTCCAACGTTAACAATTTGTTGTTATTTCCATAGAGATAACGTAAAAACTGTTGATCAACGTGCTTTGAGCAATGTTGTTCCAAATTCCGAGTCGAAAAAATAATTCTGACAGTTATTCAAAATTAACGTTGAACGTTACCTCGAAATCTATGGAAACATTACGCCGCTGCTATTATATCCAAGACAAAACACATTTTTGTTGGTTGGTAATTTGAAACGTAATGCTGTTATTATTTTAGGAGAGGTGGAAATAATGTTCAGGCATCGAATGGCATTAAAAACGAAAAATATCAGTCTTGAATGTTCGCCCTTCTGGCTTGATGCCCGCGAATTATTCAGGTAGGTATATTATTTACTATTGTAGGGCATAAGCTGACCTCGGAAGTTTAGTGATAATGATCAAGAGGTCTCGGCTTAGATTCCAGTTCGGGTCAGTGTTTTTCACTTGAAATTTCTTCCAAGGTCGGCCTGTCTATCTCTAAGGAAAGAACACGTAGAAAGCGGATTCCAACCCGCGCCGGCCGGCGCAAAGAATGTTACTATGCATTTGAATGGGGATAGGTACCCACAGAAAAAGCAGGAACCCGCTTTTCGGCATGCCCATTTAAATGCATTGAAACCATAGACAACAATCCATAAGCCGGTCGGCGCGGGTCGGAATCGGCTTTCTACGTGTTTTTAACCTTAAATTGGACGGTACGCGGTTGACTAGAAAAGATTGCCTCTGGAATCTCCGTCGGCTGTACGGACACCTTATAGAAAAGTGTTGATTTATTACTTATGAGGCATATTAGGTATACACGGTGTTAAGTTGGTAGTGGATAATCCGAAGCAGGAAGGTAGAAGACCTCAATACCTATCGATTTGACCCCCATGTATGTTCAGCGATATTGGGTGGTTCAAAAGTTATTAACGTTTTTGTAAAATTTGAATAAAAACCGGATTTCTGACTAAACTACTATACTGTGGCTAAACTATTTAGATTACGATCATGATTTTTTTTCTGGAAATAGTCCGATAGTGACACTTACGCAAGGTATTATTGCTATGAGTCAGCACCCGATAGCTTTTGTTCAAAAGAAATTATTTCAAGAATTTTTTTCTAAGCACAAATTTTAGAAAATCTTTCAAAGGCTCTAGAAAAATGGATTGTGGTTGGATGTTAGAGATTGCTACGGCTATAATCCCGCCATTGCCACTTGTCTATAGGTACACTATTTTTTGTACACTATTTTTAATATGCATAAAGTATAAAATAAATAATAATAAATAAATAAATAAAAATCACGGAACATTTTTTTTAGAAACTATCTTAAAAACTTCTACTATTCATGGAGAATTATTCCTGCAAATTTCATTTGGCTGGTATAATGGGATCATGCTAAAACGCTCTCATAACTTGTGCAAGTATCAATATTCAACATTTTTACATTAACACACATCTATGTTATATGGGTGGTAAAAGCCAGTTTTTAAATAATTTGAGGTAAGTAAATGCATAATTTGATGTGATATTTAAATAAAATAAATTATTTATTGAAATAAAAAAAAAATATAGTTATATACTCTTAAACCTATAATTAAAATTGTAATACGATATATGAAAATTACATTGTTGAAAATCTGAACCTGGGCCTTCAGGTCGACAGCGTCTACACAGACTTTGCTAAGGCCTTTGACAAGGTACCACACCGTATTCTGCTCAATAAGCTAAGCGCTATTGGAATTAGTGGATTGTTGCATAGATGGTTGTCCAGCTACCTGGATGATCGTTATCTTTCTGTAAAAATTAAAGATTCTCTTTCCTCTCCCTTCGCGGCCACAAGTGGACTCCCCCAAGGTAGTCACCTGGGTCCAATCTTGTTATTGGTTTTCATAAACGATATCGTGAAACAATTTACCGATATCAACGTTCTCCTTTTCGCGGACGATCTTAAGTTGTATTCGAAGGTTTCAAATGTTCAGGACTGTTTGACTATCTAGAGAAACTTAGACAATTTATACGGTTGGTGTGTCACGAACCAGCTATACCTGAACATAGAAAAGTGCCAATATATACAATTTGGAAGAGGGAAAAACAAGTTAAGCTTCGACTATACCATAAATGGGGAGAAACTGGAGAAAATCACAGAGGTGAGAGACTTAGGCGTGATCTTTGATGACAGATTGGCGTTCATAGCACACATTAACGAAATTACCAGCTCAGCAATGAAGACTCTCGGTTTTGTTCTACGAACTGTAAGAGATTTTAATAACATTAATGCTATCTTACTTCTCTTTGTCTCTCTTGTTCGCAGTAAGCTGGAATATGTCTCTCCCATATGGTCTCCTGAATACCAGGTCCACATAAATGCCATAGAACGCATACAAAATAAATTCCTCCGCTTTATAAATTACAAACTTAAGATACCCAAGAGCGATTTAAATTACAATCACTTGCGCGCTTTTCTCAATATAGAAAAACTGTCCGATAGACGCATACTCCATGACCTAACACTGCTATACAGACTAACCAATGACTGTTTCAACGACACTGATCTGACCCAGCTCATTCATTATCACGTCCCTGCGCGAAATTTGCGAAGTGCAGATGTTTTCCACTGCGATAATAAATTTACCACTAACTACCTGAAAAATACAGTTGTGCCGCGTATCCATCGTCTGGGTAATAAATATTTGCAGTGCATAGATATATTTGACTGTAGTCACGAGGCACTCAAGTTTCATATTGTATTATCTGCATTCGCCCGGGTAGAATAGATCTACGTGTGTTGGATCCATCGTTTTGAAAGACCTCTCTCTCTTTTCGCCCCGTTGAAAGTTTAAAATGACATTTTTGTTCCTCTCAAAATAAATATACAATTAATTAATTATTATAATGCATTTCTCGGTTTTTCAGGAAACGTATGTACCTGAAAACAGAAAACTTTTGTTGTTATTTCTGTTGTGGTGTGTTTCATGAGGTGTATTGTTGTTGTCTCTGTTGCTTCTGTTTTTCTGCTGCTGTTGTTGTTGTCATGTTGTGTAATTTTTATACCTGCTTATTATTGTCACTACTTTGATTGTTTTTTTTTTTTTTGTAAAAGGCATTATCGCCGTATATTGTGAAATAAATAAATAAATACTTTAGAATAAACTGGTGGTTCCTTTGATTAGCCTGAAACCAATATTACCCGTTATTGTTCAATAATATAAGATATTTATTTTAATAAAATAGCTCTTAATAAGAACTTCCAAAGACGAAAGTCCATCGGATTTATGCTGGGGACCTTAGGGGCTAGCTTTTGGACCCCCGTGGCCGCTCCATCGGCATGGGTAAATTATGTCTGAAAAAAATTCTTGAAAAAAATGTTTTTGAACAAAAGCTATCGGGTTCTGACTCAAAGCAATAATACCTTGCGTAAGGGTCACTATCGGACTATTTCCAGAAAAAAAAATCATGATCGTAATCTAAATAGTTTAGCCACAGTTACATAGTTTAGTCAGAAATCCGGTTTTAATTCAAATTTCACAAAAACGTTAATAACTTTTGAACCACCCAATATCGCTGAACATACATGAGGGTCAAATCGATAGGTATTGAGGTCTTCTACCTCCCTGCTGTTACATTATTCCCTGGCTCGGGTAATTCTCTGTCTAGGGGTAGATGGTGCATAATCCTTGTGTCGAGGAAATGACTAAGAATGCAGTTTATGGTAAAAAATATAAAATTTATTAAATTACTTACATAATCAAAATTTAAGGCAAATGCCCAAACTTAAAACTAAACTTACAATTAAAAACCATTAAAACTAATATTAGAATTATCCGAATCATTTATTTTCACAATCCGCGCGGTAACAGTCAATATTATTAATGTCCATTAAAATCACATAAGTAACAATAGTTCTAAAATCGAAATCCACGCACACGCACGTGGAGGAGGATAAATCCTCCTCTCTCCTCCACCAAAATGGTTTGGTCGTCACCCCATTGTTTGGCCTTTTTACACCTCCAAAAAAACGAACTTCCTCGTGCCGTAACCCCAAGCGATCTGCCCGACCTGCGCGTCACCGCTGCCCTGGGCCAAGCTTCTCACCCCGCGCATCCCTGTGACCTCCACCCCTATTGATCTTGAGGGTGGCAGGTAGATGCAATACTGGGGCTGCCGATGTTTTAGCAAACGAAAAATATCGTTACACTGCTTCGGATTATCCACTACCAACTTAACACCGTGTATAATTCAAGTGAAGTTATACAATTTGTGATTTGGTTTTGGCAGCCATTTTAACTTCTGATAGTTGCATCATAATAGGCAATGCTCAATATAGCAATATGTTCGTCAGAGCATGGCTCAGTTTAGCCGATTTTTTTAAGAATACCTACCTATATGTTGACCAGAACAAACTTAAGTATATTTCTCTCATGTTACAGATAGAAGGAGAGGAGGGTAAGCGGATTTGAAAATACTAAATTGAAAAAAAAAGCTGGTGACCTGAGCCCATCAATTTATCGACAAAATATAAATAATCAAAATAATTATTAATGATAGAAACATTAGGTGGGTAGGTACGGTGCGTGTTGGTGGGTGATGTGGGGCTGGGCCCTGGAAGCTGCCAGCTCCTCTACTGACGTCACGCTCACTCTTATCAAAGCCCTGTCCAATTATCTTCTTAACAAAAGCCTCCGGCCACTCTCTCCGGCGGGGGCGAGGAGAGGGGAGGCGGCCCGTGCACTCATCCAGCCCCCCTCTGACGTCAGCCTCCGCCCTCCACTCGGATGACAGAGCCTCTTCATAAGCCTCAGACGTCATACTTCCACCTGAAACCCACCGGGATTGAATAATTCCAAATTGAATAAAGAGAAAGGAGGAGCGGCTCCAGCCTCCTGGGTCTGTCTGAAGTGTGGGCTGGCCTCAGTTCGCCTGGAGAATCTCTACTATACTAACCTTCCTGCTTACATTATTATTATTTGGATAACTTATATAGGTAGGTATAGCGCCGTTTTGTGAAAAAGTTCCACCACATGTACCAGCTGATTTGTGCTCTCTCGACTGGCACAGAACAATCTACACGACTTTACGCGGCAGGTTTACACCTGCGGGCACCTGGCATGCAGGCTGCCTCGCTCTTCTTGCTCAAATAGAATTAAGATTTTGCCACTTTTCTGCTGTTTATTTATAGTTCATTTTTTTAAAGATACAGTACTAGAAAATTCGGCATACTTCCATTTCATTCTTTACATACATAAGAAAGAGACAAAATACTTCTATAAGATTTATGACTTCGCCGAGAGGCGGTACAGAACCTATTGTTACGCAGGTAGTTGTTTTTATGGGTTGCTATACACACTGCACGAGTTTTATGAAATGCAGTCAGTTTATCGTATTTTACTTCTCATTTTTATCGAAACTGGGTGGCTATTCTCGTAATCAATCAGTATCAGTTTAAGTTTAAAAACTGCAGTCACAGACCTAAATGCGTTCGATTTTCAAAAAAAATAAACTAATTTAAGAACGCGGTCTAGTACAATCCGTCATTTTAAGAACAAATTTCAGTCAAGTTTGAATTAAGAACGCTACGAGAATACCCCAGCTGATTTATGTTGCATTTTTTATCCTGGTGTAGGTATATTTTATATCATTTTTGTTTCTTCAACAGGTTATATTATTAAAAATACATACGTTTATATATTTCATAAAGTATAAATTGTTATATAATATTGTACACAGATTAAAAAATGCGCTATGAAGACATAAAAAAGTGCAATAGGCTCAAAATAAAAAAAACATACAGATAAAAAGCATTAGGTAAAATAATTATACACTTTAATATGCAAATATGAAAAAATGCAATAGCAGAATTTAATAAACTTTTCTCTGATTTATCGAGATGTTAGCGAAGACAACCGCACTTCTCGACTTCAAAATATTTATGAGTGTGCTACCTGGTTAAGGGTGGCTACTGTTACCGCCTCTCAATAAAACAATAAATCTTATAGAAGTGTTGTGTCTCTTTCTAATGTATGAAAAGAATGAAATGGGAATATGCCGAAAATTTTCTAGCACTGTATATTTAAAAAAAATGAACTATAGGTAGTCTATTTAGCAGAGATGGAGGATGTGAAAAGGAGATTGAAAGAAGGAAACTGACTGGTAGAAGGGTTGGCGGTGCACTAAGACCTCTGATGAGAAATAAGAACTTATCTCTTAAATCCAAACAGCTTATGCACAATGCAATCCTGATACCATCCATGATGTATGGGAGTGAAACATGGACATAGACGAAAAATATGGAAGTTGGAATGAATGCTGTGGAAATTAGATCACTCCGTAGGATATGCGGGAAGAGACTGATTGATAAGGAGAGGAATGAGAATATTAGAAAGGAATGTGGAGTGGATGTTAGTGTAGTGACTAGAATGAAAGTTAATAAATTAAGGTGGTTTGGGCATGTAGAGAGAATGAACAAGGAAAGAATGACAAAAAGAATATATTAATCTGAAAGAATGGGTGCACGCAGACGAGGTCGACCTCGAATGACATGGTCCGATCATATCGGTTCAGTCTTAGAGGAGGGCCAAGTCAGAACTAGTCAGGAGCAAAAGAAATAGGAGAGCATGTATGCGGAATGTTATGCGTTTGGAAGAAGCGAAAGAGGTTTGTTTGGATAGGAAAGAATGGAAATCCGTATATACTCTCTGCGTACCCCCTTCGGGAAACGGTGTGATGGGTAAAAAAAAAAAAATTTTCTGCACCTGATGTGTCTATGTGTATCTCTCGAATGTGTTGATTCCTGTAGCTTTACATTAAAAAAAAACAAGCGTAGAAAATCAGATCTGACTGCTGAGACATCTTTAGAGTATTCTCTTTTTTTCCACCAAACTAAAATTGAGGGCGTTTTCTTGCTCTCAGATGTTCGATCTCAGAGAGTCAACGCGGCTAAACGTGTGAAGATTGAATGATTTAGTTGGCGAGGGTTCCCTGCAATTAATTGATATACCTAATATGATCGTTACAGGTACGCAGGCAGCGGGTGTAGGTATACTTTCACTTGAATTATCAGGTGAGGGTGTGCAGTTGTAAGTTACATATATAGTGCTGAAAAGGTAAGAGACGAGCAGCTGTGCACTGGTGTGGACAGTGGATGTCCCTGCCAGCTCCTCGCTATGCAACTTCTATGACGCCGTATCTCCTCGCGGTAAAGGGCACTTGTATTACGGAGTGTTGTGAATGTGAGGCGACACACAGTATCTATGAGTGTGGGCATGTGAAAATACAATAAATAAACAAGCTACCTAGGTATTTACTATGATATTACAGTGTACCTACTTTGTGCAAGTGTTAAGTCCTTTTGAGATGAGCCAGACAGAGGTACACGCACACACACTACACAGCTCGCACTGACAGAAGCTTTAACTAAACAACAAACAGCTGGTCCCCGCATACAAAGCACTCGATAGGAAAGTTACAAATCCCATTGCAGTGGAGCGCCAGGTTCTCTGTGGCACGCGCCGTGTGCGTCGGAAATATTCCGGCTCTAGTGAGACGTCGCGGCGCGGCTCCTCACTCTGAGGCGTCCTGACACTGAATGCCGGCTCACGCTGAACCCGCTCCGACCCGCGCGCGGCTACTCCAAACGCGACCCTCCGCCCCTGTCCCCAGAGCGCAATATCGCCAGTTGCCATAGGGAGGATGCGCGGGTGGAGATTTCCCGACAAACAACGAGTTGGTTCGGGAGTTGGGTCTCACCAGTGTGACTTCCCCCTCCCCCCTCGCCCGCGCCTCCCGTGTGGGCAGCTGATTGATGTGTGACTCTCCAGTGCAGGTGATATGGGTCAGTTAATATTAGTGTCCCAGTTATTATTGCAGACACCTGAGTATTTGGTGTCCCTCCAGTGTACACTGTGTACGCACCTTTAGTTTATCTTCATATATTTAGACAAACTGGAGCTTACATAAAAGTGTATTTTATTTAAAAAAGGAAATGGTTATATTATCTTTACAGCTACCCTAACGGAGGTTGCAGCCATCATGCTGAACTCCTCGCAGCCTTGATGATCACAACATTTTGAGATTCTTTTCACCCCGCACCACTTTTTCCCAGTGTGATTTGTTATAGTAGGAAATATTTTTTACAGTATGGGGCCTTACGTTCCTTGACAGTGGCCAGAAATTCTCTCTTTTTACAGCTAAAGAAATATTAGAGTGGCAGGAAATGGATATTGTAGAATGCATGGGAGAGTTGCTGGGATAAAAAAGCATGTTGTTTTTGGTGGGAAGTCAAAATAAAAGAGGCAAAGTTCCAGACGTTTTGTTTATTATTCTAAACAGCACAGTGACTACCACATAATATAGTCTATCTTCTATTTACAAACTTAGCGCCTACATAATATTATATTATAGTTTGTACACCAACTCACAGGACAGTACACTAGAGTAGATTACCTTAGGAGCAGGGAGGGGCCAGAGAACAGCAGGCCCCAGACTTCCTCCAAAAATACCTCCGTAGTAAGAACCAAGATCTGAATAATCCTTGCAGAGTGCAGCACCAGTGGGAGACACTGGGGGACATCACCAGGGCTACAGCTATGTACACGCACACACAGTATACAGCTAGATGAGTGTGATACAACAAAGTGCTCTGTACATATAATTTAGAATGACTACACTTTCCCAATAGACATGTACATGTGGTGGAGGATCATCTTAATAACAACCTTAATACCTAATATTCATCTTATGTTACCACACACTCCGAGTCCACACAGAGAGACAGTGGCTGGAAAGGCTCCTGCTATTGGGTGGCTGCAGGCACGAGCAGAGCGCCCTTAATGCAGGAGTTGACTAGACTAGCCTTTATTTAGGCGGGATCATAAAGTAGTATGAAGGTATTTAAGTATTATCTCATTTTTGCACAAGATAAATTATTGGTAGGTACACCCAATTTGTTGATTTCATACTTCAAGTTTTTGTTGCAAAAAATCGTAGGTACCTACAGTTTGCACTTTAAATAAGAATGAAAAATTATGAGTAGGAAAATTAGAATTTGATTTATTTTGGCTGGAACACAAAATTTGGGACACACACACAATGTCTTCTGTCTATATAAATTGGGTCATAAATGGCTCAATGGAAGATTAATTCAGAATCGGCCCAGCAACTGGAAAAGAGCCAGAAAGCTCCCATCTGACAGGACACAGCCACATCAACACCTCATATGGCCCGGTACCTACTTCTGATTTTTATAATAATTTTTCATGATGTACTGGTGTAAATGCATTACACCAGTACAACATCATGAATGTGACACTGCTTCTGGTGGGAGGAGGTCGTAATAAGTTTAGACATTTAAGAAAAGTGCATCGTAGTGAAGACATCTCCAAACATTACAATGCCCTTAATTCCGGAATTTTTATAGAGAAAACTGTCACTTGTATCATTAAAAAAACTCAATAACGAATCTCAATAAAACTGTATTGGTAAAGTAATGTGAATCTAGGAGAGTTGTGGGGCAGGAGTCGGGGGGAGGGGGGTTATTAGAATGAAAACATCAGACATTCCTACAGAGAAGTACTCAACATAAATGCATCTCCCAACACACTGGCCCACCAAATAAATAACACAGATTACATTTATTATTCATTAAATAAATACTTACTTAATAATTATTCAACAAACTTAAAATACATTTCTTTGGCTTTTAATACACTTAAAATTAATAATTATTTTAAGTTTAAGTACACGCTATACTTATTATACTTAGGTTTAAATTTCACAAAATCAAAGTTTAAAAACAAAAATTGAACAGCCTCATTTGCTAATCTTAACCTAGGTGGTAAGTAATGTTCCTAATCCTTTAAATATCTAAGTACATCTTATAGTTCTAGAAGAATTACATTTAAAATCACAACACACAATTATTATATCTGCCTAGTAGAGAAGGTATAGGTACATGAGGTGTCCCCGGGCTAGACCACATGGTCCACCGTGTCCCTCGTGGCCAGCAGCGGCAGACTAGTGCTGTAGTCCAGACTCCTCTCGGAAGGCTTCCTGCCCAGCTCTATGTCATCTCCGGGAGACAATGTGGCCACCCAGTGGTTGCTCTCGGGGGAATGATTGTTCCTAGAATGTGTGGTGGTGGCCTGCGACTGCTTTGGTTCCCTTAATTTTAATGATTGAGAATTTCCACCACTGTGCGGCCGTCCAGGCCCCTGACTATTCAATATTCTAGCGTTTGCCATTAAGCTTAAGCTGTTACTTGATCCATTGCTTTCTCTAACTGGAAGGCCATTACTGTGGCTCGTCATGTTACTCGTGTAGTCCTGCAGCAGGGGCTGGCACTCCGCCACCTTCTCCGAGTCCTTGAACTTCTGCGCCTGCAAGAAGTTAGCCGAGCCTCTTCTGCTGTTTGGCCGGGAGTTTTCTCTTTTCTGTTTAAAGGGAGTCAGAGCAAGCTGGTTTCCATTTTCAATATTCAAAGATGGTTGCTTACTAAGTATTTTGTTGTCACATGTGACTGGTTGGTTGGGGTCTGGCTTCTCACCGTTCAGCCAATAGGTTGTCATTGTTCCTTTTCCCTGAAATCAAATAAAATAATTCAACTCTAGATTCAAATGTCAGGAGTGGTGGACAGAAAACAAGTGACAAGATGACAGCTTTTAAAGTTTTATTTCAAGGAAAGGAGCTACTAGAGATGATTGGTCAATGGCTAATACTCGAGAGCAGAGAGAGCTCTCACGAGGGCTCGCGCCTACAAGACAACCTTGGGACTGGACTTATTACATACGAGTAGCTTCTATTTCATACACATGAGATGTTTGGGATTATAAAAAATACCAATATAAAGCTTGACATCTTCTTTTCCAAATAGCATTCATTGTTGATAAAGATGATGGTTTAATCATGTAATCGTGTATTTGAAAAATACTCATACATTAAATGGTAGCCGACGCCCATGACTCGTATCCAGGTAAAAATGTTTATGATATTGCATTGAGTGCGAGGATTATTGGAATGTGACGGGCGCTAGTCCAAGTATTTTTATTCCCAAACCCAAACTCCCTTAAGACCCCACTTAGGGGCATAGGAAGTCAACAAGAGCTCTATTAAGTATTTTTATTAAGTAGGAATTATTTTAAAAAGACAACATTTCACAGATAACATTTTATTGTTTATTGCATGAATACTAAGGATTATTTTTTGGACATTTTCATACTTTCGTATCGGAGGTCGTGGGTTCGATCCCAGATGCCGACCGTCTTCTTCATTCACGACACAAGCTTTAAGTAGCTTACTGTGAAAAAGTCAAAGGGTGTATTTGTGTTCACTTTGAGTGAGCACAGATTCATTAAAAAAATGTATCACTACAAAGCGAATTGATCTTTTTTTAAATTCAGTTAAACTATATATAATACATTTTATAAAAAATTCACTTTTTTTTTTATTAATATGTTATCTCTAACTGGCATTATAGTAAGTAAGTCGGTGTAAGTTACATTAAAAATGTCAATGCCAGAATGTTGAAATGTTGGCAAAACGTAAATAATGTTTGTTCTACCTCTGGGTGGGTAGAACAAAATATGGGATCGTGTACGCCCGTAGCTATCCGGCACAAACAAGTTAATATCTGCAAGAAGAGACGGATTGTGCACAATTCCATAAATAAGCTTATAAAAGTGCCTGCAGAGGTAATCGGCTCTTCTCATCTTTAGTGTAGAGTAATTGAGACAACCCATGACAAACAATGAGAGATATAGGTAGGGGTAATACCCATACTCCACCCTGTACAAATACCTCAGAAACCTTTTCTAACACAAGCGAATATGTTACATCATCAGGACCCCATATAATAGATCCAGATTCAAGAATCGATCGCACTAGGGCCTCGTAGAGAACCCTCAGTGTTTTTCCGCATTTAAAAAATGACGTGTTTCTTAAAACAAATCCCAACATTCTATTGGCTCTACTCATAAATTTATTTCTCAATAAAAATTAAACTCAAACTTAAACGCCCCATAAAGAAATCAAACGTACTTCAATGTTTAAAAAAAATTTAATTAAGTTAATGAAATTAAGCCACCACTAAAACCTGGAACTGTCCACCACAAAATCTCTTTTACAACAAACTATCACAACTCCATACACCCTCATAGCCCACTTACTTGGAGAATTCCCAGTCATACGAATTTATAAAAAAAATGACATTTAGATTTATGCTAAAACGAAACATTTCAATACAAAATAATGTTACCTATGTATGGGAAGGATAGAGAGGAGAGGCCTCTAGGCCTAAACAAATCTGAATTTCTTAACAGCCTGCCCGAGCCATGGTCTCTTGAGAGTTTAAGTCTCTTCCTTGTAAAATAAATAATTATGTATTGATGGGGTGCGGAAAGTACCTATTCATTGATAGCCAGAATGTGCCACAGATATAAGTTATAGAGGATACCTTCATGGAGGTCTGTCCTCTTAGCTCCAGATCGAAACATCCAAAGGTGTCTAGGATGGCCTTGGTTTGGGGGCTCACGTGGATTCTGAGGGGCTCTCCAGTGGACTCCATGCGACTAGCCGTGTTGACCGTGTCTCCAAACAAGCAGTAGCGAGGCATCTTCAGACCCACCACTCCGGCCACACAGGGCCCTGCAATTATTTACATATTAGGTCTGGTATTCTGAATATTACTAAGGTCAATAATACTATCAGTTACTTACTGGGGGACTTAAGGGGGAACTTTTTACAACAAGCATCTGATAGTCAGCAGAAGAAAACTATGTAATATAAAATTGGCTTTGCTTTCACCAGAGTGGGAACTTACCAGAATGGATTCCTATCCGAAGTTTCAGTTGATCGTCTGGTCTGTGTCTGATGACGAACTTATAAACATTATTTAACAGCGCCAAAGACAATCTGGCCACTTCTCTAGCGTGCAAGTTGCCATTCCTCATGGGTAAGCCGGATACCACCATGTAAGCGTCTCCTATGGTCTCCACCTGAAATTTATGATAATATTACATAGTTAATTGATTAAGAAATTATTAGGTAGGGGGGCGTTCAAGTATTACGTAACGCAATTTGGGGGGGAGGGGGGGTCTTGCAAAACGTTACTGTGCGTTACGAGGGCGGGAGGGGGGGTTTGAACAACTCGTTACGTAACGGTATTTTTTTTCTTAAATAAAAAAAATTGGGAAATAAATCTTCCAAGTTGGGCACCCTTTTCGTTTATGTTTTACGGGAAGTCCCTCGATTGTACTGTACATCATTTTTTTTCTCCGAAGTTAGCAAAGGAACCCTTTTCGACAATGTTTTACGGGAAGTCCCTCGATTGTACCGTACGTCATTTTTATTTTGTTCTCCGCTGTTAAAGCTTTTGGTGGAAACACGTAGAATGCCGAATCCGACCCGCGCCGACCGGCGCAAAGAATGTTTCTATGCAGTTGAATGGGGATACGCACAGCAAAAGCAGAAACCTGCTTTCCGGCATGCCAATTTAAATGCATTGAAACCATAGAAAACATTCTTTGCGCCGGTCGGAATCGGCTTTCTACGTGTTTTCACCCTAAGCGTAAGAATTTTTCGCTCTGCGAAAAAAGGAACCTTTTTCGTTTAAGTCTTACGGGGAGTCCCTCGACTGCATTGTATGTAATTTTTATTTCGCCCTCCCAAGTTAGCAAATCTTTTATTTTTTACGGGGAATCCCTCGACTGTATCATACTTACGTCATTTTTATTCTATTTTCGTTGTCGGCATTCGTTAGTTGTCAAAAGGGGGGATTTACATCATCAACTGGACTTGCCAACGCAGCTATGCCAAAATTTGGAAAACAGCAAAAGAAAAAATAAAGATAAATTTATGGAACATATAAATAGTATTTTTTTTTCTCCGAAGTTAGCGAAGGAACCCTTTGAAACCCTTTTATTTTTTTCGAGAGTTCAGTAAAAAAATAGTCTCTTGGGTGTTACGTAACATTTAGGGGGGGAGGGGGGGGGTACAGAAAAACGTTACGGCGCGTTACATGGGGGGGAGGGGGGGTCAAAAATCTTCAAAAATTGCGTTACGTAATACTTGAACGCCCCCTAGGTACATGTGAATAAAAACATTTTTTTTTAAGTCATTGGTTTGAATCTTAGAAATTAGGTTGTATTGTTAGATTATTGGTATATTTTACTAATTCATACTTTTTCTTCAAATTCTCAATGGGTCTAATTACCTCCTTTTGTTTTGATACCTATTCTGATCCGTATCGTTCTATAGATAGACCATTAAAGGATGACGTCATCTGACATTAGGCTGGATGCAAAATGGCGGCCATGGCGACACACACACACACACCACACATACACAAACCATAGTGATGGGTTTATGTATAAACACATTCATACCAACTCTTAAACTTTTTGTTTATGCCTTCCGGCTAATGTCAAAATCCACGTGGCCGTTAATGGTCTATTATTATTTACAGTAGATGCATGCATGATAAATATCTGGCAATGTCTTCACACTGGCAATACCAAACAGCCAAAACACGTCTACCAACACGAGCTCCTATTTCCAACAAGGGACATGGGTGCCGGAAACTGCCGAACCAACCCGAAGTGTAACGAAGACGGCTGTATGATTGTATAATTAGTGTTCAATGATAATAATTTGATGCTATTATTTGTAGTACTTTAAATGAATTCGGGGGAAAAGCTGAAAAGGTATGGGGAAACCCCTCCCTCCCTATAATTATAACCTAACTCAATCATATAAATTAGTAGAAAGCTTGCTAAAGCTAAACGTAAAAAAATAAATTTGAACACTAATACAATCATACAGTCGTCTTCGTTACACTTCGGGCTGGTTCGGCAGTTTCCGGCACCCATGTCGGAAATAGGAATTCGTTCTACCAACATCCAAAATATCACAACGCAGTCGCAGTTTAGTGGTCGTAGTGCAATAATTATAGCTACTGGTAACACTGAGATTCCTTACTGGCAACATGGATGTTTTACGTCAAAAGTTGACGTTTGTGATGTGAGTTACGTGATGTTTGAGCTTAATATATTTTTCTGTATTCCACTAAATACTTCCAATTAATAAAAGTATTAACAATTCGATTATTAAGTGTGGAAAATATTGAAATAATGGCATTACGTAACATGCTGCGCCCAACACATTTCGCTGGTGTAAGCGTGAGATCCACGCTAAACTTCCTCGGCGGTTCGAGAAACAAACTGTTTACTATTAAAAATGTAGCCCACTTTTCCACAAAAAGAATCATTGGGAGAAGTTTCGTTAAAATGTCTTTATACGGTACTGCAGCTGTGATGGCGGTTGGGTACATTAGTTACGACATAAAATCTCTTAAAGAGCCAGCTACAGAAGTGATAGAAAATGAAGTGGTTATTTTAGATAAACTTCCCGATGTAAAGCCGACGAGAAGGGTGAGTCATTCAACTGTGATGTTGAGATGTTATACAAAAATAGCGTTGGACAACATCATTGTTTGTAGTACTTTGTACCAAGAGTGCCTATGAGTTGAGGTTATGTTATACAAAACAATTGAGGGTTTTTTTTTTCATAAATTGGTCGACTCATTTTATAAAAACAAAAAATAATGACCTTGATGTCTTATACCATCCTAAAATATTGGATTTCCCTTGCGTCTGTGATGTTAGGAACATGTTGACGTAAGTTGTGTAGTAGGCTTTGCTTTAAGTACATGTTGTGGACAATCTAACCAAAATATATACTTGTATCAATGTTTTAACGGAGTATTCAGTAGATAAAACCTCAAAATTCAATATTTTTCTCCAATTTTTAAATTGTCATTGAATCTTTGATGATGCATTAGTGATGTTAAGTTGGCATGCCTGTCTTTATATAGTAATGTATGTATGTCTCCAGAATTTGTTTATAAAACCTTAAAGGACTGTAGGGGCCAGTGAACTAGAAGAGCTCTAGGTATCTAGATGTAGTGCTACATTCTGTTATAAATTCCAACAGGTGCAGAATGCGGGCAAAGGGGCAGAGCTGCAACTCACCTTGTTCCAATACCAGACGTGTCCCTTCTGTTGCAAAGTTAGAGCCTTTTTGGACGCCAACGGTATAAGTTATGATGTGGTTGAGGTAGATGCTGTCTTGAGACAAGCCATAAAGTGGTCCGCCTACAAGAAGGTTCCTATTCTACTGGTCAAGACGGCGTCGGGGTATCACGTAAGTTGCTTTATTTTAAAAATTCCTTGTTTTACAATTTGTCTTTCACTATCAAACTTTTCACGAGAGAATATGTATCATAAGCAGTAGGACTATGTGAATCATATAGCTATTGAAATGACATTTGTGGCTTTCAGCAATTAAATGACAGCAGTGCTATAATCTCCGTGATATCCTCCCACCTCCTGGAGCCCTCACTGGACCTGGCAGACATCATCAACTATTATCCCAGTGTGAAGTTTGCAGACGAGGGCAAATTGAAAGAGGAGATACTAAACAAGTACTTCCTGATGTTCAACCACGTGCAGAGGCAGAGGAGTCTGGAGGAGATCAACAACGAGAGGAAGTGGCGCAAGTGGGCCGACGAGGTGCTGGTGCACACTCTCTCCCCCAACGTGTACCGCACCAAGGAGGAGGCCCGGCAGGCCTTCCAGTGGTTCTGCGAGGTGGGGCAGTGGCGGCAACACTTCCCAGCCTGGGAGTGCAACCTCATGATTTATGTTGGAGCTTACGCCATGTTCTATGTAGCCAAGAAGTTGAAGAAAAGGTAACTGATCTCACATAGTGTGTAGTGTGTAGGTACCTCAAGGAGCCACATAGCTGGAGGGAAGCCCTAATGAGCCCTCTGTCCTCTCAAGCAAATTTACGGGAACAAAATATTTTGAAATTTAAATAAAAAATATTTTTTAGCACTTGGTCACCAATATTGTAAGAACAGCTAACTTGATTTTTTTTTAACTCTCACGTAACTATAAAATATCAATACACATATTCCTGTGATAAAAATGAAACCTGCTTGGTGTCGCCAATATAAATAAATGGGTTCTGAATCTGAATTGTGTGCCCACCATGGACCAGTACAGGAAAATTTAATGTCACAATTTTTTATGTAAATTACTTTTCGCCAAGATGAAAATATATCCACAAAAACCGTTAAAATAAATAGCACATTTTTCCACACCAACATTCTTCACACAACTGTCATTTGCTGGACACGCCAACATTTGCAACACACATTTAATTATGCATGAATTGGAAACCACCAAATATTTATGATGACTCATTCCTTTCAGTTCTATACTATACTCGTTTTGTAATCCTATTAGCATCTATCACTCTACATGCCCACACGATCTCAACTAAGTTAAGTTTCTTCTTTGTTATAAAATTCCTTCCTAATATTCTCATTCCCTCTTATCATTATCTCTCATCCCTACTTTTATACTTATACAATCTTTTCTTTACCATGTTTCTCATCCATACAATGACATCATCACTCGCAATATGATTGCGCCATACATTAGCTTTTAACAACAAAGTGACAAATTCTTTGATCTTTTCCAATGAAATATTGTGACAATGTTTTTATTCCTAAAAAATAACTTACAACTTTCCTATTTCAATTTTATTATTTGTGCTTCGTGGTGGATGCACTTTAGAATCACCTAATGTTTATTTGAGCAGCAGGTGCAGGTGGTTGTGTAGTGCTCACCTTGTAATGTTTGTTCCAGGCACAGTTTGAAGGACGATGTGCGGCTCTCTCTGTATGATGAATGTAATGTGTGGCTCAAAGAAATAAAGAGACACGGAGGCACCTTCATGGGAGGATCATCTCCTAACCTGGCCGACCTCTCTGTGTACGGAGTGCTGTGCAGCATCGAGGGCTGCGAGGCCTTCCAGGACTTGCTGGCCAGCACCCGCATAGGGGAGTGGTACTCCAGCATGAAGGACCATGTGGCCAACATGAAGGGAATCACCTTACTTTGAGTTGAATGGACAAACCGTGGTGCTCTGATACTTGGCTGTTGACTTATGTAAATAAATGTTGTTACGCTCACAAATACTTTTTGAGTTGGGATTTTAGTTTACCTTATAGACATCAAAGTTTTCAACGATGGAGTCAAAGCAAGTGTAGAGGTCATTGAGCAAATCCACCACTTGTAATGGAGTGGACTGAGCAGAGAGAGATGTGAAGCCAACAATGTCGCTGAAGTAGATGGTCACTTGATCGTAAGTTTCAGCCACGACTGCCTGTCCACGAATCAACTGCGCCGCCACAGACCTGCACAGGAGAACATTGGCTTACCCTACTGGTTGCTAAATATTACCTCTTCTTTAGGAATTTGTACACAATATGAAATAGATGTCTGGGCTGCTTTGACTGAGTACAGCTAAAATATAATTTTGATGAAACAATTTATTTGTTCTGTCACTTGTATCCCTAACTCTTTTCATCTTGCAGAAGACTAATGCTACGTGGACAAACAGTTGGTTAACTTGGAGCCTCTAGCAAGTAGCTTCTCAAACTAACATTCTATAGTTTGTGTAGACAAATGTGTTGGTGCGAGGCATTTCAGAAGATAAGAATGGTTGAAATATATTTTATTGATGAGTTTTTAAAGGAGAATTTCTAAGACTCAATAGAGTACACTGGAGCGGTACAATAAACACATAGAATTTTTTTTCTAAATTTAAAAATAAATACTTTAAAGTAGGTACCCACGCGTTTATTATTTTTGGTTATTTGATTAACAATATAGTTGGACACTTAAAATTTTGAATTTGAATTATGTTTGGAACAGGTTTTTGTTTTATTTTATTTTCTTTTCATCAAACGGAAAAAAATACAGAGAAATGAACACGGTTGGTGTTTGAAATTGATTATTATTTTATTTTTTTGAAAAAACAAAGTGGAAAATGTAATTCATGGCATACAGTGCTCTGTATGGATAATTTGTTTTGTTGGTAAGAATTTATTGTCCAAATATTCATATTATTTCAGTGCTTGGTGCACATGACATGTTTTTTTTTATCACATTTTCAATTACATTAGTATTTTTTTTGTACATTTTTTTAACAGGACTAAACATACATTAGGAGAGTTTTCTTAATATTTTGGTGGAAATTTGTGTAATGAAGATTGGTCATATCGGATAGAAATGGTGGGCAAGATATATAAAAAAAAACTATAACGAAGAATTGGGCAACACGACAGAAAAATTGATTAGTATAGTTTTATAATTTTTTTGTTCTTGTTTTGTTTTTAATCTATTAAATAAGTTTTGTGTTAATTTAGAATTTGTTATTTTTTTTACCTACAAAAAAACCAAAAAGACAGCCCTAGGTAACCCACCCCAACTGAGCTAAGCTGGATGGCTGGAGCCAATGATGGTTGGCCAAGATTCTCGCTCCAACACAAATAAGAAAGTCTTTACCTGGGCAGCAACTGGTAGAGCAACTCTTCACACTTCTTTTTCTCCTCCAAGTAATCTGCCGTCCGCTCTTGGACTTGTGTCTCCAAATCTTCGGCATACTGGGCCATGCGGGACAGCAGGTTGTCTAGAATGTTTCCAGTCTCGTGTTCCCTGTAACATGACAGAACCAAACTCTTATTTTATTTATACGGCACTATGTGCCTTTAACAAATCAAAAATTACAAGTTATATAAAACTACAAGCTCATATTCCCTTGAAATTTCTATGAGTTTATTTAAAAACATATTCTGATATTTGCAGCATTTTTTTTATAAATTTCCCTAGAATATTTTTATAATCAACGTACTTGTTCAATTTTCTAATGAGGGTCTTCAATGTTCCAAAATCTGGTCGCTCCTGCACATCTTCAGACCAGCACTTCCTCATCAGTTCAGCCACTCTGTTATTCTCACAATCAGAAGCTTCTATCTTTGGCCTCAATAATTCAGATTTGATTCCTGCATCATTTGGTACTGATCCTGATTTCACAGCTTCCACTATTTCTGTGAAAATCACCCAACATTAGTTTGGCAGTAGCAAATAGGATGAAGGCATTACTCTTGTATTGGTGCCCACTAACCTCTCGGGGACATATGTAAGTCTTTTCCCAACCAGAAGACTCCGTTTCTTGAGACTATTTCTTGGACAACAATACCAAAAGAGTACACATCTCCCTTTTGTGTGCCCTCAGGGGGGCGTCTGTTGTCCATTCTAAGAAGCTCTGGGGAGGTCCACAGCAATTCTGAAATATTCACTCGCTTGTTTAACCATGGAAAAAGATTAACTCTATTGTCAAGTCATAGTGATATTTTTTGCCCATCTCTATGCTAACCAACTCTGTCAGTAGGATTGGAGAATCCTGCGGGGCCTTACATCTTAAGAGCATAATTGCTTTAAAAGGCTTAACCACCATAATATTGGGTAGAGTTGGTACTTTTAATAAGCTCTGTGGAGTATCTTCTCTGTAGAGCCAGAGCTATTTTTGCTTGAAGTGTTAATAAAATGAACAATATGAATGTGCATGATTGGTGAAATGGAAAATAATCAGAGTTAAAGTAAGTTGCAGGGCCACCCTGCACTAGGGTCTTACTTCTCCAATAGGCGTGTGACTCTTTATCTTCAGTCTCTTCAGCAGGCGAGGTTCTCAAACTGTGCAGTCCAAAGTCTGTGAGCTTAAGGACAAACCTGCTGTCCACCACACAGTTGGAGGACTTGAGGGCGCCGTGGGATCTGATGTCTGTGCTGTGTATGAAGGATATTCCCTGCAACAAGCACAAGAGATATTACCTGAGTACCA
Organism: Mystacides longicornis; assembly: GCA_963576905.1. Lineage (NCBI taxonomy): Eukaryota > Metazoa > Arthropoda > Insecta > Trichoptera > Leptoceridae > Mystacides > Mystacides longicornis. The sequence continues at coordinate 65,191 of OY756432.1, forward strand.
TCACCACACACTGTAATACGCTCGGAGAGACCCTGACGAGAACCACTCACCCTGGCTATGTCGTGCATTAAGCTGACTTTGAACATCCAGTCCAATGTGATGGACTCATTCTCCAGAATGTCCTGCAAGGACCCTTTGGGGCAGTATTCGGTGAGGATGCAGCAGTGGGGTGGGTCTATACAGGCGCCATAGAACCTGGCTAGGTGGTCATGCTGCAAATCTTTCATTTTCTTCAATTCTAGTAACAGAGGTCTGGTGAGCTCGATTCTTGTCTTGTCCACTTTCTTGATGGCCACCTTACAGCCTCTATAGAAACCCCAGGGTACGAAGACCTGCTTCTCTCCAGACAGCGAAAGATTGTCATCCGAGTACATGGTCTGTAACAATGTAAGTGGTTGAATATATTTATAAATTACTCTTGAAATGCATTATGAAAACAAAGAAATAAAAATCTACAAGATACTTCACCCCTTAACTTGCTTGGGCGCTTAACATAATAGTCTCACATAAACAGTCTGTTGATTTGCCGCAGTGCAGCGAGGGGTGCGGCTGAGTGCTGTAAATGAACAGACCGTGGATGTGAAGAACTACTTGAGAACAAAATAAATAAACTAATGACTCTCGTTGTAGAAATGCCTCACCGTCTGACTGCCCCTCCTGGCCAAAGAGTAGACGCTGCCCCGAGTCCTGGCTCCGGGAGGGGCGAGCCTCACGTCGTCCCAGGACACCTGCCAGGTCATCATAGCTATCTCCGCGTCCAATTTGTATCGTCTGTAAAGCATTCCAAAATTATGTTGTAATTAACACTAAATCTTTTTGAACACAACTAAACTGGACTAAATTTGACTTGGGATTTATTGGAAGTTATCACCAGAAGCATTCAATTTCAACAAATAAACTGGGGCAACCTGTAGAGCACGGCTGAAAATACGGCCACTATCACCACCACCAAACTGAGGACGATGCTGAGGATGGCATAGCCGGGGAGAGCTGCAACAGATAAAATACAACTGGGATTAGCTGCAATGTCAGACATTATCAGTTGGGAGGTTCTTGTAGTTTGTGAGGCAGATCAGGGTAATGTACGTACAAGCCATCTAGCTGGGAAGAAGCAATGAGTGTAGAGTTGGTTATTTTGTCACCAGCCATGTCACGTACTATTTATCTGGTGCCATCACATTGCCATAAAGAACACTTCATATGAGATTTTATTTTCGAACACAAGGCAACATATCACTCACTGTCAAAGGATTCATCTAGCCTTGAAATATTTGAGAAGAATCAAGTTGATTAATTTACTAGAGGGTTTGATAAAGGTACTCACATTTGTCGGGACACAGGGACCCGTCGAATCCACATACAGGGGTGTCCGGGGGAGGCTCCTTGCGCCCGCCAGCCCAGTAAATGGGCCTGTTGGGCACGTATTCCAGGGTGCGGTTGGCCGCGAAGTAGTTGGCTACAACCTGCAAACACAAGCATAAAGGAAATGAATATCGCAAACACAAGCATAATACAAATTCAAACTACCTAAGATTACCTATTATTAAGATTTCAACACATTCAAAACAAAAAGATCTCGATACTTTTTAGAAGGCATCCGTAGTATCCCTCGTTCTTTTAACCAAAAGAGTTCGTGGGGGGTTCCCATCGTGACATTTTTCATGGAGGGAAGATCCAAAAATTTGCCAAAGGCCCCAGAATCTGGGTGATGAAGATTTTTTTAGATAAGCAGACCCGCAATTTGACGGCCGTAATAAATAGCAAATTCTAATATTGAAATAATAATATAACACTTTTCTATACAAAGGTTTCAATATAGCCGGCGGAACTTATTGCCTGAGGCAATTTTTTCCACTCAACCGGTCCCGTCCAATCTGAGACAGGCCAACCCCGGGTAGAAATTTTAAGTGAAAAACTCTGACCCGACCGGGAATCGAACCCGGCACCTCAGATCTGAAGTTCACGACAACCGAGGTCGGTCTGAAATATTACTTACTAATTTTGAAAGAGATATTGATCTTAAACATTTTTTCATACATATTATATTTAGTTCACTGCGGTACCAAGATACGCACATCGGTACTGCACACACATACAGTTTACACCGTCTCTTTGACATTTCCATTATTTTACTACCAGCAGTGAAAGAGATAAATCTACATAATAATTCAGAAATGTTTGTCTGCTTTCTATCGTATATGGGAGCATCACGCTCAAAATACAAATGCTACGTCAGATATTAATATGCCCAGATCCGTACAAAATGCTGGAGAAGGTTCTTAAATACAATTTAATGCATTAACTTTAATATACTTAGAGCTATTTAAAAAAATCAATTTTTTTAGGATCTTCATACAAATTTCTCAAAAAGACAGTAGCCATCTTTTGGAAACAAAATTACTCATGTAAACGTTGAATGGAATCTTGGTATTACGGTATGAAAATGTAATAAAATAATTGTAGATTGATTTGTTATACATATAAATGTTATTCAAATCTTATTATTCTCAATAAATAAAGATTTAATGAAAAAAATTGCAAAATGATTCCTCCATTTTGAAGTTTGACAGCGGCTTTTATACTCATAGCACAAATCCTAATGCCTAATTAATTATCACACATTAGAGGGTGTAGGGAATGTAGCTAAGATTCAAACCACAGAACTCCCTATGAAAACTTGCAAATTATGTCGGTAGGTTCGTATAATATTATAAGGTCGGTAAAACAAAAATTGTAAAAGTGTCATTATTCTTTTTCTGTGCTTATGTCAGTTATAGAGGTCTCTGTTTAATTACCTACCGATCAAGCCTGACAATCGGAATCAAAAACTTAAAGCATGACGGGTATAAGCTAGAATGTAATAAAATAATTGGAGATTGATTTGTTATACATATAAATGTTATTCAAATCTTATTATTCTCAATAAATAAAGATTTATTGAAAAAATAATTCCTCCATTTTGTAGTTTGACATATTTTAGTGACATACGGAGGTCGGTAAAACAGCTGCCTTTATCACACATAGCACAAATCACCCTCTATGGGTGGAATGCCTAATTAATTATCACACACATAGAGGGTGTAGGGAATGTAGCTAAGATTCAAACCATAGAGAGAATAAAACTTGCAAATTATGTCGGTAGGTTCGTATAATATTATTATTAAAGTATTTTTTTACCTGGCGGTCCTGGCACCTGACTAAAGCCCAGGCACAAAAGGTAGGCATTCGAAACGAAGTGCCTCAGGAGAATTTTGGGTATAAGATGGTACCACCGCATCACGAACGACGCTATACGTCGGCGCACCCGGCGCTGGCCCGTCACTTCCACCATTATGGAGAGGAGATGGGCATGGCTGGGACATGTGTTGAGTATGCCGAATGACAGTTGGCCGAGGAGAGCGCTGTTTTTCCTCCCATCAGGGTCTCGAAGACGTGGAAGACCCTCTCATACCGTGTTCCGTTCCTTCGAGGCAGAGCTGAGGGAAATGGACTTGGTGTGGGAGGAGGTCATAAGCATTGCGCAAGATCGAGCGCAATGGAGAGCTCTTGTTGCCTCCTTATGCTCCTAAGTGGAGTTCAAAGGGAGATTTGATTTGATTTTTTTACACTTCGATTGAACAGTGAAATTGGATAAAGTGTGAGATGTAACATATTAACATGGAGTTTTTTACCATGTGGGTAGCAGACTACAATAATTTTTATTCTTTCTATTTTATAAACATTAAAGTATCATTCTATTCTCTTTTGATGAATTGTAAAAGTGTCATTCTTCTTTTTCTGTGCTTATGTCAGTTATAGAGGTCTGTTAAGCAATGGGAAGCTAGACTAGAACCTGTTTAATTTCCTACCGATCAAGCCTGACAATCGGAATCATAAACGTAAAGCATGACGGGTATAAGGGGGCGTCCATTAATCACGTGAGCCCAAAAGGGGGAGGGGGGGGTCTGGAAAAAAATCACGAAAGATCACGTAGGGGGAGGGGGGGTTTACTGAGAAAATCACGTGCATTTATTTTTCTGATGAAGTTGAAGAAAAACAGTTGCATTTTCAGTAATTTAAAAAAAAATACGATAATAAAAATCATAAGTTTCATAATTATTAGTACTAAAAAAGTACACGTGATTTTGGGGGGGGGGGGTGGGGGGTATCCTGAAACATCACCAAATATCACAAGGGGGGAGGGGGGGTCTAAAAAGTTGCAAAAAAACATCACGTGATTAATGGACGCCCCCTAAGCTAGTATAGAATACTTCATTTATTTTGTAATTTTACCGTAGCTTTTTTTCTAGGAAATTATAGCATAATGTTTTTATTTCAAGCATGTTTAGCGACTTGTTGACATACCCGGAACCCACCTCCGGGTCCTATTTTAGCAAGAAGCACTTTATGTTTCCCGGATGCTCTACGCCTCTACGTGAGTTTTTGGTCTGCAAATTCTACCAAATCGTTACAAATCGGATATTGAGAGCTGTATGTACGTATAGGCGCTCACACGGTGGCGCGAGCGTGAGGTCTTCAGTCCCTCCAAAACAGTGTGATGGTGGCTAAACTAAGGCGCGCGCTGACTGGCACAAGATTCGTGCGACATGAATGACATTTTAGAATGGATTATTTGTGGATGCAGAGAGAGAGAGAGACATGTCTTACTTCTTCTTCTTCCTCTTATCTTTCGCGGTAAGAAAATCTCTTATTTTACTAGGGGTCACCGTCACCAAGTGACGAAATAATAACTTCGATTCAACACGTAGGCACTTAGGTACGGAAAGTCAAAATAGACTACACAAAATTGTCATCAGATCTGACCCGGTACCTGTGTATGTATAGGTATCTTCACTCCTCACTAGGAAATCCAATCCCGCATCAAATTCTCGATCCCGCAAGCCTGCGGGATTGGTGACCTCAATCCCGCGGATCCCGCGGGATTTGCGGGATCAGCGGGATTGACAATTCTTTGTTTGAAGTAGGTTATTATTATTAAGAAAACAATGAAATAAAAATAAGTATGCATTTTTTTAATTATTAGAAGTGTTGGCAATTGAAAATAATGATATTTTATAGGTAGGTATAAAAAAATCTGCTCCTTTAAAGGAACGATATAATACAACATTTGAACGTTTAAGCTTCTAACATTGTGATTCGTATTGACAAATGAACACATTTATTGATTTAAGAGGCAAAAAACTAGTTATTTTTTTAAGTGTCTAAACGTTGTAGGGGGAATTGACTTTACATAATTGTAAGCAGTTTTCAAGTAGAGGTGAGCGTTATAACGAAAGCTGATAAAAATATTCGATAAATAAAAATAACTTATTCTCGTTATTCGTATTAAACGATATTTGTAAATATATCAGAGTTATGGCTTTACTGAATGACTTTTTTAGCGAAATTATACCTTACCGCCAACGGACATCAAATTTTCGGAATGATTTTTTTTTTGTAGGAAAGTCTTTCCGGATACTAATGAAATAAATAAGCTTTAATCCTTTAAAAATGACGTTATTTAAAATTTATGAAACCGCTATACAGTTTATCAATTTAAGCCGCTATTCCCACCTCTACAACATCCAAGTGCTTTCCTCTATTCCCTCCACATCACATCAAGAGAATTATCTCGAGTGGGTACGGATACAGGCACAACAGGTCTAGACTCAGTTATCCATTCGGTATGGAGACAACGTTCTCATTCATTTTCTAGTGTAAGCGAAGGATCATCATTTAACAGATTCGTTAAAGGTATGCCTTTTTCATCGTCGTTGTTATCAACTTGCTGGTGTTCAGTTTGTTGATGGACCCGCTCGTCTGACAGCATTCTCTCTATTCAACACAAACATTTCAATTCTTACTTTGCTCAGATAAAAGAATGGATCGTCCACCACATTTGTAGATCCTGAATCTTTTTCTCGATATTTTTACGGCAGTCATTGATGTACTTACTTACTTAATCCACAATCGCTCCCAGTGTGGAGCATGTGGACGCCACGACGTTCCTCCAAGCCTCTCTATCTTGCGCCAGTTGCACAGCTTCATCCCAGCTCAGTCCAGCATCTCGAGGAACCGCAGTGAATGCCCGCATCATTGTTAATTTCGGCCTGCCTCGCCTTCTTGTCCCATCCGGATTGTAGTAAAGACTTGCATATTCAAGACTCTCTGGGGGCATGCGGAGATCATGGCCAAGTTAGCTCAATTTGCGATTCAGGATCACTGAGATGATTCGCTGTTGTGACATAGTGGTACCATCTAATCCCCAAAATCTGTCGCAGAAATATATTCTTAACACTAAGGATCTTCTTCTGTTGAGGCTTCGACAGATGCCAGGATTCACAACCATATAACGGCTATTGATGTACGGCGTTCTTTTATCCGACGAGATAGCGACACTATAAGTTCCTGGCTTATCCTGGTATTTTGTCGATCAATTTGGTTTCTGCATTAACTAACATTGCATCACGCAGTAACCTTCTTTGACAATTTACTACGCTCGATACTGAATCCCCTACCGTGGTAGAATCCCTAGCCATAGAGATTCAAATGACATTGATTTTGTTCGGTTCCGATACAGGATTCACAGAACACAAAATATAAATTCAAAACTTATTTAGTTGTAACTTAAAAACTGAAAGTATAATTATTTTCCATATGAATTTCAAAGAAAAGTCCCGTTTTTTCAGCGAAAGTTGATAAATATTTCATTAATGAGGTTGTACAAGAACTAATAAATAATCAGAACTTCATCTCAGCCCATTCTTTTGTTTATTATTTTTTTCATTTTCAGTCCCGCAAACGTGCGGGATCCCGCATGAGAAATCCCGCTTTTCTGATCCCGCAAAAAAGGTGCGGGATCCCGCATTTGCGGGATCCGCGGTTTGCGGGATTGGATTCCCTACTCCTCACTACACGTGTATGAGTGGCCTGCGAGGATTGCTTCGGGTGGGCGCCGTTAGTGGATAAGTCAGTCGGTGTTCTGAGCTACATATACCTACTAATTACAATATGACATCAATCCGCATAGCAACAATAATCTTTTGCCGTGAGAGAGGAAATAATCGACTCCGGGTGTGAACTCACGACCCTCAGCACATCGGTGCCTATACACTTCAGAAGTAAAGAAAAGCGCAGGTAAATAAGTAGTAAAGTAGGCACCTACCTCAAACTTGCCGGAGTCCGGGTGCATGTCCAGCAGGGAGTAGGAGGTGATCCGGTCGCCGTTGTCGTCAATCGTCACATCCCCGGTGATGCCTGCGCCGGGAACATTCAGACACATGCACATTACTAACTTGTGGCGAGCACAAACACAATACACTGGTATCCATCTACTATTAGATGCAAACATTACACCTAAGGTGTTTAATTCAATTATTAGAAGTACTGCGACTAAGTGTGATCACTTAAGGGGGGCAAGAAGTTAATATCAGGATGATATGCCAAAAAGTAAAAAAAAAAAAAAAAAAAAAAAAAGTTAATATCACGTGAAAGGGGGACGGGGTGTATGTTGTTGTTGTTGATTAATTCTCCTTCAGTGAAATTAACAGAGTTTTATTTAAAAACAAATAAAATTAAAATTAACAAAATTACCACCGAAAACACACATAAGTAAAATGTATGTTGTTGTTGTTCATATGAACATCATGTGTATTTATTTATGTATATGGTTCTACATGCACCGAAAAGTGGCGGTGGCCTTTTTTCATACCATTAGAAATAATCTTCGGCGTCGAATTTTAGATGAATTTCAGAAGGAGGTAATCACGCCCAACGTTCTTCCAGAACGCGGAGGAACCAAGACGGAGATTTTCAGAGAGACCTAACTGAGGATTGTGTCTAAGTTAGGAGCATCAATATTCCACAGGACGAGCAGGACAAGTGCTGCGTGCTCACCTCTAAAGGTCCGGTTCCACATCTTCTTGATGATCTGGTTGCCGTCCACAGTGACGTTGGGGTTCCCCTGACTCTCCTGCAGCGTCTCGTTCAGCGCCAGGGCGTACAGCAGCACGGCGTCGTAGAAGGCCGTCACGAATGTCGAGACGCTGTCGTTGCCGAACGTGTAGTTGTACTTGCTATGGGCCAGTTGCTTCACCTGAAAACATTCTTAAGTTCACTCTTCATGGAGAATACATCAGTTGCTGGTGAAATTTCTCGTGGAACATTAGAGAGCTTCTGGGTGCTGAGGTTTCGTTTAACAAGAGATTAGTATAAAATTCATAAGCAACTTTCAAGCATCCCTCTGGGGGTAGGCAACGCGGCACCACCTGTCTTCCTCGTTTGCTTAGATTAGATGATTCTAAAGATCCCGGCTTCAAATTAATCGGGATGAATATAAAATATATCTGGGCGGGGGGGGAGGCTAAACAAGGGGAACAGGAATTAACAGCGGGAGGAGGCAGGGGGGGGGGCTTAGGATAAACACGATTATGTTGGAGTAGAGCCGCCAGCCTTGAGATTCTAATCAACTGACAAATAATATAATTAATCCGCTCGTAACACAAACACCCGTACTTCAGGCTGAGGAGCTCTGGTCCAGTGCGTCTATCCCAGTCCCAAGAGTTAAGACTTACTTTGTCTGAGAATTGGAGGTACTCCTCGTCACTAGGAGTGGTGGTGGTCACAGTCAGCATGGCCGTGTAGGCCTTCTTGGCCCTCTCGTTCCTCTCGGGGGAGTCTCCTTCCACTCTCCACGGCTCCAGCGAGGTCTGGGACAGCATGCTGAAATAAGGACAACACTCTTGTAGGTACCTACTGTAATAATAACACTTCCGAAGTTGGGACAGATGAGTTGGATGAAAGCTTGACATACTTAACTTTAAAAATAAGTACCTAGGTATCTTTATCGCAGCCCGCTATTCCCAAAACGTTACAGAATGGTCACGCATTTCGCGGTAGGTAGATGACTGGTATTCTGAAACTCACGCAATCAATGATTTAAACTGACTCCATGGCAATCAAAATCCAATAGTTGATAAAATGTTTATTATGGACGAGCTAATGACATGTTATTGACTGGTATTCTGAAACTCACGCTCCTACTCAACGCAATCAATGATTTAAACTGACTCCATGGCAATCAAAATCCAATAGTTGATAAAATGTTTATTATGGACGAGCTAATGACATGTTATTGACTGGTATTCTGAAACTCACGCTCCTACTCAACGCAATCAATGATTTAAACTGACTCCATGGCAATCAAAATCCAATAGTTGATAAAATGTTTATAAAATGTTTATTATGGACGAGCTAATGACATGTTATTGACTGGTATTCTGAAACTCACGCAATCAATGATTTAAACTGACTCCATGGCAATCATCCTTCCTTTCTCATCCTTCCCAGACCTTTTCCTTTTCACTTCCTTCCAAAAGAGCTTTAAATTACCATTCACATTCGCACTTAATTTTTTACATTCATTATCCTCTAATTTTTTCTTTTTCACACTCACAAGTTTCTTAACTGCATTCTTCTCTTTCTTATAAATATCATACTTAACTGTTTTGTCGGATTCATTCTTCGCACAAACTACATTCTTCCACGCATTCTGTTTTTTTTTCCACAGCTGCTTTCACATCTTTGTCCCACCATGCAAAGATGTGAAAGCAGCTGTGGAAAAAAAAAAAAAAACAGAATGCGTGGAAGAATGTAGTTTGTGCGAAGAATGAATCCGACAAAACAGTTATGTATGATATTTATAAGAAAGAGAAGAATGCAGTTAAGAATCAATCAAAAAAAGAAGCAATCAAAATCCAATAGTTGATAAAATGTTTATTATGGACGAGCTAATGACATGTTATTGACTGGTATTCTCAAACTCACGTTCCAACTCAACGCAAGAAGCTCTGGCTTAGAACTTAATCGGTTGCCAGTAGTTACGCATCTAATGTATTGGATAAAACATTTTCAGAATACAGAAATTTCAAGTCACAATAAAAATTGGATCCGACGCAACTCAATCGTCTGTTTTTCATTTCAGAATAGCCGTCATTATTTATTCACTGATTACAGAAAGAGAAATCTAACACCAGACCAAACAGGATAATTGGATTTGCGGGCCCGAGCTAGGAGAGGCAGATACATACATAATATTATTTGTAAGTTTTTTTTTTTTTAAATATCCAATGAATGTCCTATTGTTTGGAACTTTTTTTTAATTTTTGGTTCATTGGTAGCGTCACTATTTATTTTAACTTTAATGGAAGATCAAACAACAGGTGACTAGTCTCTATCATTTGGAGATACCGTGGAGCCCCGCACAAGTATGGATGGGCTCTGTGGATCTGTGTCCCCACACAGTAGGTACCTACATAGCACGGTACAGAGGGTAGAGCATGTGGGTGGAAAGTATTGGGACACGAAAAACCTATGTAGGTACCTATGTATTTGTCGTGGAAATAGTTTCTTGTGGTAGAAACTTACTCGCTTCCTAATGGTGGACATCTTGTCAAAACACTTTCTACAGATTTATTACAAATCTTTACAAGTTGGCAACAATCAAAGGCTTTTGTTGGTTCCAGTTAGAAGGAAGAGGGGGGTGGGGGGGCACGCTCTGTTATGGATTTTGGAATTCATACGCGTACAAGTGAGCCTCCCTACTTATTATTTGATTCACAGAAAAGGAAATTCGATCTTGGAAAATAAATATTATTTTTATATCCTCTGTGGAAGGTATTTATGAGCTGGAGAGTGGAGAGGTCACCACTCTAGCGCCCCATCTGTACCTACTTACTAGGGTGTGTGGGGACAGGGTACACGAGGGTCTTGTGATGGAGATACAGGGTGATCAGGACGATGACCAACATCTGGTTCCGAAGAGTGGACTCACCTGGAGAACAGTTCGATGTTGAAAAAGACGTACTCCCCAGAGGACACCATCTGCAGCTCCTCGGCAGCTAGCATGATCTCTCGGACGGTTTTGGGATTGGCGCAGACCACCATGACTGGAAAAAAAATCAATGATAGAGTACTCCAATAATACTTTATTATTGTAGTTTGTGGTGGGGCGGCGTTAGAGGAAGAGGTGGGGGGGGAAGAAAAACAAACAGTCTGATAAAATAATGTATTTGTTGTATGTACTCGTATAATATAGAAGAGTAATGCATTGTGCCCCCCTACTAGCGCCCCTCTAAAAGCTCCATAATCTTTGAGTGTGAAACTGAAAAATGTACATAAATGAAGCGATCACCATTATACTCGTACGAGTACTCACTTCCTGATGCGTGGCACTAGAAGGCAGATGCGGGCTCGAAAATAGTCACTGGAAATAAATTCAGAAGACAAATCAAACATTTTAACATCTCATTTAATTTATAGATTTTTTTGATAATTATAATTGAACCCAAAACGAGCTCATGAAGTCATGACATGACATGAAACTCTCCACCTGTTCTGATTTTCTCTTTCTAAAGTAGACCGCGATTTCAAATAAACATACATAATATTATTATTCGTCCATTGAGAGTTCTACAAAAACTGGATGCAGCATTCTCGAAGACGACTACTCAGCATCCTGGGACTGATCCAATCAGCATCTCGACTCCTTCAGAATGCCCAGCCCCCGAAGCTTTTTCTGCAAGGCTGATTTATATATTCTTATATATATTGGTAATTACAGTATAAAAAAGCCACTGCTTTGAAAATCAGGTGGGTCTACAAACAAAAAAAATGTTATAAAAAAAGCAACGAAATATGCATAAAATCCATCGCGTCTACTGTACATACTCCTTGATAATCTGAAACCGTCACGTGCCATGGAAGTCTTGCCAACTTGGTGTAAGAGTGTAACCATTTTTATGCAAAAATTTCAATGAAATAACTACTTCGTATCAGCGGCTGAGGAGCGCTCGACTTACCCAGATCTGTAGCGAGGTGCAAAGATTTGATGTTTGCCGACGGATAGCGTGGGATATTCGGATTCTGCAAGAAGAACTCTTCCTTTATATCAGATAAACTATGGTGATTGCAGTCAGCAGGTGGTCCTTACGAAGGGAGTCACCCTCCCCCCTCCCTCCATACACACACAAAACCCCCTCTGGAGTGAAGGCCTCCGTTAACCCTTTATTGCTAACACAAACTTTACTCGTCAATATCCGGGGAAATGGCTTCCATTTCCTGTGCCGCGAGATGGGGGATGAAAGAATCAGCGGTAGTATTCAATCGAGTGAGCATAGTGGATGTACATACATAGGTTAGTATCAGCAGGGCGGCAGACATGAGTTGCTGGCTGGAGACATACGCGTAGTCGATTTCTCGTAAGAGAAAGATATTATATAGCGGAGGCTAGTTCCGCCTATTAATCCCGCAAACTACGCAGGCAAGACGGCGCATTTAGTTTGCAAAGGAGCGGGATCCAAACACCACACACCACCCTCAGCCACCTCAAGAGGGAGGGCTAACGAGTGGCATTTTTCAGTTGTAACAAATGCCGCCAGTTAGATGCAACATTTTTCATGCGTTGATACAAATATTATTAAAGCGAGCGCCGAAACAGTGATACATAATAATAATAATATTGAATATTGCGTAGGTGCGATAGTACGTGGGAGCACTGGGGTGCAGATGGTGATGAGGGTTGGTGATGCGCTGCTTGAAAGCCTTCGATTAATTACACGCAATTTTCGAGGACGATAAGAAAGTGGGTAGTTCCTAAATGTCAAAGGGCAACTCACTGTTGGGAGGCAACACGAGTAGAGCTGGTCAGGTGTCTTGTTGGTTGTGCTAGGGATTCCCCGCACAAAACAGTTCCTGGAGAACTTACAGCCTCACTCGCAGTCCCAAAATATGTAGGTATTACCAGTACAGTCTGTGTAACCGCTTATAAAAATACACACATCAGCCTCTCGCAGTCCCAAAATATGTAGGTATTACCAGTACAGTCTGTGAACCGCTTATAAAAATACACACATCAGCCTCTCGCAGTCCCAAAATATGTAGGTATTACCAGTACAGTCTGTGTAACCGCTTATAAAAATACATACATCAGCCTCTCGCAGCATCGCATCGATTGCCATGTCAAATAATTTGTAACAAAGGTAGATCTTTGATAGAAGGATCTTTTGTTGTTTTCACAAAAGTATATTTTTTTAAGGCAATTTTTCATAGGAATTTTAATCAATTGTGTATTGCTTGCTCGTCTTGTGATCTGAAGTTTCTGTGTGCGTACTTCTCCTCGCTGGAGTTGAACATGTTGCCAATCTGATTTTTAGTTCAGTCAAACTGTTGAGGGGCTGGAGCAGGGGGAAGGGGGAGGGAAGGCGTGGAGAGCAAACAATGTATTGCAAGCCCTCAGATACTTCAGGATAAGTCTTTTCCTTTCATATTCAAGAGTTTTATGAGAGAGGAAGAAATTGTTAATACTTATATGAATATATAAAAATGAATATAATGTAAATTATAATTATTGTAAGAATTTGATTGAATAAATAAAAAAAAAAAAAAAAAAAAAAAAAATATATGTACCAGTGCGTAGTACTTGACCGTGACTTAAAAAGATTTTTTTTCTACGGTGCTTTATACATATTTTTGATACAGAAATATCTAGGTACCTGTATGTAGGCAACATGACCCGAAGGAAGATAATATCCAGAGCATAATTTGCTTTCTGGTGCGGCGAGAGTCTGCGATGGCGCTACATCCCTCAATACTATTTTAGGGCTGACGACTGAACATTGACTCTCATAGATATGAGAATATCAAGTGCAAAGAGTCCAATCATTTTATTTCTTCGTTTCCACATCTCGTTCAGTACCTACTCCAATTCACTCGGCTCCACTTCAAAGAAACAAAACATATTGTATGAGGCTCCACTGCCAGGTGTTCCTGTCCTCGGCCAACTTCTTACCTGAAAATGTCAGAAATAAATATACGAAAAGGTTTGATACTCACTGCGGGCACTCTTGGAGAAGTTTCCCAATATCTCAATGAAATTAGCTCTGGTGGCGAAGCGCTCGTCAAAAGACTTGGATTTGAGATCTCTCTCCCGACCCTCCAGAGCCAGATGCACGGCGGAGGTGGTCCAGTAGCAGTGGCTGTTACCCAGATTTCCCTCCAGGTAGTTGTGGAATAGGAAGGCGCACCGCTCCCACCCGAAGCCCTGTGCCGAGAGGAAATTCTGGTCTAATTAGTGCAACAGGTTGGGAGGTTAGTTGTGTTAGTAGGCCCTTATATGATATCAATCTTAGTATCACTGTAAGTACCCTCTCTTACAGTCTCTACATGGATTTAGCAAGATGGCCTATATTTCGGGGAAGAACCAGCGGCCACAGAGAAAATTTAAAATAAGGCACAAACCAGGCTTCGCAAAAAGTAGCTGTAGATAGGTAGGAAGTAGCCCCACAGCAAGATGTGCTCTCTATATCCGACTGCCGTGAGTGCCGGACCAAGATGAGGGGAATGTTTTGTTCCCACTGGGGGTAGACAGGGGGATCGTGAATTTGATCGTAATTGAGTGGAATACTAATTCATCAATTCGAGGAGTCTACTGTGCGTGTTGTCGTTTATGTCATAATTGATCCTGAAGTGAGCTGTGTAGGAATTAGCGGGGTAGGCGGGGAGACCGCCACTCCACATCTTGATAATAAACTTCCTAAGAGAGATTTCCCTGTTTTATATATCAAATCGAATTAACTTGAATTTCCCCGCTACAAGAGACTACATTAGGTCTGGTGGTGACTGGCTTCTAGCGCCATCTCATCAGATGTTTAAGCCTTCACAGCTACTGGCACACGACCATGTCATCAAATAGACCAATAAACATTAATATAACACTTTTCTATACAAAGGTGTCAGTATAGCCGGCGGAACTTATTGCCTGAGGCAATTTTTTCCAGTCAACCGGTCCCGTCCAATCTGAGACAGGCCAACCCCGGGTAGAAATTTCAAGTGAAAAAAACATTTAGAAAAACTCTGACCCGACCGGGAATCGAACCCGGGACCTCGGATCTGAAGTCCACGCCAGTACAACTAGGCTACCGAGGTCGGTAGTCGAGGTCATTCAAGTTTAGACTGTTTTTTTGCGTCGAATAGGAAAACCAATCAAACTGGGGATGTCACCACCGCGTATAGTGATGTGCCGTAACACTGGTGACTCAGGGACATGCTCCAGCTATATCAAGCGGTGTGCCCCCCACTTAAACCTCTCAATTTGTCCTAATACTAAATAGAAACATGGACCCGCTAGGGAAGATTCTTATCTAAAGCTAAAAACTTCAAATTATGTCCTGTAATAATTTGTGTTGACCAAGCTACCATTAGCTATACATAATGTATCCATATACATAATCGTCTTAGTTTGTGAACAGCTCACATTTCTATGAAGATAGGAAACTTGGCAAACTAGTTCTCCACCCCGAGTTCCCAAACAAAGGATATAATATAACAATATTCCGTCAAACATACAGAGAGAAAGTACATGGATGGAGACCCTCTGGGAGACAGAAATTGAATATTTTTATTCGAAGATAATTTATAGGATGTTTTATCGTCGTCCCCCTCAGTACATTCTGTGATTTATGGAGGGCGCGGGGCCTCGAACCTTTGTCCATTAGTCTCCGACCTACACCAACTCCACCTTCCGATTAATCAGCATTTATCCTTTTTACATTTTTCGGTTAAATCAGCTGGGCGTGTGAGTGCTCGCCGATTGCGATGATTTAGCGACACGTGGAGAAGATAATGATACACCTATGGGATGGGAGCATCCCCCGTGGGACAGGAAAAGAGAAAACTTTGAAATTCCAAACTGATTGAAATCTTTTTTTTGTACACGTTGTGTGGTGGAATTGCTGAAGAGGTGGACGAACTGTGTGCATGGTGCGGCGATGGATGCATGGTGAGTGGTGTAGTGAGTTAGTGCATGGACGGGGGTGCATGAAGGATCCACGTCTTACCTTCAGGATGCTCTTCATGACCTGCGCCATCATGGTGAGGGAGCCCATCATCCTGGTTAAGGTGGAGTATTCTCTCTTCTGGTTGAAGTTGTCCACCTGCGCCCCGGAGGTGAGGACGGGGATCTTCCAGATGCCGGCATAGCGGGACACGGGCGCCACCACGTAGTCGCAGCCGGGACCTATGAAGGCATCTGACATAAAACAACACACAGTCATTATAAAAGAGAAAAGTAAACATCATTGATTCTGTTCTGTTATGCACTGGGTTCCTAGGGAACGTAACGGTCCGTCTTTCAAAATTATATTGGCAATGTTCTCAAGTGACATAATATTCACCGCTGTTTATAGTAGCGGCGTTTCCGTAGGAAAACAGACCATTACTCTCTTCTTACTGCGACCTCCCAATTTTGTTTTAATGAGTATCTTGATGATACGGCTGTGAAACTTGGTGCCTATCCAAAAAAGAGAAGACTAGAAGCTTTTGAGATGTAGTCCTAAAAATAGAAGTCCTATAGGTATATCCTGAAAGGACCATATAACGTATGCAGAGTTTCTTCAAAGAATCGAAAGAAGAAGCTACTTATTCAAAAGCACGTCTGAAAGGATGCCAGATGGATATGGCCCCCGAATTCCTAGCTCACGAGTATGCTCCTGGAAGTAAACTCGAGGATTACTCATAATAGAGAGTGTTTTAAATGGTATAAATTCCGGAATAAGCTGTCTTGGCGCGCAATAATTATTCTTTCTGCATTTATGTGACCTACCTACACAACCGTGCGCTTGTGAGTTTGTTTCAAGTAAAGGTCTTTTTGCAGAGTACATACAGGAAGGAAAAAAACTGGTGCTGCTCAGAAAGATAGAAAATATAAGCATAACTCGTATAAAAAATACTTAACTAAAGAGGCACGTGATTGGGAGGGGTTCAAGAATACGTATTTAGATTCTATGGTGAACTTAAAAGGACTGTTACGGAGAGGCCGCAGTGGAGAAAATTGCTGCCAATCAATCCTAGGATTGTAACCAGAGAGGGACTGGGGTGTGATTTTCATTCCTGGCCTCATGTGGGTACCTACTTATGATATTGTACAGTTGTTACAACGCACAGTGCAACAAATAACAAGTGTTCCGAACGGATGGAGGGATTAACGAACAGATGCGGCATGCGCTGTCAGGCGGGGGGGAGGGGGGGGCGGTAGCGGCCCATGGGCTATTTGAGCCGTGTAGTGTCACGTCAGGCGAAAAACTCCACACACGAGCCTGCAATGAATCTAACAAATACCTAATGGCTGGAGAGAGACAGAGCAGCCTTGTCCACTAGTGCAGCTGTAGTATTTAATTATTTTCAACATCGAAGACTGAAGTGTATAGTTCCGTCACAATAGAAACGTTATATGTCGTAAACCTTTTATTGAAAAATTCCGACCGGCGTAAACATTTCAAAATGGTAAAAAAGAAGAAATTAATCCCAACATGGTTTGTGTAGGTACCTAATGGTGTAGAGGGCCATATGGGAGATGGCCCTAAGTACATTGAGGGAATGTGCAGTCGCAGAGCTGTCACTTCGAGACGGTTGACACTGAGGTCTGCAGGGAGCCTTCCACATGAATTGGAGTAGTTCCAGAGGAGGAACTTGATACGCTATGGTGATGGTGCCTTTAGTGTGGCAACTCCTGGCTGTCCAGTGTCCACGGCCACAGTTCAGAGGAGCCCAAACACTCACATATTGTTTGGTCAATGCTGCGAATCTGGGGCCTTAGTCAGCCGTACATCGCAATTCCGACCCAATTCAAATCTAAATAATTATGACACTTAGATTTTGCTTGCTAAGCATAAATTGATCACACCAAGCCAGCCTTCAATACAGCAGTAGAAGACGGTCGTTAGCCCGTAGTGATTCAAATTTGTATAACTTTACCTCTTATTATCGAATACTATTTAATTAACTTCTTATTATCTTATTTTAAATCTGCAGTTCTATACACGGTGTTAAGTTGGTAGTGGATAATCCAAAGCAGGGAGGTAGAGGACCTCAATACCTATCGATTTGACCCCCATATATGTTCAGCGATATGGGTGGTTCAAAAGTTATTAACGTTTTTGTAAAATTTGAATAAAAACCGGATTTCTGACTAAACTACTTAACTGTGGCTAAACTATTTAGATTACGATCATGATTTTTTTTCTGGACATAGTCCGATAGTGACCCTTACGCAAGGAATTATTGCTATGAGTCAGCACCCGATGGCTTTTGTTCAAAAAAATTTTTTTCAAGAATTTTTTTCCAAGCACAAATATTAGAAAATCTTTCAAAGGCTCTAGAAAAAAAAAAACACAGAACATTTTTTTTAGAAACTATCTTAAAAACTTCTACTATTCATGGATAATTATTCCTGCAAATTTCATTTGGCTGGTATAATGGGATCATGCTAAAACGCTCTCATAACTTGTGCAAGTATCAATATTCAACATTTTTTCATTAACACACAGCTTTGTTATATGGGTGGTAAAAGCCAGTTTTTAAATAATTTGAGGTACCTAAATGCATAATTTGATGTGATATTTAAATAAAATAAATTATTTATTGAAATAAAGATAAAAAAATATTGTTATACACTCTTAAACCTATAATTAAAATTGTAGTACTTTAGAATAAACTGATGGTTCCTTTGTTTAGCCTGAAACCAATATTTCCCGCTATTGTTCAATAAGATAAGATATTTATTTTAATAAAATAGCTCTTAATAAGAACTTCCAAAGATGAAAGTCCATCGGATTTGTGCTGGGGAGCTTAGGGGCTAGCTTTTGGACCCCCATGGGCGCACCATCGGCATGGGTAAATTATGTCGAAAAATGTACTCACATAATAGTTCTCAATGTGGTCCCTTTGAATAATTAGGGGACTCTAAAATCATTCAAGGGGTCCATATAAAATGAAAATCCATTTTAGGGTCCCTGAAAAACATTAGAGGGTCCAAACAGAGGGTAAACAAATTATCATGCGCATGTTAATTCTACCACTAGGAATGAACCCCTGACGGTGGTAGACGAGTGGTAGATGCTTGCGTTAAAATAAAGCCAATGAATATTTTAAATTCCGTAAAATTATTTGAAGCACAAGAAAATAATGTATGTATGTAGCAAGTCCACACAGCCGCGAGAACTGAACTCGAGCTCATAGCGAATTAGTGGTCGATCATTACAAAGATAACTTCCTAACTGAACGAGACACTCCCGGGCGCATGGGGGAGTTGATTGGTGGCTGCCAACATGAGAGCACCGCAAGACACGCTGGATATGTTCCGCCCGCCCCACTCTCTGGGAGGGGAGACAGCAAACCTAACAAGAAAATGTCTTATCTGGTTGCTCGTTAGCAAGGTCGTCTGGGAGGTATCGGTTAGTTGAATCCACCAATAGGTGGTGCGGCGCTATAACAAGAAAAGGTCCTGTCGACCCTACTGACCTTGTAATTTAAGCCCTCTAAAAAATTTATTCTCCGTAAAAAAAAACTACGTGTACTAAATTTGGTGTGGTCCTATAGCATGCATAACTGAGATTTATACAGCTGTACTTGAGTCCTCATTCAGCGTTACTGGACTCTGGAGACAGATCATTCAGCGTTACTGGACCCTGGAGACAGATGATTCACCGAAAAGAGTCCCACTGTCTAAATGCTAATTAAAGGTCCTGGCTCTTGTAGAAGCGCCTCTACTTCACTCTCGTGTACTGCGGAACCCTCTACATATCTTGTATAGTGATTGTATTGTTGGGGCTGTACCGTACACATTTCCTCTCCGTCCGCTTGCCACACTTCTATCAACTGAACATTAACCGAGTTTTTGTTGGAAAATGGTGTGTGAAATAACTTGAAAGTGAGTTGAGTATCACAGCACACTAGCACAGGCGCGCCCAAAATTATAGTCCACTCGATTAGTCTCAATAATTGAGCCAGAAAATCAGTTTGAGCCCAATCTATGACGCACTTCCCAGCGTGCCTGACATCAGGGGGCTAATCTTGGAGTTCGATTCCGATTTCAATGTCAGCAGAGCGCGTTTTAAATTATGGAGCTGTAAGAATACTCATAATAAACTTTTTCGTGTACGTAAATGATACAGTTTATATAAGATCAAGTCTCAAAGATATCTGAATATCCTCAAATATTTTTATCGGTAACGTTTACAACGCGGTGTAATGTTATTATTATTTTTTTATATATAAATGAATCCTGTGCTCACTCAAAGTGAACACAAAATACACTCTGACTCTTTCACAGTAAGCTACTTAAAGCTTGTGTCGTGAAAGAGGAAGATAGTCGGCACCTGAAAGCCGGCGTAGTCTACCAACCACTTCAAATATAAATATTATATTTTCAAAATAATAAAGTAGTTAGGTATGTTTTTCCATTCTGAGTGTATGTTTTATACTATTCATGAAAGAATATAAATAAAATGCATTCTGACATAGGGAAAAACTAGTATAAATACTTATTTATACATTTTTTTCGAAAACAACACTGGATTCAAAGAAGACCAATCGTGGAACTCTTTTCATGCTTAGCAGCCAAAATTCAAATTAAATGACATTATGAAATCGTCATTGAAATTGAATTTGAATCACGATGTAAAAGCAGAAAACCCCAACCCCCTCGCTGGTCTGCTGAAGTGACAATAATCATTTCAAAATAACGTATAATTTAAGAAGCGAGAGTGCTGCACCCACCCCTGGACTATAACGAGCTTGGATTATGCCAGTCTTCCTTTAATTCCAACTGTTGTGCACAACTCATCTTACACTCTTATGATGAAAAATATGCACACCACACACCAGTACTGCACCGGGCGAATAACAAACGTTCCTTTAACTCGGTGTCACGTGGTGCTCTAGTCTTTCTGCTTAGTCCGGCTGTGTGGGACGTTCATTGGTTCGCTTATTTAGTTGTTAGGAGTGGTGGTCGCATAGAGTTACGGTGTGGTGCTCACAGCTACAGACCCTCCCTAACGGTTGAGGTCAGCGGCAAAACTTTCGATAATTCCCCGTGAAAGAGGGATTAGGCCCGGGGAACGGCGAACTTTACCTCAACTTTTTACTAAAAGGCCCTCGGATTATTTCTATCGACCTGATACGCGGCGCCGGACCTCACCTCCCCTCGACTATTCACCGTACACTTCAATTGTTCAGCAGCAAGGAAGAAGTGATCACAGCGGTGCGGGCAGGGAGTGTAGCTAGGGGGAGGGGGGTCCCTCGCTTTCAGAGATAAGACTTGTCCCACATCTTGACTAATTATCTGGAGAAGTTAACTCCGAAGGCTCGGGGCGGCCGCGCGCCTTGACATTCCTCTAATTTGTTTACAATCTCAATTCGGGTTAAATGACAAAAGATTTTTTATTTCAACAAAAAGCGATTCATAAATGATGGCCGAAGCGATTAATTAAGGAGATTCCGTCAAACAGCCGCGGGCCCTCTCCCGGGAAAAAGGGGGGGGGGGGGTTCTGATGGATGAACGTGATAAGAATTAAGATTTAAATTCCAAGACAGTGAGGGGAGGGTGCCTAAACAATAATCCCACGTCTCCTCTCCTCTCCTCCACATTGGATTATCTTTTATTTATTTAATTTCCGACTCATCTGTCGCGTGATGGCAGTTTAATATCTTCGAAGGTTCACAAAATATTTATTTCTTAATGTTGGAGGTCTTAAATCAGTGAATCGACTAATAAACAGATTTATTTGAGAATGTCGTTGTCTTAAAACTCATCTTAAGAAGCTTACCTTAATTATTATTCTACTATCTAACAAAAAAAAAGAAAGCATCAAATGGATAATTTAAAGTCAAGACTTGGTCAATAATCTAGTAGATTTTTATTTTGTTGAATCAATGAAGGGTTTTGAAATGGCGAAACGTTTCCAAATCCCCATTGTAGTAAGAAAATAAGAGAGTGACAAGAGACTCACCTACTAATCCGTTAATGTAGAACTCGAAGGCCGCGAGTGGGCCGTAGGTGGAGGAGCAGTACGAGTCGCGGTAGTAGACCTGGATGTCCCAGCCCGGCAGCAGCCCTTTCTTCTGGTCGGTCACCGCAGTGGCGGCCAGCTCGATCATGGGGAGGACTTTCTGTAAGGCGACATCGAACGAGTGATTCGCGGGCAAGATCACAGCAAACTTGACGACTTTGTCCTTAAATGAAGAATTTGTTTTGGGATGCACGTGGAAGGTTATATTCCCTTCACTAAAGGGAGACTCCATGTTGTGAAAACTCCGTTTCACTCGCCTCCTCGCGTCTGGACTAGTTTCTTTGAGATCACGTCCAGCGGAGCTGAGATCCACATAATTATCTGCTGGTGTCCCCGGGTGCACGTCCCCAGCCATATGATTCTTAAAATTGAACACATTCTGGTTCTTATCTATGTGTTGTCTCACAGAATTATCGAAATCACATCTGATGGGGTTTTTATCAATGTCTTGTAGAAACAAACCCTCACATAGTACAGAAGTGGTCCAGTGGGACAGAAGCAGAAGAACTGCTAAGGAAATCTTCCACGTTATTCTAAGGTGTGTCCTAAAGCTACACGAACTGGCCTTGTTCCTCTCGTCCCGGAGCCCAGGACAGTCCCGCTGGAGGAGTTTGAGTCTCACGCTCTTAGGGTGTGGCTCGCAGGTTGGGTTGTTGAACATTTTTGATTGTTTTTTTATTATGAAATCCTTCAGAACAGCCATCCTGGCCTCTCACTTGACCATCCCATTAGCTTCTGTGGAAAAACAAAAAACAATTAGCCAAATTTAATACACATCACGCTATAGATAGTGAACTCTCCTTTTTCATGCATATGAAAGCTAACGCTAACAGCCACACGTTAATTATTTAAAACGATACAATGGAAAATCAAATTACAAAATACACAACGTGGATCCCAATAAAAACGGCAGTTGTCAAAGCAAAACGCATTTTATCACCCCTGTGGGCGAAGAAATGTTAAGCTGATATAACTAATCTCGAATGAAGGTGATATCCGTGGGATGAGAGGGCGGGACGTATGGAGGAATTGGGAGATCCACAATCATTAATCACAGCACGACGCAGGGACCACAGGACGCCTGTGACTGGGGTCAAGACAGGTCCTACGTCCGCTCGGCATTCCACGACGACGCTTCGAGGCACTCTGGACAGCATTCCAAATAACATTCACAAAACCATTCCGGCATGAAGGTCCAGCGCATATTGTCACGTCGCGTCATTTGAAACGGATGTTATGGCATTTAGCTCCCCAGGGCTGGGTCTCGTGGCAAGAAAAAACAAATCAACTTTCATAGACATGGAAAACGGAAAATGAAACAACAAGAATGGGAATTAAGCAGAAATCCCCGCAACTCGTTTGACATACTAAAACACTTCAATCTGGCAGGCACGCAGATAATATGGTCCTTCTTAACAGTACGTACAGTATACTGTCCAAGAAGAAGAAGACAACACACTCCTCGAAGTACCAGAAGACGTGACACTCTGGTGGGGGAGCTATACCACATGGTGCCGTTCAAGACTTTAAAGATATACTTATTTATTTACGAAGTAGCATATCAGTATACTGTACCAGAAATGTTACATTTAGTTTCCCGGCTAGACCCGGATATAGAAATTAAATGCAGGATTGACTGTGCAAGAAATTTTATCAATGAGATAAAGTAATTTTTTGAAAAGACTTTCTAAAATTCAATCTAAGAAAAAGGATGTTTAGGTCGTAATGAATAGAATAGAAAAATATGAATAGAATTCACAGACGGATGCTTGATATATCCAGGGGGCCTAGACAAAATGAAGTTGGCGATCGACTACAAACGAATTCTTCGACAATGTAGAGTAGGAAGAAAATTAGCTGTCCACTTTTTATATTTTTATATAAGTGTCATTGCTTGGTTTAAATAATTGTTTATATATTCCAGTGGATAGTTATTTTTTTCGCACTATACATTGGCGAAATCTTCGTTTGTAGTCGAACGCCAATTTGATTTTGTCTACGGGGGCTGGACTGAGAGAGTTACAAACTGAAATGAGCTGCTGATGACTATTAAGACGCGTAAGATCTCATATCTGGGTCATAGAATGATAAACACACCAACTTATTATGAAGGAGAAAATAGAGGGGTTGGTAGAAGTCTTGGCCGCGAAATATTCGAATCAGGAGCGGAATAAGAAGCTTGGATGATGTGTTCCGGATAGCGCAAGGCAGAGAAGAGAAGTTACAAGACTTCACCAGCTAGACAAGGCTATGCGGCTCAGATTATAATTAAAAACTCAGTTCCAACTTGTGTAGGCAGTGGACATGAGGAAGTAAACAAAGTGTGTTGGTCGCGGCTTATCTCTCACCTTGACCGCGACAGTGTCAACATCAGTGACCAGGCCACTCGTGCGCGCCATCATACACCGCAGTGCACACTGCACATCTGTTATTGAGCCGCTGACATTTTCCCTGGTGTCGCGGCCCACTTTCTGCCAGAGGATGTTCAGCCTAGCCCAGCCCTTAGGAGTGTGCTGTTCTATTATTTCTCACTCACTTATGTACATCATCCCCTAGCTTTATAGCCATACCGGTCATACATATGTTTACCGATTAACAAAGAGCGATTCATATTATGCGTTGTGTTTGCTTTACTTATATTTTTTTAATATTTTTCACCCAACACAAATAAACTTTTAACATGATTCACACGAAGCAAAGGCTTGTATCGTTAAAAGCAATAATACGCGACGATTTTCAGAAGTTCAAATAGAACCGCTAGGCTGGCAACCTTTTCGTATAATTTTGTTGATGTTCATTTTTTATTTAGAAAAGAAAAATTACACACGAAGTTTTTATAATGTTCGTTATGCAAAGAGTAATGGTCCCACGTAATGTTATGATTCATTGCAGTCATTTTTCTGGGAGATAAAAAACCAGCTGGTTAAAAATAATCGCACAATTAGTTTTTATACAGCACCATCAGCTATCCCGACAGACGTTGGTCAGTCTTTACTGTGAATATTCCGTAAGAATTTGTATGATCAATTAATTATTTTAGTAAACAATAATCGAGCGCAATGGAGAGCTCTTGTTGCCTCCCTATGCCCCTGAGTGGGGTGTAAAAGGGAGAATTGATTGATTGATTGTATACAATATAGTTACGACCGATGAATCTGTTTTCAAATTCAACAATCAATAGAAAAGTTTTTATTGTCAGAAACAAAAACAAAATAAGAATTAGCGACATCGGTCCAGCCATTCACGCAAGATGCGATGACCAAGCGGATTAGGGCCCCACTTTAGACCAGATAAGAACTATAAAATACTGTGACATCAGTCGGCAATTCCTTGGATTTGCTCGCGTTTTCTAAATAAGATGAAGCGGCAGGATGTACTTACTGAGCTGATTGGGAGAGTCCTTAAGGCATCCTTCAAGCAAGGACAATGGAAATAAGTGGCGTGTGTTTTCACACGGGTACTCACAGGCTCGGTCTTAAAGTGTAAAACAAAGAAGGAGCACTCTCAAGATACTTGGAGGGGATGAGGGACAGTTTACCCTGGACCCTGCGTCCGTGTGTGACATGGAGATGGCCTTTGTACTCACTTTACTGAAGTAGGGTCCGCAATAACAATCTCGAGGTCCCCCCCCCCACTCGGGATTTTAATTTCTTTATTGTAAGGGGAGAGGGGGGGGGGGCAAGGAAGGACCTTACAAGAGCCCGTATCACAAGTAGATGTCTTTAAGTCCTTTGGGTCTTTCTGACGGTAAGTAAAAGCAAATTTGGTCTCTTGATACCTACCTACTAGTTACGTGTGGGAATAAAGTACCTACCTACTCCAAAATTTGTATCGTGTAGATAAATTTCATTTTACCAAAACTTCTGTTTCTGTTTAGTTTGACAATACCTATTACAAGTTAATGGGAAATATTATATAAACCTAAGATGGCTGTTCTGAATCTTACGTTTAACATTTATTTTGTTGCATTAGTTGGGTACGAGAGATGTACGAGACAGGGCAAAATAAATAAACATTGTTCAATACACAGCAGAGCAGCGGCTTTCCTTGAAAAATTGCGTCAGTGTTTTTTTTTTGCTACTGTAACCACATAGACAATGATCTACACTGGCAAATTCACCGCTGTTTATATAGCAGTACCGGCGTATTCCTATAGAACGGCCAGCGACGG
The DNA here is from genome assembly GCA_963576905.1 of Mystacides longicornis. NCBI lineage: Eukaryota > Metazoa > Arthropoda > Insecta > Trichoptera > Leptoceridae > Mystacides > Mystacides longicornis. The sequence goes on from OY756432.1 coordinate 91,243, forward strand.
CCGGTTGTCTTTTGTGCTCTCTGTGTGCCATCTCTGAAGCAATGACTCGCCGGATTGAAGAAGGTTTGTAATAATCACACTTTTTCATACAAAAATTGAATTTTAAAATCATTTAATGTTATTTTTTTTTCTTATGAGAAAAACGTCAACTATTTTTAAGAGGAAAACCCTCACAATTATTTTTAATTGTGTTAAAAAATAGGTTCTTGTTTTAAAGACTGATTCAGCAATTTAAATATTATATTTGTGAAATATAAAAAAAACACTAGGATTAACAAAAAAAAATCATACAATCAAAGCCTTTTTAATTTCCTTTCATAGTGCGGCCTAGTTAATGTAAAGGTTTGTGATAACGGGAGAAAAAAGTATGTGATCTAAGGTTAATCAAAGTAGGTAGGTATACCTATATCGACACACACGCGTGGGAAATGAAGAGCATATTGCGGTGTGTCCAGAGTGGGTACCTGCCTGGGAGATGTTGTCTCGACTGATTAGTCTGTTTGGTCTGCATTAGAGCGACGCTAACTGCTGGACGCTAAGTGCGCTGATTCTCTGTGCAAACTAAGAAGTGACCGACGCCGACGCCTGCCTCTCCTCTAAAGAACGAAACCTCAAGACTATTGAGGAAGGGAAAATGTCGCTCCAAAAACTAGCTGATTTAATAATTTTATTTATTTTCTAACATAACATATTATTCGATTGATTAATCTTATATATAAACGAGTAGCTGTCCGTGTGTCTCGCTAAAACTCGAGAACGGCTGGTCTAATTATTTGGCTAATTTCGTTTTCGAAATGTTCGTAAAACCTTGGAGTATTTTAAACATTGAGAAATGTGGAAAAATGCGAGGAAAACAGAAAAATAACAAATTTGTTTTCACGTCGGCACAAAGTATTCTTGCTGACAAAGTGTTACAACAACGGAACGTTACTTTTTTGGTCGTGAATAAATAAATTGCGAAATGAATTATTAGGTATTTAAATCTTCAAATTTGTTATCGTGAGTAACGTTGTAGAACATTTTAAAATAATTTTAAAAAAGAAAAACTTTGTATGTTCTACTTTTTATTTTGAATATATAAGGTTAAAACGTTTTCGGACTACCGTCCATCATCAGTAACCTAAACTATAGTTTAACCTTATATATTCAAAATAAAAAGTAGAACATACAAAGTTTTTCTTTTTTAAAATTATTTATTATTTATTTATTTATTTATTCATTATATACGGCATATTGCTTTTAACAATACCTAATAATTCATAACAAAATGAGAATGCTCAGTATCTAGGTAGATATAGGTGATAAGACAAACGTCTTCAACAGGTAGGGAAACACCCAGTCGCCCAACGTTGTACTCAGATTACGATTCAATCTTTCAGGTTTTGAATATAATTGAGAAAATAAAAACAATATAAAATCAATTCCGACTGAAGAAATAATTCTAGGCAGGAAGTCACCTACCATCTAAGTAGGTACACAAGATGCTGCCCTGCAGTGGTATTGTGGCCGCTCTCCGTCTTGTGTGCAGAGATTTCCTGAAGCGGAAGCAATCAGGATGAGTCCTCTCCCCCTCCAACAGCACAGCATGTGTGTGCGGGAAGAGGGGGGGGGGGCACGTGTGCAAGCCCGCTACTTCGCCCCCTCCCTTCCTCTCTTACAAATTAATTAATTGAAAAACTTTTCACCATTTAATTGACTTATTTTTTCTCTCTTCTGCCATTTCTTTTGATCTGAAATCTGAAGCCTCCCTCCTGTTTTGTTTGTCAATTGTAATAATTAATTAACAATGAGGAAATCCAATTAAGGCTCTAGCAGAGAATGGCTTAATTAAAACAACTCGAACAAATCGAAGTGGTTGGTGACCCAGCGGTTACAACGTCGGCTTTCGTACTGCGGACGTCGTGGTTCGATCCCAGGTGCCGACCATCTTCCTCTTTCACGACACAAGCTTTAAGTAGCTTACTGTGAAAGAGTAAAGGAGTGTATTTGTGTTCACTTTGAGTGAACACAGATTCATTTAAAAAAAAAAAAAAAAAAAAAAAAAAACTCCTCTGACATCTTAATCTTCGTCTGGGCGGGCAGCAGGGCTGTGTCCCGGCCACCACCGGAAGGGATTACAGGGAAGAGACAACAGTCCCGTCATTACACTTTCATTCAATATGAAAGTCGTTTTTTGGAGATGGTTTTACTTAAATTAACAATAATTATCGGATTTGTAGACAAGAACATTAAAATAAGCGTTAAAGTCCACAAGTGCCGTTAATAATAGTTTATGAGTTAAGTGCCGTCAGGAAGGTGGTAGAGGGGACATGAGATTTTGAAGCAGTCCACTGAAAGCGTCACTCCTAGTTCGGACCCTGGGGGGGGGGGTGACTCCTCCCCCCTCCCACATTTTTTTCATAATACAACCACCGACATTACCCCCTATTCCAATTCAAATTAAGTGCGCACTAAACTAAAATAAGAACGTTCCAATTTTAGTTAGCCGGATTGGTATTCGAGAAATTTTAGAACGTTCCTATCTGTTCCTAATTAGACTTTAGTTTGAAATTAGTTCATTTTGGTATTCGGATTTCGTATTTAAGTCAATTTTAGTCCGTTTATCTGTCAAAACGTTCCTAATCTTAGTTCACACCTAATTGTATGCGTCTAAAAAGATATCTGATGATATTTTTATGATAAACGTTTTTTTTACCAAATTTTTATAAAACAAGTTTATTTTTATTAAAAATATTAAGCATTTCCCCCGAATTTATTATAAGTAATAAAAAATATTATCATCAAAAATTATTATCATTGAACACCAATGCAATCATACAGCCGTCTTTGTTACACTTCGGGTTGGTTCGGCAGTTTCTGGCGACCATGTTACTTGGTACATGGAGCTCGTTTGAATTTGTCTTCTCCGATTGGCTGTCCGCTTGTCAGCATCAACCAATAAGGCGCATGCTCGATCCATAGACAATTATAATTCAAAAAAATATTTGTGGTGAACTAATATTGGTTTTTAGAACACGGCATAATTCCGAATACGAATTTTAGTTCGAGTGAACTTAATTCTAAATCATTTGGAACGTTCTTAATAAGAACGTTCTAAAATCCGAATAGGGGGTAATATTGACTCCCTCATCACATAGAACAATTAAATAATCTACCTACTCAATAGGCCAAAGAGTTTTGAAGCTATTTTGGTCTTAGATTCACGCGTGAACGGTTAAACCGATTTCGATAATTATTTTTTTTGTATTTGCTATTGTCAGGAGAAAGTTCTTACGGAAAAAATTAAGAAAGTTGCGCGGAACATTAGACAATTTGAGAAAACTTAAGCTGGGTAACCTCCCTAGTGCTTTTGACAATACAAACATTTCTATTGCTGAATTGTCTTATATTTATTTAATAAGCTCTGCCATCATTCAGTGATTTGGTCTTAGATCTTTCTGTTTTCTCCATTTTAAGACTTAAAATATGCAAGTGCATTGTTTGGTTCTAGGCTATATTTACTATTTTATCGTATAGCAATGTACGTACCTCACAGCTTAAATATATAATGGAATATATCTTATTTGGACATACCGAAATATAATTTAGCATATATGGTGAAAATAAATAGATAGGAACCATATAAAAGCAGGATTCATTGTTTACCATTTCTGTAACATCGTCTCTTTGGTGTGAGCGGAATCAAATTATTTGTTGAGGCAACTCTGAAAAGCTTTCTTGTAAACACAACGAGCTTTGTTTTAATTAATCTCTTTAACTTTTTAGGGTTTTTTTTTCTGAAATTCGCCAAACAAATTTATCTTTGTCGTCATTTGTTAGCGCTGTATCTCCTCAAAGGATCTTGGAAGTTTTGTCCGTTATTTTTTAATTTAATAAAAAACATTTTGTGAAATAAAGAAACACAAAATAATAATATGCGTGTGCTTGAGCTGGTCTGGCAATGTTCTAGAGGTGAAATTGTTGAATGTGGATCGCATCATTTAACACCGATCACTTGGTGGGTGGGGTGGGGCCTCATCACTCACAAATTTATACAAAGACCGAGACCTTCTGACGTGTCAACGAGAATTCGACACTGGGCCCCCGAGGGAGGGACAAATTGATTACCTTGTCATCAATAGAGGCCTCCTGACCTCCCCCTTACTCTAAGGGCCCTATCAAATATTTTCCAAGCACATCACGATTTATTTATTACCTCACGAGGTGCAAAGGAAGCCACCATTACACATTGCATTGTACACGAGTATAGGGGAGCCACTAATAATAATTTGAAGTGGGTTTATTTCTTATAAATCCACGGAAAAACCAGGGTACTTTTATTTTGAGGTGTATAGTATACGCCAATTTGAATTGGTCCAGACCGGCAGGTTTTTCTTTTTTGTAATGTTAATCTTTATTACAAAGACGCTGGAGTTCGGTTTTAACCTCATCATGATCTTACTCTTAACCTTATGCAATACATTTCCAGCTTCTGAAGTAGTTGGGTGTTATGGACGATTTTTTTCCAAGATAATCGTCCTGGGTAGCCTAGATGTATGGGAGGTCCCGGGTTCGATTCCCGGTCGGGTCAGTATTTTCTAAGTGTTTTTTCAATTGAAAATTCTACCTGGGATTAGCCTGTCTCAGATTGGACGGAACCGGTTGACTGGAAAAAATTGCCTCAGGCAATAAGTTCCGCCGGCTATACTGATACCTTTGTATAGAAAAGTTCAATTTGTTTTTTGATTGTTGCGTCAGTAGGTTAAAATATATAAATATCGGGGTTGAATTGAATGGAATAAAGGCATGTGCGCTTATGTATGCAGATGATTTAGTACTTATGGCTGAGTGTGAAAATGATTTGCAAGAACTTGTGTCAAGTGTGTTTGAAAATTGTGCAAAAAACGGTTTAAAAATTAATGTAAGCATAACAAAGGTTTTGGTATTTGAAAGGGATGAAGCAAGAACGAATTGTTTAATAACCGTAGAAAATGAACGTATTGAGCAAGTGAATGAGTATGTGTATTTAGGAGGGGTCCAAGGAAATGTTACGCGCAATATAAGAGCATTTAATGCCTCTTAGCCACTGCATTTCAACTCGACTTCCACCTACAAGTGGTGGACCCTGTTACGTTGGCCCAGGCTGAAACGGCGGTTACATTCGGTCCCTGTTGACGCTAGGGTCAACAAACCGAAGAGAGTACGGGGTGCCTTGCATGGCTGTCCAACATGCAGGGCATTTCCTACACCTGATTCCATTCCTCCTGCCTTCTATGAGCCCTCCCATCCATATTCACCTAGTCCTATCATTCCGGAAGGAGTAAACCTTTCTGGCCAAAAATCCCTAATCCAAGGTGTCATTCGACCCGTGCCGAGGGATGCGTGACTAACGGGTAGGTTAGTAACTAACGGAGGCTCCCTGATACCAGACAACCTCAGGGTGACTTTTTGCCTTACCCCTACATGCAGGGTCATGTAGGAGCGGACTTTTATTTCCCTAGTCCTGGCTATGGAGGATGTACATGGCACCTTTGTAGAGCCAACCCGGTGTGATGGATATAATAGGAACTTCCGCATCAGTGGTCAAAGTGGACATAAGTTCACATGATCAAAACCATTTGTTGCAACCGAGAGATAGGAATCCTGTTGTGACCTATCTTTCAAAAAGAAGATTAAGGAGACTTTTTGCGGAGGGCAGGAGCCGGGAAGAGGCAATGTCACTCTGCAAGAGGCCTCTGGAGACGTGGCACAATAAGAAGCAGCGCTCCAAGAATTCATTAAAGGATGTCACAATAGATCTTATTGGTCGCGGTGACTCAAAGGGCATATGGTCCATTGACCTTCTTTACTAAAAAAAATGTGTATTTAGGAAGCATGTTTAGTAGGGATGGAAAGTGTGAAAGAGAATCGAACGTAGGAAAGTTGCTGGTTGCAGGGTGGGCGGTGCACTAAGACCTATAATGAGAAACAACAACGTCTCACTACAAGCAAAGAAACTAGTGCATAACCCAATCCTGCCACCATCGATGATGTATGGTTGTGAAACATGGACATGGACGAAAAAAGAAGAATGTAGTATAAATGCAGTAGATATGAAATCTCTACGAAGAATATGTGGAAAAACTTTATGGGATATGGAAAGGAATGAAAATGTTAGGAAGGAATGTGGTATGGAAGTAAGTGTTGTGACAAAGATGAATGTTAATAAGTTGAGATGGTTTGGGCATGTGGAAAGAATGGATGCAAACAGAATGACAAAGATAATTCATAAGGCTGAAAGGAAAGGTGTAAGAAAGCGACGAAAGCGTGGCCGACCGAGAATGACGTGGATCGAACTCATCGATTCCGTCATCAAGGAAAGCCAGGTAAGAAGTACGAGAAATAGGAGAGGGTGCGTGAGAAATGTTATGTCGGTGGAAGAAGCGAAAGAAGTATGCTTGGATAGAAAATAATGGAGGCCCGTTCTCTCTGCCTACCCCTTACGGGACACGGCGTGATGGGTAAAGTGTTAATGTATTTATTTATGTATTCATTATAATCAGGAGTTATCCTTGAGAAAGTTTAAAACGGCCTAATCTGACATGTAAATAGTACAACATACGTACATCTAGTATGTATCTACTTTTATTGACACTGAGAAAAATCATTGCTAGAAACACTCAATTTAAAGCAGTAGAGAGTTGTTGTGTTGAAACATAATACGGCTGTTTGTTAAATCCCACGTCTGTTTAGTCTTCCTTCTCTACGTGGTTTATTTCCTCCGCCACATTCCAACCATTCCCAGATGTGTTCCCATCCTTCATGTAACTTGATCTCATTTATAGGAGTTATGTGGGTGATGGTATACACTACAGCCCAAAGAAAAATCAAAATAGAACAACTAAAGACATATGGGTTCATAAGCCTATTCCAGACATCGAACCATGGACGACGCGAGAGTTTGATTGGGCCGGTACCACTTGACGCAGATACTCACACATCATGGATGCTGACAAGTACACCTCCACGGAATAAGGAAAGGCCAGAATGACCATTGGGTGTACTTCGAACAGGGAGATACCGCCAAGCACACCATCTTGGTTATAGGTGGTAATGTGAAAGGAATGCAGCTATGTTGATAAACAAATGATCTTATCAAAGGCACACTAGAAGGTAGAGAGGCATGGGAAACCCGAAGCTAACTTATATAACGAAGTGGTTGGTGACCCAGCGGTTACAACGCCGGCTTTCGTACTGCGGACGTCGTGGTTCGATCCCAGGTACCGACCATCTTCCTCTTTCACGACACAAGCTTTGAGTAGCTTACTGTGAAAGAGTCAAGGAGTGTATTTGTGTTCACTTTGAGTGACCACAGATTCATTTTTTTTTAAATTATGATGACTTATTATTATAATGAATTAAATTAAAACTTATTATTATATTGAGCATGGGATGTGGAGCGGGGATAAGGGAGAGGAGGATCAGCTAGCAGAGACGGTGGCCAATCTTCAGAGTCGATTATGTTCCTCGGCACAATACATCACTCTTTGTTTCGATAAAAGCGAATCGGTTAGTTCCATTAAGCGTGTGGACTTTGGGGCTGGCGCCAGGGCGAAGTGAACAATGCCGCTATTTGTCTCCCCACATTTTCCTACTTCCTTTTAACACATTCTCATTCAGATACTTCGAGCTGTTTGCTCAACTATTTACTACAGAAATATTAACATGTAGACTAAAATAATACGAGAAGCCCGAGAGATGAAAATTATAAACGGACAAGAAATAATCTGATGTAAATTTGAGATGTGGCAGTAAGCAGCTGTGTGTTGGATCGTTCAGAATAGTCAATTAACAACACTGTTGGAATATCAAAACCCACGGAACCCGTAAACATAATGGTACAACCTACCAAGGAACGACACAAGTACACTGGAATGTTAATGAATTAAAATATTATAATTTAGGGAAGAGTGTACTTTCTTTGTCCCAGAATCCTGTGATAAAGTTATTCAACCATCGCAGCTTTGGGCTTCAAACGCTTCTTCTTCCAATTGAATCATTGAACAAACTCTTTGGGAGCTCCTGGTCATCCATACGAAACAGATGTCCTAGCCAGCGTAATCTGTAAATCTTGATGAACTTGACTAGGCCGTCACCAGTAGAACTCGGTGTTGTATCGCACGGAATAAGGAGAGATATTAGTATTGATAGTATGAGATTTTAACCTCATCGTAACAACGCAACTGTCAGCGATAAAGAACTTGATGAAAGCTGCGTTATGCAATTATTTACAGTTTGTGAGCCGGTATGACTTCATGCCAACAACATGTCAGTCCTGTGTCGGCGCCGTGAGGAACAAAGAAATTCAAAGTGCATTTCCACGAACAAGCGATGGCGATGACCGCAAGTATGTTCCAACTGAATGACTGATGAGCTGATCAGATGGTGCACCGATTCTGAAGTAATCATATCTATGAGAGAACTTATGTTCTTCACCGTCTTGTTCATTGAGCCTATAATAAAATGATGTCCTGCAGCAGACATCAGTCGTGAGATGTCAGGTATTGTAGGTCTCTGGAGATGAAACGAAATGTCCTTTCAGTGGGTAAACCGTCATATCAAATATACAAAGCCGCAAACGCTGAAGAATTAATACTAAGATACTAATTAGAGGATTTCCTGTGTATCGTCATCCAGACGAGAAAGTACAAAAACAGTATCACATTTTTCTTCTCCGGTTCACATAGAATCGCTATGTACCTAAAACAGCAAAGTAATCCCACACGGTAGAGCAACTTTGAAACATCTAATGGGGCTTTGATAAGTTTGAGGGAGGGAACAGATTTGAGCTTCTTGCGGCTCCACCGCAATAATGCTGCGTGCTCCACAATAATGATCAGCAGGAAAACAAACAGCGCAAACATAAACACGAGCCACGGCATGTAAAGGAACGGCATAGGTACCTGTCATATGTATGTATTGTGTATCCAGAGTCGCAGACGAACATTAAATCAAACTTGAGAGGAGAGAAAAGAAACAAACTTTGGTAATAATGTCCTGATCGGGGGAGAAGCTGAGGAGAACAGAGGAATTATCAGGCGATAAAGGAATTCTCACATCTTATCTCAAAGCCATTTCTCAGAAAATTTGCTAAGAAGGTTCAAATTAATATCTGCGCATTCGTTTGTTTACTCGTGTCTCGATTATCTGGTGGAGGAGTGGGCAGAGCTCTCGGCTATGAATCTTATGTGGCGTTGAACACAACTTGTAAAAGGAATACCTACCAGGTACCTGCATGGTCAGAACTTTAATAAAATCGAAATTTGGTAGCAAACAATAAGTGTCTTTCATATTTGGGGAAAGTACTGCAATTCAAAACATTGACGAGCGCTCAGATACAAGATTTCAGAATAACGTTTCAGTAACGATTTTACTCATTTTGATTATGGCATAGTGGGAGTCAAAACATCCTTTGGTTCGCTAAAGTCATCAACAGCTGAAGAATAAGGAAAGATAGAAACAGTCATCCAGAATGTTAGCACAGAAATTACTCCCAGACCAAGGTGTGCAACGTTATATACGTTGATATAATGCCCTGACGTACACTGTACAGTGGTACATATATGGGCGCCAGCCACCCACCAGGATTGCAGGAGTAGCTCCAGCCGGAAAAGCATCTGACGTCTGTGAAGAGACTCCTCCAGATGTTGATATTAGATTTCCCGGGAATGTTTCATAACAGGTTCATCCGGGAGTGCGGGGAGGCCCGAGTGGAGGGGTGGGACGGCGGGGGTAACGGCACTCTCAATCAGTCACGGGTAGGGATTGCAATCCCGCGGGATCCGTAATCCCGCGGGATTCGAGTAATTTAAGGGCCTGCGGGATCTCGTAACAGCGCAAGTGCGGATCCGCAAGCATCGAATTGCGTAAATTCATTAAAAGAAATGAAAAACATTTAACATTGAAACATAAAGAAGACTCTCAAAATGTACAACTTGCAGTTGCAGACGATGTTAATGAAGAAAACAATTATTTATTAACTATCAAATCAACAAGTGTGTGGAGTCAGAAAGTGCCTTTTTGGCCGCTGGCTAGAAACATATTAGTTCCATAAGAAGTAGGTTGGGAAATAACACCGATGATGTTATTTGTTTTTTAAGATCATATTTTCAAAAGGAGAAGTGACTTTTTATTTGTTATTTTAAAATTTGGTACGTAATATTGATTGATTAATAAGTAAGAAAAAAAAACCATTAGCACAGTAGGTATGTAGGTAATATGATAAAGAAGAAGAAGGCAGTTTGATTATAACTACCTTAAATTAAGATTAGAATTATTAATATTCTTAGTAAATTGTGTCAAAAATTAGTGTTATATGCGCTGACTTGTAACCAAGAGTTCCCGGGTTTTATTTTCTGGTTGGGTTATTGTTTTATCAAAGCTTTAAAATCTTTGTGTGTTTTAAATAATTTTTCACATGAATAAAAAAGGAGAGGGTGCGTGAGAAATGTTATGTCGGTGGAAGAAGCGAAAGAAGTATGGATAGAAAAGAGTGGAGGCCCGTTCTCTCTGCCTACCCCTTACGGGACACGGCATGATTTTGGTATTGTTTTTGGACTTTTTATTAGTAAATAAGTAAACGAGAAGTCAAGTTTTAAAATAATTAATCTATTATATCAATTATGTACAGTGATGTGTTTTATAATTATTATTCAACTTTTGCAATTTTCAATAAAATTCGATTATTAGATACCATACTCTATTTAACCGTGCGGATCCCGCGGGATTGTTGTCAATCCCGCAAAATTCCCGCGGGATTGCAATCCCTAGTCACGGGAACCTCCCTCTCTGTTTACCCTGCACCTCAATTCGCAATATTTTCGAGTGACTCGTGGCACTTGTATAAGTACTTAGATGTTCGACGTGGATGATTTTATTGTGACTCTAAATTCTGGTTTAAAAATATTAATGCTCTCAACTATTTTCAGAATAAGAATTTTTATTTACTTAGTTTAAAAAAAATAACAGGGGCTAATGTTTGTGGCAACAAAATACTTGAATTTGAAACAGGCATATCATGAAGTCAGTTCTGTGTTGTATAAAGTTTGTGTGGGCAGTGCTGCTCCCCGACCACAATAGTACATTCCAACCAAGTGTGGACCATATATATTAGATGTTTCGTTACGTAAAGTTTAGAGACCGTGTCTTCCACTTATTGCGACTGAAACTTTTGCACATTATACGGTGAGTGCCTCATGCGTTGAGTTCCTAGGGAGCGGCCGTCATCTGACAAGACGGCGTCTTTCAAAATTATATGACAATGTTTTTCGTTACTATGGAAACCATATTGGCAATGTTCTCAACTGACATATTCACCGCCGTTTATTGTAGCGGCGTATCCGTAGGAAAACAACCCATCAGCGTGCGGGAACGCCACTGGTTCCTACCGTTACATTTTCTAGAATATTAAGTAGATACTTCTTCATTTTATAGATCCTGTCGATTAATTTTTGCCATCGTTTGTGCCTCTTGGGAGGACAACTGCCAACTATCTCCTCATCGCTTTGGTGATCTTCCCGAGGGTCTTCTTCCTTCAGGGTGGCCATGAAGTTCTGTCGTCCGACATTCTGTTCACACGTTCATTCCAGAATCGCCTTCCCCATTTGACAAGGTCTTCACTAGTCTTCAGTACCGCACATTCTGCGGATGGTATGTTGTTTACACAATGTCTCCAGTACTGCATGAATGTTAGTGATTTGATTTCAGAACTTCTCAGTCGGGTCTTTGTTCTAAGAATGTCTTCTCTATCCTTAATTCTGTCTAACACAAACATATTCATTGTAGCAACCAGCGTCCATTATAGGCAACTATTTTCTCAATATCAGAAGTCAAAAGAGTTTTATTGTGTAAATGAATTTTCTTGGGGTATTCAGCGCAACAAGCAAGCAGCTGTGGGGTCCGGTGACATCCCTGTGGGTGGTGTTGTTGTGACGGATGCCTTCCTAATAGTGGGGGGGGGGGCACTAACATCTCGCTGGGAGTTTCGGAAAAGTTTCTCACATAATTAATACGCTTCCCTAACGGGTTAGACGCAGAGTTTACTCAGCACCGAGCAAAACAGAAGCCAATTACACACCTCGCCACCTCGGCCCACCACCAGGATCTACATAATTTCCCGGAACATTCCCCTCCCCTCACCACATCACGTGCCACTGATTAATTCTTTCTGCAAAGGTTCGAGTATTGGATCGGGGATTCCTGAGGAGACCTCCAGGGACTATGAGGATGCTGATTTAATAATTACGTGTAGGTATTTAGAGACCTGGTGGTTCTATTTTGTAATCCGGCATTGGGTGGAAGTGGTGTGGACTGTTTGCCTGAATATTGATTTATTGTTTCATCACGGCAATTTGTGAATTGAAACATGCGTAGGGTGTTATTCAATTAATTTAATGAATCGATCGTGGATTCTTAATGGAATTATTTAAATAAACACTCATTTATATAGACAAGTAAGTCTGTATGAATGCAATACAACTTTCTTTTGGATTTCAAAATAGACATGCTTATTATTCATCATCCTCGGCACTCCCTCATTGCTGAGGATCATCTCGAAAGCGTCCTTCCTGGGTCTAGCACGCAACTTCATGGTGAAGATCCATGCAGTATAATATATAGGAATAGGTACAGAGAACACCAGGGACTTTCACTAATCTGATCTTCGTGGGTGTGGGTAGCCAACCACTCAGCTCGCCCATATCTTCCCCAGATTGGTCATAGCTTATTTTGACATCTGGATTGTTCGCCGTATTTCAGGTTCACACGTGGCCTGATCATTTACGAAGGACCCTAAGTACCTACACGAAATTTTGTACAATGTGTAGATATGTAATTGCTCAGCCTAATTTAGCACGCCCCGGCGGTCGATCAACATAATCTTTGTTTTGTCGCGGTTTGTCCTCAAACGGTAAAAAAAATTATGAAAAAATTATGAGAATTTAAGTGAGTAAACTGCCCAGTGTCCATCTCGGTAGATTAATTTATTTATTTTATTTATTTATTTAATAAGGCAATATTCCCCCCTTCAAAAATGCGTACGCATTTGTGTGAAGATGAGGATAATACAAAATTATATATTTACATTAACAATGAAGATTACAATATAAACTTTACTTAAGTCTTAAATTATCACAATCCATTACAGTACAAAAAAAAGAAGCAAACAAAATTAAACCAATACACTAACACCTTCAATGTGAAGAGTTAGTTTGCTTTATAAAAAGAGTGAAAAATATATTTAAACAAGAATTGAGCATCACTTCTTTAATATTAAAATATTAGATTACCATCGGCCACATTGTGAAAGGCAATCCGAAAGCAATATAGGGCAACTCACATCTATCAAAAATGCAGAAAAGGAAACCAGAAACGAGCCCAGAGATCGAACCGTTCAAGCCTCCCATGCTATAAAATGCCGTTTCAACTCCCTTTTGAACTGCTGTTTTCCTGATATTTTTCTAATATTTAGAGGCAGTTTGTTGTATTCCTTTATACCCAAATAACAAAAGTGATGTTGAGCGGCTGTGGAGCCGCATCTAGGAATTAAAAGCATCCCTTCATACCTGATGCTACTTAGAGTATTCGTTTTATAGTTTTTAAATATTGCAATAATGGAATTCATCTTGAAAATGATTTCAAGTGGGTGCACTTTCAGTTCCTTATAAATTTGTTCTGTTGGATAATCCCTCGGTTAAGATGTTCTTTATTGTCCACGCGATCGTCAGTAGCGTTACCACGCAAACAGCGCGCGAAGAAACGTTCTATGGAATATCGTGTCATGGAATATCGTGTCATGGAATAACCCGCCAAGTGACATGAGGAGTTGCTTATTAAAGCAAATACAACAATAAATAGCTCAGTACATAAAGACTCGGCATTTCACTGCTTCGGTCATACTCGGAAAATTCTTTGTTGCTTTTAGGCCAAAATGAACAATGAGTTAAACAGGCAAACAATTGTGTTTGTGTAACGAAATGTAACCTCATCCCGAGATCTTTCGTCTAACGTTGACTGTGTCAAAGATACTCAAAGGAAAACTATTTGTCTCTAGACGAAACGTTTGAGATTCGATTAATTTTTTTTAAGTGCAACTTGTTTCTATTGAACTCATCATCACGCAAATTATTAACAGGCATGTTCGATGTTTCATTCGAATGCGATGAGCACACGCACGCACAGCCCAAGTAATCTATTTAGCTGCAAACAAGGTCCCCATGACGCGGGGAATGCTTTCATCCAGAACTTATCAGCTGAATATTCACGGGAGAGGCCAAACGAGTTGACTGGAATAATTCGCTCCTTCCGCTAGCTCCCGTCACCCAACATTGCGTCACAATAATTACAACATGTATTCATAAATTTCACGTCGTCTTTTAAACAAAATATGTTTTTCGCGTCGTCATCTGTCGGCGTCTCTTCTATATTAAGTTCTCCCCATTTCCGCTCCCCCTTTGCGCTCATTCTCAGCTCCGTCCCGGGGAGACGTGGAGTGGCCGTGAGACAGGATGAGACACCTTTCGGAAATAAACCAATTTAAAGTTTAACACTTCAATTCAGGCTAGCGTGGTTCCTGCAACTTCCAAATAATCTTATGTCAATAAACCAACCGCGGTAGTCTAGTACTTAGTCTAGACGACGCCAGATTTCTGAGTAAAGGATTCCGGGATGAATTCCAGATCATATCGTAACTTTTAATGTGTTTTGAAACTTAATTTTCCCCAGTCAATGCACATTATGTGATGAAACCTGTAGAAGGAAGAAACACCTCAGCACTATGTAACGTGTAAAATTTAGTATTCCATTATTGATATAAAGAATTAAATAAATGAGAGTAATGATTAGAACAATATTTTAATTAGCCATAAAAGTAGAATAAAAGACTAAAGTTTCAACCAATCAGGCGTGAACACGCATGATTGTTTTTTGACAGATGAGCTATGTCCGTTGGTTCTTGCGCGCCAAAAACCGTGGCGTCACTCTGAAATCGGTTCCTCGGCCAACAGGGCGGATTTTTCGTGGTTCGACGACGCCATTGTGATACGAGTCAATAAGGACAAAAAAAAAGAAACCAGTGTATAATATAAATTAGCGTTTACAGTTAATAAGTATAACCAATAATCTAAGAACATATCAAGTTCTGTTGTGTTGTTTGGATAGTCATTAAAAGTGTGAATTGTTTGAGATCTGAATTAGACAAGTGTTTGTAACATTTTATTTATATTTTCTTCTGATAATAATACAAAATAAACTCTATTAAAGGAAATTTGGTTTTCTTCCATAACTTTTATACCTGTGTGTGGTGAATCTTTGGGCTTTCTCCCATAAATTAATATACTTGTGTGTGGTGAATCTTTGGGTTGTCTCCCATAAGCTAATATACCCGTGTGGTTAATCTTCAAGGAACAGTGTCTCAGCAATTCTCCTCGCCCATTGTACCCTGAGAGAGTAAAGAGTAGTGTTCTGCATCTGAGCTATCCGGCAAGAAATTCTTTTAAGAGAGGACACATCCATCCTGTTCATAGGAAAAAGATCTGTTGTCTGTTCCTGAGAGGCCAGCTGTCCAGTCCCAGTTCGAGAGAGGAATCAGGACATATTTCATTCCCCCGTTTCATTGTCGCTCCAACGTGTGAGGCACAGAATTGCTGATTCAAGAGCCAATTCCGAGCATTCTGTCTACCTGGAAAGAAGATTATTACATCACCACAATAGAGGATTCCACAGGTGTGTTTTTCTTTAAACAAAATATCTAATTAAACTCCTGCTGTCGATTTGCCAAGTGAAACTGATAGCATATATTTCTAGAAATCATTTTGAACAATTTAATCTGAATCACCCAAAATCTACAAGTGTTCCTAGATACTCACTCATTGTATTTCATTCATTGGTTATTGAAATAGTTTCAGTCTTTTTTCTTCTCTTGTGATTGTTCGAATATTGGCTGTGGAGTAGTTACAGTGCATTTTTAAATCGTCATATTTCACTTGTAGAAATATTCTGTCTATATTTGAGAGCACGGAGACCTATTGCCATCTATCGATTTCTGCATTAAACAATGTGTGGTGGAATTCAGTGCTAAAATATAATTGTCGATAAAACAGTTTTCTCACTCCGTTAAAAATTGTCATAAGCCTCCAGAGACATCTATCGGAGAATAGATAAACCACCCCATTGATAAAATGTTCTAGACAAGTGAAAAATCCTGGTCATATGGTGAATTTCCTAGGCGACAAAAAGAAATTATATTTTTTATAATCAATATTGATTGCGTACATTGTCGTGTGCTTGTTTACTACGTTGAATCTTCTCTTCTTCTTCTTCTCGGAGCACACACATATTGAAAAGGGCCAAATTTGATATAAATGTTTTAAAATGTTAAATTTTTGTTACATCAATTCATTTATTGGTGTCGTATGTGATCTATACAATTCTTCTTCCTCTTCTCTCATGTCCTGTCAATCGTTACAGCACTGAGAATAACTTTAATTCGAGTAGTAAAAATTTTCTGGTCATATAGTGAATTTCCTAGGCGACCAAAAAGTTTCCTTTTAACAATCAATATTGATTGCTTAAAGTGTTGTGTGCTTGTTTACTACTTTGAGTCTTCTCTTCTTCTTCTTCTCAGAGCACACTCATGTTGAAAAAGGTCAAAAGTGACACAAATGTTTATGGAATTTTGAAAAGTTTGTTACATCATTTCGTCTAATGATGTCATAGTGACCTATACAATTCATCTTCCTTCTCTCACGTCCTGTCAATTGTTACAGTACCAAGAGAAATTTAGTACGGGTTGTATAGAGAATCAATAATCTTTTAATGTTGTTCTCACCAATCGTTAAGGATGACTTGTTTTATTACTACAAACAATCTGAAGGGGATCCGTCACTTTGCGAATCTTCTAGTCACTGAATAATAAAAATTTTTTTTTTCTTTTTTTTCGGTTGTGGATTAGAATTGTTGGGTTTTATTCCCAATAACTTCTTAGATTCCTACTGACGAGATTGACTAAGTGATTAAACCATTTGGTGACTGTTGCGTTCTTCTTCTTTTGAAGTTTAGTTTACCACTAAGGTTTAATAATAAAGCGCATACAGAAACAAAGAGACATTTCGATACCCGTCAATACTGAACTTTCTTTTATTTTTCTTTAGGAATTTTTTTTCTCTCTTCTCTTCCTTTGCGATTGCTAAAGTACGCTTCTTCTTCTTCGTTTGAGAATCTTTTCGTGACTAGACATTATGTCTGGAATCACAGATTGCCTTATACCACGTGTAGATTACGCCACGCGTAGAACCCTGGCAAAAGCGTTAATGTCTCGAAAAATTATTCCCCAAACCACAATAGAAGCCATGCGAGACCAGTGTAGACAATATAATAACATTATTAGTTCAGGCACAGGAACCGTGGATGAATCTCCTCCTGTTCTTGATTCAGAAGAGTTTCCTAATATCATAAGTGAGGCCAATGCACTCGAGTCCTCGCGACCTTCTTCTTCGCTCGAGCTACTTCCCGATGTCGTAACGCCGACTAGAACTAATAAAAACCGGTCTCCGCCACCACCTGAAAAGAGTAAATCCGTCTGTTCCAGTGCCCATGCACCCCCGTCAGTTAATTTTTCGGCTTGGCCCGTGCCACAATATGATGGTAATAATGAAGTACGTGAGTTCTTCACTCGACTTGAGGAAATAGCCAGATCTCGTAGATACCCCATTGAGTACTTGGGTGCCGCCCTTCCAGAATTTTTGAAGGATCGTGCCCTGGTATTCCATCGCACCACCTACTCAGATTCTCATTCTTGGTCTTTCGTTAAGAGCTCTTTCATAAAACGTTTTGAGACCCCGGCTTCATCTAATTATAAGAGGTTACAACTCCTTTCTGCTGTTCAGGAACCCCTGGAGAGTGCAGGTGATTATATTTCGAGAATTCTGTTATTGAATCAATCCCTTGAGTCTCCCCTTCGCCAATCAGATATCCTTAAAGCACTCAAGAGAGGTCTGGATGAACGTTATGCAAATGCCCTGGTAGCTAGAAGACCTTCGACTGTTGCCGAGCTAGAAGAACTGTGTTTGGAACTAGAAACCTTAACGGTTACGCTTCCAAAACCCAGTGCGAAATTCCTCAAACCAGCCGCTCGTCCACTTAAACAGGTTAATACTTCTTCTGTTTCTCCAAAGCCAAGGATTGTTTGTTATGCGTGTGGACGCCCAGGTCATATGGCTCGTGAATGTTATGCAAAAAAGAAATCTGTTAGAACTTACAAAACTCAAAACCCTATAAGGAATCCAGACTTCAGTCCTAGGAATGTAGTACAGCCAGATGTTTCACGCCCTCCCCCTAATTTAAGAAATCCAAAAAACGTATAAGGGATCCCGCCTTCTCACCTTCGCCTTCTCCTTCGACCGCCGAGGCGGAGAGAAATGCGTGGATCAATAGTGTCAAACTCTTCTTTTCTACTCTCAATATAAATTCCGTTCAGATTTCAAATGCCGAAGATCGTAGACCCTATTTACACTTCAAGATTTGTCAGGTACCGTTCAGAGGTCTGTTAGACTCTGGTGCGGCAGTAAATGTCATTGGTGGTCAACTGTATCTGTCTTTTGCAGAGGCAGGTTTTCTTCCTGAATATTGTCCACAAAATATTCGTGGTGTGGATGATTCAACTATACCCGCTATGGGAAAAATAAGGTTACCCTTGTGTTTCGACAACAAAATTCTGTATACCAACTTTGTTATAGCTCCTTCCATTGCAGATCAGTTTATTTTGGGTGTGCCATTTTTGGAAAAGTCCAGAGTTATTCCACGACTCTTTCCTCGTCAAGACCATTTTTCAGTTAATGCTCTTACAACTAGTTCTGTTAATCAGGTTAGTGTTCCTCCACCATGTTTAAATTCAGTAGATGATCTAACTCCAGATCAGAAATCTCTTCTAGATACAGTCAAGTCAGAATTTGATACAATTTCCTTTGAAAAAGTAGGATTGGGTCGTACCAATCTGGTTTCTCACGTAATTAATACAGAACAAAGTCCTCCTATAAAACAGCGTACATATCCTTGCTCGCATGTAAGACGCAGTCAGCTATGCGCAGAGGTTGATGCCATGCTAGCATTAGATGTGATAGAGCCAGCACGTAGCCCCTGGCTGAATTCTTGCTTTATTGTTCCAAAAAAGGATGGAAGTGGTAGGTTTGTTCTGGACCCTCGTAAGTTAAATGAAGTAACACGTTCAGATAGTTATAGGTTGCCCAATATAAATCGCATTCTAGATAATTTAAGGGACACTAAATTTCTCACAGCTTTAGATTTAAGCCACGGCTTTTGGCAGATGCCCCTCCATCCTGATAGTCGTTGCAAGACGGCATTTTTTGTTGAGGGTAGGGGGCAATTCCAATTTAAAGTGACGCCGTTCGGCCTTCGCAACATCCCCGCAGAAATGCAGCGTTTGATGGATAAACTGTTCTCGGATCTGGGTGAACATGTCTTCTGTTACTTAGATGACGTTTTAATCTGCAGTCCCGACTTTAATTCCCATGTTGAAACCTTGCGTTTGGTTTTGAATCGACTACGCGAGGCTGGTCTCACCATCAAATTAAGTAAGTCTGAATTTTGCAAATCTTCTTTAACCTATTTGGGACATGTAATTAACAAGTTTGGAATACAAACTGACCCCGGAAAGATTGAAGTTATGAAAAATTATCCTCGTCCTAAGTCTACGAAAGAGGTCAGAGCCTTCGTTGGCATGTGCTCTTATTACAGGCGTTTTATCAAAGATTTCTCTAAAATAGCTTCCCCTATAACCAAATTAACTAGCAATAAGTTTGACGGAAAGAGATTTCAATGGTCAAACGAGGCAGAAAGTTCTTTTCAAGCATTAAAATCGGCTATGATATCCGCTCCTTTGTTACGTCCACCTAACTACGAATTACCATATGTTCTAACTTGCGACGCAAGCAGCGTCAGCGTCGGCAGTTTTTTATCACAAAAGGATAAGGATGGCACAGAACACGTAATCGCATATTATTCCAGAAAATTATCCCCTCAGGAAAAAAATTACGCCACTACTGAAAGAGAATTATTGGCGGTAGTCTCCTCAATTCATCACTTCCGTAGCTATTTAGAGGGCACTCGCTTCACGGTTGTCAGTGATCACGGTTGCCTTAAGTTTTTGAGTTCTATTTCCTCCCCAAATGGTCGGCTTGCCCGTTGGGCTTGTCGTCTTTCACAGTATAATTTCGAATTTGTTTTTAAGAAAGGATGCGAGAACAAACTTGCAGACGGCTTGAGTCGGATACCTGTTTCAGGCGTATCAGTTCCTGAACCATTCACCGACATAAAGGATTCTTGGTATAAGAAAATCTTCTCAAATTGTTCACAAAATCCTCAAAAATTCCCGAATTTCATGCTAAGTAACGGTCATCTCTATAGATATTCACGCTTTAAAAAGGATCCGGTCACTAACATTTCTCCTTATCACTGGAAACTGGTAGTTCCTTCTTGCCACCTAGCAAATCTCATTCAGAACTATCACGAAAATCACTGTCATCCTGGCATAGAGAAAACGTTTGAACTTATCTCGCGAAATTATTATGGTATTGGATTATTGTCAAGTGTTAAACAAGTAATTGGTAACTGCGATAAATGTAAGGCTTATAAACACAATACGCAACCTCCCCACGGTATTTCTTCTTTCCCTAAACATTTAACTAAACCAATGGAGAGCTTATCTTGCGATTTCATTGGTCCTCTCCCCATGAGTTTCAGGAGAAATTTCTATATCTTCACTGTAGTAGATAATTTCAGTAAATATGTCTGGGCTTTCGGCTTGAGAGCAGCCAATTCAAAAAATATTATTCAATTGTTGGAAGAGCGTATATTTTTGCCTCACGGTGTTCCCCGCGTTTTGATTATGGACAACGGGAAGCAGTTTGTTTCTAAAGAATTTAAATCCTTTTTACACTCATACGGCATAGAAGAACTTAGATATAATGCTTTTTATCATCCCCAACACAATACCTCTGAACGCTATAACCAGTCAATCATAACCTTGTTGGCTATGTTGGTAGAAAAAAACCAAAGAAATTGGTGTACACATCTGCCAAAAATCTGCTCTTGCCTAAATTCCGTTAAAAATATAGCTACCGGTCAGACTCCTCATCTCTTAATGTTCGGCTTCGAACATATTCCACATGCTTCCTTCTATAGATTATTACCAAATGGTCAGACTAACTGTTCCGAAAACAACGACGCGATATCACAAAGAATGAATGACATTTCTCACTTAGAGGAATTGTATGAATCCATCTCACTGTCCTTAGTAGAGGCTTTTAACAGGAACGCGGTTCGTTATAACATGAGACGCAAAGATATAGTGTTATCGGTCGGACAAGTGGTCTGGCGCCGATCTTTTGTATTGTCCAATGCTGCCTTGTATTTTTCCAAAAAGCTGTCCCCCCGTTTTATCAAATCAGTAGTCGTATCTAAAATTTCCCATACTGTTTATGAGCTTCGTGATGTGGAAAGCGGCTCCATAGGTCGTTTCCATATCAAAGATATTGTCAAATTGTGAATCGTATCTTCCGTTCCCTTTACCCAAACGTGTCTTATTCTTCTGAATTAGTTATTATTTCTTTTCCAGAAGAACAGTAGTAGTGTAGTCTTATGGCTAGGCCCTGTTCTACACGCTACGAATAGAAATAGGTTGTTAGGTTACGTTACTTAAAAAAATGTTTTTGGGTATGACATACCTAGATTTGTATATATATTGTCATATGCTGTAATTATAGATGTCTTAGTTTTATATGTATAAATAATAGTCATCCCTTTGAACTATGAAAGAAGTCTCTAAGCTTCTTATTATATTATTGTAGTCTTAGTATGGCTTAGTATTTAATCCTAGTCTTCACATGTTTGGAAACTAGCATAGACCTTACTACTCTATTAAACTGTAGATTTTAGTTTAACAATTTTTTTTTTGTTGTCTTGCGGTAATATTCCACAAGCCGTGTGGGCACAACGTCAATGTAAAGACAAGGTGTCATGAACATACGGAGTTATACATGGAAATTCGAGAACATTCGAATTTGTTGCACGGCTCACTGTAGGACGAGCATGTGTGAGTAAATGACACAAGTTGTTGAGTGACTTGATCATGCGAGGACATGAATCAGAAAGTTTGTGTCATGCTTTGAGCAGATTGGTGTCTCCTGGAAAAGAACCAATAGGCTCCACATTATAGCGATGCGGGCTTAGAATACGCATATGTCAAATTTCCTTTCTTTTTTTTTTGCCAGGTTTGTGGAAATTGTTTCGAGAAATTATCTCTTAACTCGCAGATCCTCGGCTTAGATATAGTATTTATTAGAATAATTCTCCGGCTAGTTTATGTAAACCATCGTTGGTATCTAATGGTCTCTAGTTAGACTATTGAAATACTTTTCGAATCCCTTGTTTAAGATAATCAATTTTTTTGGCAATGTAGTTGGTCTCGTTGTATGAAAATATTAGGTTCATGATAAGTGGGACGCCTCTTTTTCATGGAACCATATTGTTTGTTTTCTAAGATATCTTTAAGGATAGTTAATTTTCTATTCAGGGTTTTTCTGTTCCCTTTAGTAAAGACAGAATGGCGCCTTCTTTTCTGAGTTCAGCTCTGTATTTTCCATCAGAACATTGCTAGCCTTCGATATCAAGACCTTCGAATACCTCTGTAAATACTTGGGCAATACAGAATTTCATTTAATTAATCTAAGTTATATTAATTTTAAACTCTGTGCATGTTGTTGAATGTTGAAAGTCACCCTTGGCAAATCTATAAATAGATCTCTCTAATACTTGGAGCTACCATCGCTCAAGTTTAGGCTGTGTATAATAAAACAAAAGTGAATACATACAGTGAAAAATAAGTGATGGCCTCAGTTCATTTGGAACCTGTGGTACGCCAATTTAACATCCAAAAATTAATAATATTCAATAACTACACAGATAGGCATATGTATAGTATAATCTGAATTTTAAACCTGTTATAATTGTACTATTTTATATGTGTTGATCCTTGGGTTCACATTGACCCACCAATTGTATTCTATGTTTGTTTCTGTATAAATTTATATATATTATTCTTGAGATACTGATCGGATACTTTGGATTCGCTCTTGATTAACGCCTTTAGAGAATTATGGGTGAAGTAAGCATGTTTAATAGTTTTTTTTTTTGGGACCCAACTTAATCTTTTGTATGAATGAAGGAAATGTAGAACGTGCGGAAGAATGCAAGATGTGTATGAAGAATGTATGCGGACGGAAACCAGTGTTCTCCTATTTTCTCTCTTGGTGCGGTCTGGAGCCACTCCTCCTTCTTTTTTTAATTCAATCAGTATAAATCAGACTTGAATAATGATAACTATAGTGCTGTATGATGTATTCTCCATTAATATCCAAGTTCTCATTTATGATTTGTAAGAAGTTTGTAATTTTGCAGTCCACAATTGTTCATTCCATTACATTTCATGCTTCCGTGTTAAGGTACAAAGATCATAAGTGACTTGTTAATTACTTTCAGGAATGAAAAGACCATTGCTCACCTATTCCATGGTGGCATATAGAAAATGTATAATGTCCATGGTCTGGATTTCATAGTATACATAATGTCATTTCTTTTGTCACTCACCTGAATTGTGAGCATAAATAAAGTATGTTGTTTGCTGGATAATTAAGTTATAAATTGCCTAGTCTATATAGAAATTATATTAATATTGGTTGTTAAAATATGTTTAAGTGTATTGTATGTTTGACCTTATGTATGGGTCATGTTACCGGAACTAGCCTTGTTGTCCGGCTTACATTTTGGTAATGTCTTTTGTTGATAACACTGGGTTGAATTTTCTTTTTTTTCTTTTGTTGTTTTCTTTTTTTTCTTCCCACTAAGCTGGAGTGGGGTGTAACGTGTAAAATTTAGTATTCCATTATTGATATAAAGAATTAAATAAATGAGAGTAATGATTAGAACAATATTTTAATTAGCCATAAAAGTAGAATAAAAGACTAAAGTTTCAACCAATCAGGCGTGAACACGCATGATTGTTTTTTGACAGATGAGCTATGTCCGTTGGTTCTTGCGCGCCAAAAACCGTGGCGTCACTCTGAAATCGGTTCCTCGGCCAACAGGGCGGATTTTTCGTGGTTCGACGACGCCATTGTGATACGAGTCAATAAGGACAAAAAAAAAGAAACCAGTGTATAATATAAATTAGCGTTTACAGTTAATAAGTATAACCAATAATCTAAGAACATATCAAGTTCTGTTGTGTTGTTTGGATAGTCATTAAAAGTGTGAATTGTTTGAGATCTGAATTAGACAAGTGTTTGTAACATTTTATTTATATTTTCTTCTGATAATAATACAAAATAAACTCTATTAAAGGAAATTTGGTTTTCTTCCATAACTTTTATACCTGTGTGTGGTGAATCTTTGGGCTTTCTCCCATAAATTAATATACTTGTGTGTGGTGAATCTTTGGGTTGTCTCCCATAAGCTAATATACCCGTGTGGTTAATCTTCAAGGAACAGTGTCTCAGCAATTCTCCTCGCCCATTGTACCCTGAGAGAGTAAAGAGTAGTGTTCTGCATCTGAGCTATCCGGCAAGAAATTCTTTTAAGAGAGGACACATCCATCCTGTTCATAGGAAAAAGATCTGTTGTCTGTTCCTGAGAGGCCAGCTGTCCAGTCCCAGTTCGAGAGAGGAATCAGGACATATTTCATTCCCCCGTTTCAACTACCTCCTTACAGACTGCGACGGGGTAGTTTGTACAAAAGCAAGAAGTTTTGGAAAACACATGATTTCGCCGCCTAAGATTCCGTCCTTGTGTTGCACTTCCTGGACGTATAGTATTAGAGGGGAAGCTCTAATTGGTTCACTATGAGCAAGCGGGGGAAGCACAATAGACCACTATTCATTCTATGTACCTACGTGACAAACTCCGTGCACATATCTATTCCTCATCCCACATTGACTGAAATTTTCAGAACATTTGGAAAATCTACATAATAATTCAGAAATGTTTGTTTTTTTATTTGCCTTTGACAATACTTTTACCGTATATGTGAACATCACGCTCAAAATACAAATGCTACGTCAGATATTAATATGCCCAGAGGCGTACAAAATGCTGGAGAAGGTTCTTAAATACAAATTGCTGCATTAACTTTAATATATTTAGAGCTATTTAAAAAACTCTAATTTTTTAGGATCTTCATACAAATTTCTCAAAAAGACAGTAAGTCATCTTTTGGAAACAAAATTACTCATGTAAACGTTGAATGGAATCTTGGTATTACGGTATGAAAATGTAATAAAATAATTGTAGGTTGATTTGTTATACATATAAATGTTATTCAAATCTTATTATTCTCAATAAATAAAGATTTAATGAAAAAAATTGCAAAATGATTCCTCCATTTTGAAGTTTGACAGCGGCTTTTATACTTATAGCACAAATCACCCTCTATGGGTGGAATGCCTAATTAATTATCACACATTAGAGGGTGTAGGGAATGTAGCTATCTTATAAGATTCAAACCACAGAGCTCTCTATGAAAACTTGCAAATTATGTCGGTAGGTTCGTATAATATTATGAGGTCGGTAAAACAAAAATTGTAAAAGTGTCATTCTTCTTTTTCTGTGCTTATGTCAGTTATAGAGGTCTGTTAAGCAATGGGAATTGCCTTTTATCATTGCTCTATCGTATGTTAGAGCATCACGCCTAAACGGCTGAACCGATTTCACTAATTCTTTTTTTGTCGTGTTGGCTTTTATCAGTAGAAGGTTCTTATGAAAGAAAAAATTAAGAAAGTTGCGTGGTAAATCTACATAATAATTCAGGAATGTTTTTTTATTAGCTTTTTACCTAATGTCATCGCATCACGCCTAAACGGCTGAACCGATTTCACTAATTCTTTTTTTGTCATGTTGGCTTTTATCAGTAGAAGGTTCTTATGAAAGAAAAAATTAAGAAAGTTGCGTGGTAAATTGGGAAATTAAATAAAATTCGCATTAGCCCCTCCTTCTCTATCTACATAATAATTCAGAAATGTTTTTTTATTTTGCTTTTTAACGTATGTCATAGCATCACGCTCAAAATACAAATGCTACGTCAGATATGAATCTGCACAGAGCCGTGCAAAATGCCGGAGAAGGTTCTTTAATACAATTTGCTGCATTAACTTTAATATATTTAGAGCTAATTAAAAAACCCTATTTTTTAGGATCTTCATACAAAATTTTAATAAACATTAAAAGTGTCATTCTTCTTTTTCTGTGCTTATGTCAGTTATAGAGGTTTACAAAGCAATGGGAAGCTAGACTAGAACCTGTTTAATTACCTACCGATCAAGCCTGACAATCGGAATCAAAAACGTAAAGCAAGACTGGGTATAAGCTAGTCTACATAATAATTCAGAAATGTTTGCGTGCTTTTGACAATACTTTACCGTATATGTGAACATCACGCTCAAAATACAAATGCTACGTCAGATATGAATCTGCGCAGAGCGGTGAAATTTGCTCGAGAACGTTCTAAGATACAATTGGCAACGTTAACTTTAATATATTAAGAGCTATTTAAAAAACTTTATTTTTTTAGGATCTTCATACAAATTTTTCAAAAAAGACAGAAAGCCATCTTTTGGAAACAAAATTACTCATGTAAACGTTGAATAGAATCTTGGTATTACGGTATGAAAATGTTATAAAATAATTGGAGATTGATTCGTTATACATATAAATGTTATTCAAATCTTATTATTCTCAATAAATAAAGATTTAATGCAAAATTTTGGAAATATAATTCCTCCATTTTCAAATTTGACACATTTAAAAAAATTTATGGCCGCAGTTTATGTAAATCTGTCGTAGCCATTGAGTAGGATGAGTAAGTACCTGATAAAATCATATTAAACGTTGGTAAACAATAAAGATACATGAAATTAAATTCATAATACATTTAAATATATTAATCGTAAAAATGATTTTTGAAAATTGAAATGAGTATAAAAATTCTTTAGTAGATTTGGTCGATAAAACAGAACTCTGAAAGAAAGCGAATCTGACAGGAACTAATGACGTTCCTGTTTATCAAAATCATAATGGATTTGTCAGGTAATTGTGCATGTTTATTAAAGTAAAAAATATATTTGTTTTATCCACATCATAATAATTAAGAAATACTGTATAATATTCATATCTCAATTAATCACATAAAACAGATTGTTGTGGACAAAATCATCGAATATCACTTTATTTGCTATTATAATAACAAAATTATCTAAATTCTTAATTAATAGGTATGAAGATAAATTATAAACAATGTTAAATATATATTAATATTTTATTGCGTTAATATAACAATCTTCACGTATGTTTCATAATACGACAAGAAGCATTATATTAAAAAAGTATGGTATGGGATAATTGGTGTAGTAGTTTCTTCCGTCAACAACATATTCTCTTTATACATCTCAAACATGATCCTGTAGAATAAAGAATCCTTCAAAGACCAAAACTGCAATCGTTGGATGTGGTATGTGCAGATTGACAGGTTTCGACCAAGTTTTGACGCAAAAAAAACCCAAAGGTGACTCTGTCACAGCCCAATTTGATGACAGATAAAAGCAACCAAGGTTTGTGACACTGAAAATGAATAAATTAATCATAAGTCAGTAAATATTTGCGTTTATTTTTCTTTACTAACCCCTTTGCACTAATGGTTGAATTTAAAATCAAATCTTATAGTTTAGCATAAATCATATTGCTTATATAATTTGAAAAAAGTATGGAAGTCTTAGCTCATTTGTTTCCAATTCGGTTAACATTTCAAAGTGATTTTCATGCATTCTTAAACTAAAAAAATAAAATCCTAAGCGATGGAAAGAATGTCACAGAAAAGGTCATCATTTTTTATGTTTCTTTATTGAGTCAGTACTTAAAAATTACAAAGAAGTGATTATATAATAAATCTTAATAAACAACATTAGGTACCTACCGAAAATATCTACTGAGCAGCAAATAAATGCTTCCAATATTTTGAAATTGGAAGCATTTAGCATTCCATCACTCTCTTATTTTTTTTGACAGATCAATATTTATCAATATTGAGTGACATTGACATATTGACAATGAATTCTACTAATCTATGTATTAGTAAATCTATGGTTGGTGTGGCGCACTATAATCTAATTAAAATAAAGCAGCGTATATTGCTTAACCAATTTATATATTTTGTGTGTAAATGACATCTTCTTCATATTATATTTTTGTAAAGGTTGCTTTTACAGACAGTATCAAATCCTAAAATATGTATTGCAGAATAAAATGTCGTCTATAATTACCAAATTTGCTACGTCAAAATTAATTATTAAATAAAAAAGGTCTTAATTTTTTAAATGAATAAAAAATATATAATTTCAATATTATCAATTTTATAAATATTTACAATATAATGAATTATTTCTATACTGTATTTTTTTTTCAATATGAAAGGGTTGGAATAAAGTTGTATGCACAGACTACTTATAGTTGTATGCGTCTTCGTAATGATATAAAATTCTACTTCTATGGTCTATGGTGCTGTCAAAAGTGTAAAATTTTATACGCAGTAAATAATCAACGCGTAATAAAAATGAGATAATTGGCAATAATAATAATATTATTATTTGTTTGTCTTGATAATTATAGCTTTTGTGTAGTTTTGAGTAATATAGCGAATTAGTTTCGCACAAAGGTTATTTTTATTGTTTGAGCTTTGTCGAAAATAGCCGTCAGAAATTATTCATTCCTTGCAAAACCAAAACCATACAAGTCGTATGAGTTTGATAGATGGACTGAGATTTACATTAATATGGAATTCTATTCTCCAGGTATGTATCATGTAACCTATTTCAAAAAAAAAATGTTTACCTCACAGTTTTACATGTTTGATTTAAATGTATAATATACTTCACTGGTGTATGTTTTGCAAATTGTATGTACTGTCTTATTTTTGTATCAATTTCACTGTTTGTATATAAATGTTTTAAATAAAATAAAATAAATAAAAATAATAAAAAGAAATAGACATTAAATGCAGCAACTTTAAAGGGCTCAATAAAAACATTTTTCAACACACATAATTTTTTTTTTGCAGATAAGTCTTGCATCTTCTCAATATTACTTTACAAGGCATCAGTACGGTTGAACACCTACCATTCACTTTATGGACTGCCCTCAATAGATTTAGGGTTGGTGTCACCAAGTGTAGGAAAAACCTACATAAATGGGGCTACCTCTCTGCTGACAAAACTGAATGTGAATGTGGTGAGCTCCAGGATGACAATCACCTCTTGACATGCCTGCTGATTGGTGAAACATGTAACCTGCAAACACCTTATCCTTGCGAACGAGGCGATGACTGTCGCTGCTTACTGGTGTGGCAAAGTGTAGACCGGAAACGCAAAGTAAGTAAGTAAATATTACTTTTATCAATATCAACATTTTTAAACTCATGTTATATCCATTTCTTTATTATTTATAAAGTGTAATCCCATTATATGTTTTTAAATTTTGCATAAGAAATTTTGAGATATCTAACCTCCCATCCTAATATTGGTTAATTATCATAGGCTACGGTGGGCCAGATATGGACAGAGAATGCCATCATTGCGGGCACCAAAGAGAAAATTATGCTGAATTGGCAGACCTTGGCTGCGATGTGCGAATAAAGTCAGGAAGGATGCGAGCAATTTCTTGACTCTCGAAATTAGGACAGAGACAGGGTTGTCTGGAGGAGTCGAATTATGGAACACAAGGCTAGAATTGGGCTGTAACACCATCGGAAAAAGAAGATTTTAATTGGAACAGGCCTTATAATCTTAACAAAATGTTATGTTATAATAACCAACGCCTGGACTATTAAAAAATTATTACTTATATTAATTTACTTATAAACTTCTCCGTGCTGACAGCTACGCGTTATTCTAAAACGCTTCTTAGAAGTTTATACATTTCGCATGTCAGCGGTGATGGTCAGCGTGACTCTAAACCCAACCGTCGCGCACTGACTTTTTCATTATTTTACTACTTACTGAATTTTTAATATCATTCTTATGAATATAAAGATTACCTATGTTATATTTAATTTGCAGATTATGTGTATTAAGTAGGTAAAAATAAGCATTCATAGATTAGTTAAAAGAAACTTACAAGTGATTGCCTTGGAGGACAATAATTATTGTAAGCCTATAGCAGTTTAATCTATATTCTAAACCATTAATTTTTTTTTATTTGGAGACAATTATTTTAATTTCAGAATTATTATTATTGTAAACAACATGTTTTTTTTATGTTGAAATCTAAAATCAGGCCTTTTTGCTATAACATTGAAAAGTGTTATATTATACAGACTGATATATAATATTTCAACATTACACCATTATTTATGGTCGATTTTAAAATGCTATATTTTTATCAATTTGACCAGTACTGGATTACGACCTTCGTCTCCTGATGTTTCAAATAGCTTTGTGTAATTACTTCACGTTAACAACTTTCCTTATTTAGGTGGTCAAATTGAAATCCTTGAGTATTCGACAAATTCAACAATCTGCTAAGACGCTAGCCATAGGGCCAACGGCTCGATGCTTTTATGTCTTCAATAATTCTTCAATGGAGCTGGGATTCCTAGAGTTATATATTATCATTGATGCAATGCCAAGATGTCTACAGAATTTTAAAGTGTGTCAAAATTTTTAAAATATTTTCTCTAACAATAACTTTCACTTTAACTTTTGTATACCTCTTATTAATTGTCAACTCTTGGTATGACTTATAAGTTTATAAGCTTAATAAGACTTATAAGCTTAATATATTAAGCACCTATAGATGAGAGGTCTAATCCTCTAGAAGTAAATATTTATACTCAAAATTAACATTTATTAAAAAATTATTATAAAAGTTTTACCCTGTAAAAATGAAGTTTAAACAGCTACTGTAAAACCCCTTAGTTATGTATTATAAAAGAGTGTTTCTTTACCAATTTTATTAATTGTTTTATTTATGTAAGCAAATTAAATTTTTGAAATATTTTAATAAATTGATGGGATGCCATAATAATTTGAAAATTTTATTACTACCCTAATCCAGTTTTGTTTGAAATAAGCAATCTACAATGATTTTTCTACTTACACGAAGGATGGCATCATGCAGGAAGTATGGTGCAGGTTCGAATCATAATAATGATGGCCACAACATTAAAATTACTATCTGCCCACTACTGATAAGGAATTTCTGGTTCCAATTCCCAGATGGGTTTGAATTTTTATAGTTTTTTATGCAATGTTTCTTGCTGGCTGTACATACTGAAAATTCTTCATACAAAAGATTTTCATGTACAAAATCACTGGCTCGGTAGAGGTCTAGAATACTAAAATAATTACCTATGTGCCTACCTGTTAAATTTGATATTAAGAATAAATATAACTTTGTAGGTACATAATAATTATGTTGTTACAGAAGAATAAGATCAGCATTTACAGAAATCAAGTCTAATGTCCTTGATGGGGAAGGTATGGTAAATAGATAAAAATGCTATATTTGTGACTCACTTTTGTTGCCTCCACAGCAATTCTACATATTTCTCATACAGACACGCCTACTATCTAATTATACCAACCTATTTACCAATTCAAACCCTCAAACTTTTTAAATATAAGTAATATAAGATTAAAGTAGATCAATCAATCAATTATTCTCCCTTTTTTGACCCTACTTAGGGTCATACTTTAAAGGTACTTTTATATTATCCAGAAATCAGGTTCTATAATTCCCATTTTTCTCAACAAACTTTATCAATAATTTTATGGACGGGTAAAAAGGCTAGTCTATATAATAATTCAGAAATGTTTGTGTGCTTTCTATCGTATATGTGAACATCACGCCTAAACGGCAGAACCGATTTCACTAATTCTTTTTTTGTCGTGTTGGCTTTTATTAGTAGAAGGTTCTTATGAAAGAAAAAATTAAGAAAGTTGCGTGGTAAATCTACATAATAATTCAGAAATGTTTTTTTATTTGCCTTTGACTGTTAGATAATAGGTAATATGACAACACAATAATTAGTTTTTAGTCTATGATTAAACTTTGAATAATTTGAATATTTAGAACGATTGGTTAAGTAACAAAAAAGAGTGTGTTATAAAAAATGTGTAGCTGTGAATTTAAAATAAATTAAAATTAAAGTAAACTGGATATTATTTTACCACCAACAAAAAACTATATAGATCCATTAATTTTAACATGGTAGCAGAGATTCGTGGTTAGTTCATTCGTTGGCGGTAAATATAAAAAAAAAGTAAAAAAAAGACTTGTGTGGCGCATGTGACAGTGCGTGTAAAAATATTAAAAATTAAAACTATAATTATTGTGATAATAATTGTTAAAAGTAAAATGAATAACAAGGAAGAAAATGAGGTGGAGATTTTACGAGATGAGAATTCCTTTGAATTGTGGAAATTTCAAATAGACATCTGTCTAAAAGCAAATAAACTGTATGATATGGTGAGTACAGTATATAAAGAAGGCGAATTAGATTTTCATAAAGATGCGAAAGCACAAAGTTTAATAATTAAAACGACGGATAAGAAAAATCAGATATATATAATATCATGCACCACAGCATACGATATGTATCAGAAACTGGTAACAACTTTCAGCAAAGAAAATGAAAACTTAAAAAATGATATGTTACAAAGATTTTTCAACTTTAAAATAAATAGTTCAATGTCACTTAATGAAAATATAATTAACCTAGAAAATATTAGATTCAAATTGAATAAAATGAAAATGAATTTCGACGATGACATGGTCATATCAAAGATTTTAAGCATACTTCCAGTACAATATAATCATTTCGTATCAGCCTGGGAATCAACATCTAAAGTGGAAAGAACTCTTTCAAATTTAATTAATCGTATAAATGCAGAAGAACAACGAGTAAAATTGACAGTCGATGAAAAGGAAGTGGCATTTTTTAACAAATCAAAGAGAATGATAACATGTTATAAATGTAGAAAAAGTGGACATAAAGCAATAGAATGTAAAAATAAAAGTGACCAGAAACGCTGTTTTAAATGTAATGGGGAAGGACACTTTGCGAAGAATTGTAACAAGGCATGTAATATATGTAAGAAGACCAATCACTTAGAAAAAGACTGTTATTTTAGAGAGAGGAAAAACAACATGAATAAGAAAGAAACATTTTTGGCATCATCGGAATTAGAAGAAAATAAAATCAAATTTATTTTAGATAGTGGAGCCTCTTGCCACATGGTTAATAATGAGGAATTATTAACATCTTTAGAAGAAATAAAAACAGAGATATTGTGTGCCAATAGAGATAAATTATATTCTGAAAAAAGGGGGAAAATAAATGGAAGATCATGTGATTTTGAAAATGTATTATTAGTCCCAAAATTGTCAAGAAATTTGTTATCTGTTGGAACTATAACAGACAGAGGGGGTAAAGTGGTGTTTAAAAATAATAAAGTTGAAATACTGAAGAACGGTAAAAAGATATTAGAAGGCAATAAAAATGAATCTGGATTTTTTGAAATTGACGTTATCAGAATGAATGAAAATGCATTTCTACTACTGAAGACTCTTTAGAATGGCATCGTAAGATGGGGCACATTGGCATGGATAACATAAAAAAATTGACAACTTTGAGCAAAGAAATAAAACTAAACGTAAATACATTAAAAAAAGAGATTTGTGAAATATGTGCTAAGGCTAAAATGATTAGACAGCCCGAAAGAATTAAGATAAATACTGAAAATAAGATTGTAATACCAAATGATTTAGAAAACATAAATAATGAGGAGTGTGTGACTGAAGAACAAATAGAAATCCTAGCTGAGTCAAATGAAGAAGAAGAAACTCGAGAGACAGAGACATACATAAGACCAAGAAGAAACATAAAACCGCCTGCAAGATATGAAGAGTTTGTAATGCTAACCTACCAAGAAGCAATCACCGGAACAGATAGTGAAAAATGGAAAGAAGCAATAGATGAAGAGTTGAAATTATTGTATGAAACTGATACTTGGGTGGAAGTAGAAAATAAAAACATAAACAACATACTAGATACAAAGTGGGTATTTAAGATTAAGAATAATGAAAATGAGAAATCTGTGCAGTTTAAAGCAAGATTAGTAGCAAAGGGCTTTCAACAAAAAACAGATTATGACCTATCAGAAATTTATGCACCAGTAGCAAAATTGTCAACATTTAGAATCCTATTAGCAGTCGCAAATGAATATAGAATGATTGTTCAACAAATGGATGTTAAAAGTGCATTTCTTAACGGAGACATTCACGAAGAAGTATATTTACATAAACCAGAAGGAATGAAGAGAGATGGTAAAATATTAAAACTTAAAAAATCTTTATATGGGCTGAAAAGTTCACCTAAAAAATGGAATAACAAATTAAATGATGTTTTGTCAAAAGAAAAATTTATTAGATCTCAAAATGATTACTGCTTATATACAAGAATTAATAACGATGAAAGATTATATATTTTAGTATATGTTGACGATATTTTAATAATTGGATCAGATATAAATAAAGTTGAAAGTATAAAATATATGTTGTCAAGTAACTTTAAAATGAAAGATATGGGTGATGTTTCATGTTATCTTGGAATTAACATAAGTCAAAATCTGAATGAAAATATTATTGAAATAGACCAGAAAAGATATTTGGAACAGATGTTGGAAAAATATGGTATGGATCAATGTAAACCGATTGGTACACCTATGGACCCTAACACTAAACTGGAATATTTTGAAAAATCAGAAAATATTGATTTGAGTCTTGAAACCAAGTGCCGTCAATTGATTGGATCATTAATGTATGCAGCCGTAGGGAGCAGACCAGACTTATGTGCTCCAGTCAATATTCTAAGCAGATTTCAGAGTAAACCAAGTAAAGAACTCTGGAATGCTTTGAAAAGAATACTCAGATACATAAAAGGTACGCTGGAATTAAAATTAGTGTATGAAAAATATAAGAATGGACCCAAACTGGTGGGATATGTTGATGCAGATTGGGGGCGGGATACAGAAGATAGGAAATCGACTTCTGGATACATATTTAAGATTTTTCAATGTGCAGTATCCTGGTGTTCAAGAAAGCAGACATGTACAGCTTTATCATCAACAGAAGCTGAGTACATCGCATTAAGTCAAGCTATTTGTGAAGGTCTTTGGATAAAAAAAATATTATTAGACTTAAAACTTATGCAAGAAAATGAACAGATAGTTATCATGGAGGACAACCAGTCAACAATATATGTAGCAAAAGGAACGGAACAGAAGAGATTAAAACATATAGACATAAAGTTTCATTTCATAAAAGATCATATTGAAAAAAAGGAAATTGACATAAAATACATTAATACGGAGTTGCAAGAAGCTGATATATTAACCAAACCAGTTGGAAAGAATATCCTGAATAGATTGCTGCCAAAAATTGGAATGATTTGATTATTAGTAATATGTTGTGTTATATATTATTATAGTGTGTTATAATTTGAGTAATAAAAAATTATTGTGTTGAGAGGGGGTGTTAGATAATAGGTAATATGACAACACAATAATTAGTTTTTAGTCTATGATTAAACTTTGAATAATTTGAATATTTAGAACGATTGGTTAAGTAACAAAAAAGAGTGTGTTATAAAAAATGTGTAGCTGTGAATTTAAAATAAATTAAAATTAAAGTAAACTGGATATTATTTTACCACCAACAAAAAACTATATAGATCCATTAATTTTAACATTGACAATACTTTCCGTTATGTCGGAGCATCACGCTCAAAATACAAATGCTGCGTCAGATATGAATCTGCGCAGAGCGGTGAAATTTGCTCGAGAACGTTCTAAGATACAATTGGCAACGTTAACTTTAATATATTAAGAGCTATTTAAAAAACTTTATTTTTTTAGGATCTTCATACAAATTTTCAAAAAAGACAGAAAGCCATCTTTTGGAAACAAAATTACTCGTGTAAACGTTGAATGGAATCTTGGTATTACGGTATGAAAATGTAATAAAATAATTGGAGATTGATTCGTTATACATATAAATGTTATTCAAATCTTATTATTCTCAATAAATAAAGATTTAATGCAAAATTTTGGAAATATAATTCCTCCATTTTGTAATTTGACACATTTAAAAAAATTTATGGCCGCAGTTTGTGTAAATCTGTCGTGGCCATTAGATGAGTAAGTACCTGATAAAATCATATTAAATGTTGGTAAATAATAAAGATACATGAAATTAAATTCATAATACATTTAAATATATTAATCGTAAAAATGATTTTTGAAAATTGAAATGAGTATAAAAATTCTTTAGTAGATTTGGTCGATAAAACAGAACTCTGAAAGAAAGCGAATCTGACAGGAACTAATGACGTTCCTGTTTATCAAAATCATAATGGATTTGTCAGGTATGTGTGCATGTTTATTATAGTAAAAAATATATTTGTTTTATCCACATCATAATAAATAAGAAATACTGTATAATATCCATATCTCAATTAATCACATAAAACAGATTGTTGTGGACAGAATCATCGAATATCACTTTATTTGAAGATCACTTTATTTGCTATTATAATAACAAAATTATCTAAATTCTTAATTAATAGGTATGAAGATAAATTAAAAACAATGTTAAATATATATTAATATTTTATTGCGTTAATATAACAATCTTCACATATGTTTCATGGATTATTGCTGTAGTAGTTTCTTCCGTCAACAACATATTCTCTTTACACATCTCAAACATGATCATGTAGAATAAAGAATCCTTGAAAGACCAAAACTGCAATCGTTGGATGTAGTCTGTGAAGATTGACAGGTTTTGACGCAAAAAAACCCAAAGGTATCTCAGTCACAGCACAATTTGATGACAGATAAAAGTAACCAAGGTTTGTGACACTGAAAATGAATAAATTAATCATCAGTCAATAAATATTTGCGTTTATTTTTCTTTACTAACCCCCTTTGCACTAATGGTTGAATTTAAAATCAAATCTTTTAGTTTAGCATACATCATATTGCTTATATATTTTGAAAAAGAGTATGAAAGTCTTAGATCATTTGTTTTCAATTTGGTTACCATTTAAAAGTGATTCATGCATTCTTAAACTAAAAAATAATAAAATCATAGCGATGGAAAGAATGTTACAGAAAATGTCAATATTTTTTTATGTTTCTGAGCCAATACTTAAAAATTACAAAGAAGGGATTATAATCTTAATAAACAACATTTGGTACCTACCGAAAAATCTATTAGAGCAGCAAACTCATATTTATGTATTTATATTTTCAAAATTGGAAGCATTATATCACTCTCTTATGTTTTTTGACATATCAATATTTATCAACAATGAGTGACAAGTGACATTGACTATGAATTCTATTGATCTATGTATAAGTAAATCTATGATTACCTAATTAAAATAAAGCAGCGTATTTTTCACAAATCATTCTTCCAGGATGGGTTTTCTAAGAATAATAAAATAATAATATTACTTAACCAATTTATATATTATATTTTGTGTGTAAATGACATCTACTTCATATTATATTTTTATGAAGGTTTGTTTTACAGACACTATCAAAAGAAAATATGTATAGCGGAATAAAATGTCGTCTATAATTAATTAGTAATTTTGCTACGTCATAATTAATTATTAAATAAAAAAGGTTTTAATTATTTATATGAATAAAAAACATATTTTCAATATAATCAATTTTATAATGAATTATTTCTGAACTGTATGCACTATCTTCATCTATGGTACTTCCGCACGAGCTGTCAAATTTTTTAGGCGTGAAATTGTGAGGCAATTGTGAGAGTCTGAGAGTGGTTTGTCGAAAATAGACATCAAAACTGATTCATTCCTTGGAAAAATATTTAAATCAGTAGAGTTTGATGGATGGACTGAGATTTAAATTGATTAATATTGGATTTCAGGTATGTAACCTATAGCTTAAAAAAACATATAATTTATAACCTAAAAATAATTATCATACAGATACAAACATCACCTTCACTTACTTCTTAAGTTTCACATTTTAAACCTGTGGAACATTATTCCAAATTCCTTCCAATGTTTCATTGTAAATTATAAAAAGAAATAGACATTAAGTGCAGCAAATTTAAAACATTTGTCAACACACATTATTTTTTTGTTGCAGATAAGTATCTAGCCAAGGAGCCAGTCATTTCATTGCAACAAATCACAGAGACCGCAGAGCAATATCTGATAATATTTTGACTAAGGGATGAATTATGAATATAAATTTGCTTGAACACAAATCAATTCTAAGTAAGTATTGAATCTTCTCAATAATAACTTATCAATATCAACTTTTGTTTAAAATAATTATATATTTATTTTAGAATTTTATATTCAGTACATTTAATTTTACTTCTCACTCCTAAAATATGTTCTTTTTATTAAACTCATGTTATATCCATTACTTTATTTAAAAAGTGTAATCTCTTATTTGTTTTAAAATTATGCGTAAGATAATTTTGAGATACCTGTCTAACCTTAGAAAGTCCCATCCTAATATTGGTTTTATTATTATAGATAAAGACTACGCTGGGCCAGACATGAGCAGATAATGCCATCATTGCGAGCACCAAAGAGAATTATGGGTGAACATCCGGCCGAATTGGAAGACCTAGGCTGCAATGAGAGAATGTGGTCAGGAGGGATGCCGAGCAACTTTTTGACCCACGAAATCAGGACAGATGTAGAGACAAGGTTGACTCTGCGTCCAGTATTGGAAGCCAAGGCTAAATTAGGCTGTAGCGCCATCGGAAGAAGAAATATTTATAGATATTATGTTAAAATAACCAACACCAGGCCGATTAAAACGTCATTTACTTATAAATTTTTCACAATTTTTAATATTATTCTTATGAATATGAAGATTACCTATGTATATTTAATTTGCAGATTATGTGTATTAAGTAAATACTAAAAAGAGCATTCATAGATTTGTTAAAAGAACCTAGCAACATCATTAACTTACAAGTGATTGCATTGGAGGACAATTATTGTTAACTAAATTCCAAACTATTAATTTTTTTTTAATTTAGATATATTATTATTTTAATTTCAGAATTATTATTATTGTAAACCTGTTTTTTTTTTTGTTGAAATTTAGTTGAAGTTTCTATAATCAGACCTCTTTTCCTGTAACATCGAAAAAATTCATATTATTACAGACTGATATATTCAACATTACACCGTTATTTATGGTCAATTTTAAAATGCCATTTTTTTTAACATTTGACCAGTACTAACTGGATTATGACTTTCTTCTCTTGCTATTTCGAATGGCTTTGTGTGATGACTTCACGTTAACAACGTTCCTTATTTAGGTGGTCAAATTGAAATCCTTGAGTATTCGACAAATACAACAATCTGCCAAGATGCTAGCCACCGGGCCAACGGCCCGTTGCATTTATGCCTTCCATAATTCGTCTATGGAGCTGAGATTCCTAGGATTATATCTTATAATGAATGCAATGCCAAAATGTCTACAGAATTTTAAAATGTGTCAAAATTTTCTAGATATTTTCTCACAACAATAACATTTACATGTTTTGTATATCTCTTATTAATTTTCAACTCTTGGTATGACTTATATTAAGCACCTATGAAAGATGTGAGTTCTAATTCTCTAGAAGTACCTAAATATTTATACTCAAAATTATCATTTATTAAAAAGTTTTACCCTGTTAAATGAAGTTTATCAACTGCAAAATACCTTAGTTATTTATTATAAAAGTGTGTTTCTTTACCAATTATTGTATTGATTGTTTTATTAATGTAAGTAAAATTAATTTTTGAAATCCAAACTCCCTTTACGCCCCACTTAGGGGCATAGGGATTTAATAAATTGGTGGTATAATTGCCATAGCAACTTGAAATTTTTATTATTACCCTATTCCTGTGTTATATTTTTAATAAGCAATCTACACTGATTTTTCTATTCACACGAAGGCTGGATGTGAGGTGCAGGTTCGAATCCTTGGCCACAAAATTCTTTACTATGCTCAAAATAATTAACACCCACTTCTGGTAAGAAATTTCTGGTTCCAATTCCCAGATGGGTCAGAATATTTATAGGAATTTTTTATGCAATATTTTCTTGCTGGCTATACTGACAATTTTTCATACAAAAGATTTTCAGGTACAAAATCACTGGCTCGGGTAGAGGTCTTAACACTTAAAATAATTATGTACCTACCTGTTAAATTTGATATTAAGAATAAATAAAGCTTTGTAGGTACATAATTATATTTTTGCAGAAGAACAACTAAAGCATTTACAGAAATCAAGTGTTCTATCTAAATGTACTTGAAGGGGAAGGTATAGAAAATAGATAAAAATGCTATGTTTATGAATCACCTTTGCTGCCTCCACAGCAATTCTACAAATTTATCATACTATCTAATTATATCTACCTATTTACCAATTCAAATCCTCAGACTTACAGGTAATACAAACTCGATCAGTCAATCAATTCTCCATTTTTTGACCCCACTTAGGGACATACTTTATAGGTACCATATTTTATTAATCCATAAATCAGGTTCTGTAATTCACATTTTTCTCAAACAACTTCATCAACAATTTTATGGACGGGTAAAAAGGCTAGTCTACATAATAATTTAGAAATGTTTTTTTATTAGCTTTTTACTTAATGTCATCGCATCACGCCTAAACGGCTGAACCGATTTCACTAATTCTTTTTTTGTCGTGTTGGCTTTTATCAGTAGAAGGTTCTTATGAAATAAAAAATTAAGAAAGTTGCGTGGTAAATTGGGAAATTAAATAAAACTCGCATTAGCCCCTCCTTCTCTATCTAAATAATAATTCAGAAATGTTTTTTTATTTTGCTTTTTACCGTATGTCATAGCATCACGCTCAAAATACAAATGCTACGTCAGATATGAATCTGCACAGAGCCGTGCAAAATGCCGGACAAGGTTCTTTAATACAATTTGCTGCATTAACTTTAATATATTTAGAGCTAATTAAAAAACCCTATTTTTTAGGATCTTCATACAAAATTTTAATAAACATTAAAAGTGTCATTCTTCTTTTTCTGTGCTTATGTCAGTTATAGAGGTCTGCAAAGCAATGGGAAGCTAGACTAGAACCTGTTTAATTACCTACCGATCAAGCCTGACAATCGGAATCAAAAACGTAAAGCAAGACGGGTATAAGCTAGTATTCTATAAAATAAAACACATGATCTAATAATGCGACAAATTCTTGGAAGCTCCGAGATGAGAGCTGTGGCTGGAGTGTGCGGTAATAAGATGTTTGTTCGGGCGAGGGGTTGACTCGAAATAACGGCTTTTTCTACCAAGAATATTCAATAAAAAGAAATGAAGAAGCCGCTCCGTTCTGCGAGGAATTGTAAATAAAGCAGGCGCTGGGGAGCCGAGTCGCGTGTTTCGGCTTTTTATTGTTATCTTCGCTCCGTATTATTTTTATTCTAACATTCATTGTGTCTGAGAGGTTAGGGCTGTCTTGACCCGCAGGCCCTCTACTTGCACCAGGAAAAAATCTTTGTAAAACTAACTTACGGAGGCCGAAGGAGTTCTTATAGATAAATTCTTAGTCTCGTTACGAGGGCTAGATTTTTGGAAGTCTGATTTGTATATCACGACCAAGCTAACACGGTTGTTACTACAAAGGTATAATTACACTGACTTTAGAACAGAATTATTTATTTATTTTATTCAGTTAAATATCAGTGAAATAGACTTAACAGCTTCAAAAAGCCTTTGCGCCTATCACACTTACAAGAAAATACAAAATAATAAATTGTAAAATAAAACAAAAGTGTGAACTCCAAACTAACTAGGTATATAAAACTTTTAATTTAACCACTTTATAACAACAATGTTGTTAAGGTTGGTGACCCAGCGGTT
The DNA here is from genome assembly GCA_963576905.1 of Mystacides longicornis. NCBI lineage: Eukaryota > Metazoa > Arthropoda > Insecta > Trichoptera > Leptoceridae > Mystacides > Mystacides longicornis. Next base: position 133,324 of record OY756432.1, read on the forward strand.
ACAACGCCGGTTTTCGTACTGCGGACGTCGTGGTTCGATCCCAGGTGCCGACCATCTTCCTCTTTCACGACACAAGCTTTCAGTAGCTTACTGTGAAAGAGTCAAGGAGTGTATTTGTGTTCACTTTGAGTGAGCACAGATTCATTTATTAAAAAAAAAGGTAAAGTGATGACCCTAAGACAAGTTTTGAAACAGAAGTACAAGGTGGTTGTTAGTTCGTTGGATCGTGATTCAAATACAACTATTTAAACTCTGAACATGTATGGCTTTTAATAGCAATATGCATAAAAGCGTTGACAGTTTACAGTATATACGAAGCTAAATAATCTTCGTTAAAATGGCTGAAGAAACTATAGAACTTTTTAAAATATACAACTTTCTTGAGACATAAGACCTTAAAGAGTACAAGTCTCTGGATTATTGTTTCAACAATCTCTTAATGTATTATGACGCCAGTTAGTAGGCATGCAACTTCTTCAAAAAGCCCGTTCTTTATTACTGTATGTCATCCCTTATTCCATTCTCCCCCAAACATCCGATTGTTTTTATTGTGTGAATATAAAATATGAGACAAAACAAATAAATAAAATTAGAATTTTCAATATTATAAGAGGCTTATTTAATAAATATTGTCTGTGTGTTGGAGAGATCCCGATAGGCTGAACAGCGCCACCACAGCCCCCGCACCACAGGGAGACAGGGGAAACTGGACCGTTACAGATTCAACATCAATTGATTATTATCATAATAGCCCAGAACACTGACAGATCGACTAACGTCGCCTACCGGTTTGGCCCAGCAACCTTTCAAAATTAATATACTTATCGCTAAGCTAAGGCACTCCAATCTCTAATATAAATGAAAGTCGGGTTAGTGCGAACACATATAACTCGAGATCGGCTGAACAGATTCTTTCAAAGTTTGATTTATTAGATTCTTCTCCGCTCCGGATAACAGAATAACTAATAAAAATTGAAAAAAATAGGTTAGAAATGATAAAAAAATATAATATTTAAGTTAGTATGGAACGGATGCGTTGCGCAAGATCGAGCGCAATGGAGAGCTCTTGTTGCCTCCCTATGCCCCTAAGTGGGGTCTAAAGGGAGTTTGGATTTGGATGGAACGGATCATCTGTGACGCTCTCATTCTTGCAAACGTAAGTGCCACTCTTAGCCTATCCCACTTACTCCAATTTTCATACAAAGTCAACATCGGGCACATAGAGGTAGAATGTCTGCGCGCGCATATTATATTCTCGCGTTGTTCCCGCCTGAGTTTTGAATACGAATGAAATATGGATGTTTTGGAAATATTTTAATGTTCATATTTTATTAGCATTTAACTCAATCGAATTAATTATGTATTTTTTATGGGGGCGCAGTGCACATTATGTACATGAAAGAGCCGCCTCGGGTTAGAACCACAGGACGTCTGTCGGGAATGCTAGTGGAATAATAAAAAAATGATTATCTCAAAGCTTCTTAAAATTTACGCGTGAACTCGACATTCTTAATATATAGCCGACTCACTCAAAAACCAGTGCAGAGCTAAAAAAAGTCAACACAAGCCTTGTTCGGTGTGAAATATGTCAAGACCAATGATTTTGAAATTAAATAAATAACAGAATTAGATGTGTATTTATTTTTACATGTACCTACCTACAATTGTATCTTTCCTCTACATTATTCTAATCAATATCAATCACTGAATCTACCCCCCCCCCCCTCCACCACCCATTAGCGACTGAAGAAACAATAGGTTGCGGGGCGGGGCGGGCCACTTCACGGGGAACACTTGTAGCTTCAATACTTGAGTAAGTTCCTCCCCTCAGGAAGATAATAATTAGATACAATCCAATCTAAGTGCTTGATGAATTATGTAGAATTTAGATGGTGATGTGTGCATTGTGCAGTGCTACTTCTCTATTGGAAGTGTCAGAACACAGATCGTCTTTATCGAGAAAATGATTTTCCTTGTAAATGGTGGAAACAAATCAACGAAGTTATGAAACCTTACTCTGAATTCAGATCAAGATCCCGATCCCATTCCAATCTTAATAACGATGTCATTATGACATTTAGATTTTATTGCTAAGCACGAAAAAGGGTCTATTTTAAATCCGGCATTTCTTTGCGAAAATAAAATGCTTTTACCAATTACTTTTCCTATATTTAGTGTAGGTGTTATTTATTTATTTTCTTTCATGAATAGTACAAAAATAAACTCAAAATGGAAAAACATACTTTATCTACATAATATTTTAGTCCGTTTATATATATATATTTTTGTAAGAGCATCAATCATAGAAAACAAACGTAAAGGTCAGATATTCATATGCGAAAAGCCGTGCAAAATTCCAGAGAGCGTTCTTAAATACTCTTTGATAAATTAACTTTAATATATTTAGAGCTATTTAAAAAACTTTATTTTTTTAAGATCTTCATACAAATTTTTCACAAAAGACAGTAAGCCATCTTTTGGAAACAAAATTACTCATGTAAACGTAGAATGGAATCTTGGTATTACTGTATGAAAATGTAATAAAATAATTGGAGATTGATTTGTTATACATATAAATGTTATTCAAATCTTATTATTCTCAATAAATAAAGATTTAATGCAAAATTTTGGAAAAATAATACCTCCATTTTGAAAATGACACATTTTAAAAAATTTATGGCCGCAGTTTGAGTCAAACTGTCGTAGCCATTAGACGAGTAATTATGTAGCTACCTGATAAAATCATATTAAATGTTGGTAAAAAATAATAAAGATACATTAAATTAAATTCATAATACATTTCAATCTAAAAATTGTTCTTTCATAAAGATTTTAGAGAAAAAATGATATTTGAAAATTGAAATGAGTATGAATATTCTTTAGTAGATTTGGTCGGTAAAACAGAACGCTGAAAGAAAGCCAATCTGACAGGAAGTGATGACGTTCCTATTTTACAAGATTATAATGGATTTGTCAGGTATGTGTGTATGTTTATAGTCAAAAAATATATTTGGTTTTACACACATCATAATAATTAACTAATATACTGTATAAAATAGCAAGAAATAAACAGTAAAACAGGTACTTACCCACATCTGAATCTCAAAACATTACCAGAATGAATTTGACAGCAAACAAAACTTCCTGTTTATTTTGGAAAAGAATCAGATATGTAGGTATGTTGGTAATAAAATTCACTTGATTTATCCACATAAGCATAAAACTTCTTCAAAGGTAACAGATCGGTAAAGTTTGGCAGCGTTTCTTGACATATCCGAAATCCTTGCAAGGTTCTGATCTAGAAAAAAAAAAACATAATATACTATTAATATATGAAAGCAAAATACAGTGATTACATGGCCATGGTTGTAAATATATAAGACAAAATTAAAAAATTTTGCTTTTTCAGGGATTTGTTTTAAAAATACACATTATGAAAATTTGATTAGAATCAATATTAAGGACATAGAAAGTATATCAAACTACTTATGGACTTCAAATTAGAATAAAACAAGCAAGTGCTCGATACATATTTGATATAATATGCTCTGCATAAAACCTTCATTTGGAATCTTTCATAGTATTATTTGTTTGAAAGTGTAGCTTTTATACCTTTTTAAGATCTTCATTAAATCCATTTAGACTGCATAATGTATCAGGTATTATTATTTCAGATAGACTGCAACTCCATGCCTAGAAAACAATATTACAAAATTACAAAATAAACATCAAAATCTGTCAGTTTAGTTACAGGGACAAATTAAAAAAATATCATACTTTATGTCCCTATATCTTTACAATTCATAATATGTAAATGAATATAGCCTACATAATCTTAGTAATTAAATTAAATATAACTTAGGTACCTACTTAGAAAAATATATTTCAATATATTAAAAAACTTACAAAATTTTTGAAATTCGAATTCCATCACTGTTAGCCTTGGTTAGACGGTTTCGTTTTGCATGAGCTGTCAGCACAGCTGTCAGAATCTATTGCCATAGATCACCTTTATAATTCATAGATTTTTATATTATATAACTACCTGATGATTGTGTTGTTGTATGCATCAATTTGTTTCAATTTCTTCTGACACATTCAATTTTGTACAAATTTTAATAATATAATTTTAATAATGTAAGAATAATCTCTGTAATATTGTTAATGTTTAAATTTTTATATACCTAATATGTTTTGTAAAAGCAACATTGTTGCGTTGAATCAATAAATAAATAAATTTGCATTAATACTATTCAAATAAAAATATTTGTTTTTTTTTTTTTAATCTTATTATCGTATTTTAATTGCTGTTTAAGAAATTTACATATGGTTGCATTTGGGAGCTATGAGATTGGTCAAAATTCATAGATGACAATAGTCAAAATGGAGGGAAATGAAAATTTACCTGTCAAATATCCTTGAAATTTTCACGGATGACGCCATATTTGAAAATATTCGCTTATCGCTACTACCGCCTCTGCGAAAATTTTTGAATTTTTTACTGATTTATTTATTTACTCAACTCTGTTTTCAGTATGCCAGCTAGAAAAAAATCATCTCTTGGAAGGAAATCTAACGCAGCAGAAGCTCAAAAACGTCGAAGAGAAAATGAAACGGAGGATCAACGCAAAAAAAGATTGGAAGAGGCACGAGAGGTAATGAATGCTGCTTTATCAAACGAAAGTCCAAAAAGCAGGAACGCAAGGTTAGAAAAAATGCGAGATAGGGCCACTACGTCCAGATTAAATGAAAGTGAGGAATGTAGAAAGACACGGTTGGCAGATTTGAGTAATAGGGCCACTACGTCCAGATTGAATGAAAGTGAGGAATGTAGAAAGATACGGTTGGCAGATTTGAGTAATAGGGCCACTACGTCCAGATTGAATGAAAGTGAGGAATCCAGAGATATACGGGTGGCAGATATGCGTAATAGGGTCACTACGTCCAGATTGAATGAAAGTGAAGAATGCAGAGATATACGGGTGGCAGATATGCAATTGCGGATGTCTGAACATAGATCTCTAGAATTTAATGACTTTAAGTTGTGTGCATTAAATTATAATATTAATATTAATTATAAAAATAGTGTAGGTACATTATCATTAGTTTGCAAATATTGCAAAGCTTTAAAATTTTCTGGCGAAACTCCAGGTATGTGTTGTTCAGCTGGCAAAATTAAATTACCAATATTAGAAAAACCACCTGAAAGCCTTTATTCACTTTTCTTTTCTGGTTCGGTAGAGTCCAAGCAATTTTTAAAAAATATTAGAAAATATAATGCCGCTTTTCAAATGACTTCATTCGGTGCTAAGGAGGTAAGAGAATCTGGTTTCTCACCTTCTTTTAAAATCCAAGGCCAGGTTTACCATAAGATTGGATCTCTTTTACCTGTTTCAGGTGTTGACCCTAAATTCCTTCAAATTTATTTTATCGGAAACGACAGAAATGAGATAGACATTAGATGCAACAATTTCAAAGATTTAAATAAAAATATTGTTTCCCAAATTCAGACAACATTGCACACCCATAACTTTTATGTCAATAAATTTAAAAATACCCTTGAAACTCATGTAGATAATATTGAATTTGAAATTGTAATTCATGCAGATAAAAAGCCAGCTGATGACCATCCTGGAAGATATAACGCTCCATCTACTTCGGAAATAGCTGCTTTGGTAGTCGGTGAGACTCAAAATAAAAGAGACATTATTTTGAGAGCTAAAGACAACGCATTACAACGAATTGCAGAAACGCACAGAGCATACGACTGTCTGCAATATCCAATTTTATTTTGTCGCGGGGAAGACGGATATCACTTTTCTTGGAAACAAATCAACCCTAATAACGGTGAATTCACTAATAAAAAAGTTAGCTGTATGCAATTTTATGCATATTTAATACAAGTTAGGGATTCCGAGAGTCATTTACATAATAGCCGTGCCTTATATCAACAGTTTTTGGTTGACATGTATGTCAAAGTAGAGACCGAACGCCTTATTTATATTAAACTAAATCAAACTAAATTGCGGGTTGACAATTATGTTCATTTGCAGGACGCGATACGTACAGATGGCAATGTAGAAAATATGGGAAAGTTAGTCATATTACCTGCTACCTTTACAGGTGGTCCAAGGTACATGCACGAAAGAACTCAAGACGCCATGACATATGTTCGTAATTTCGGCAGACCGGATTTGTTTATTACTTTTACTACGAATCCCAAGTGGGAAGAGATAACTCAGGCCATTGATTCTACACAAAATCCTCACGATAGACCTGATATAGTTGCGAGAGTCTTCAGACTTAAAGTAAAAGCATTGATGCAAATGCTAACTAAGGCTCACATTTTCGGTGCTCATAAATGTTATATGTACAGTGTAGAATGGCAGAAGCGTGGTCTTCCACATATTCATGTGTTGCTTTGGTTAGAAAATAGAATTCGCTTGACGGACATTGATATCAAAATTTGTACGTTCTGTTAGAAAATGATTCAATGTCTACCAAAAATATTGTTTATCAAGAGGCACTACGTAGCGTGTGTCATTCTTAGAAATAAGATATGTATGTATTATACTCTCTGTAGAATAATAATATTCCTATTTAGTATTTAATATTATTTTATTTTAATATAATTTCATGCTGTTTCCCATAGGCATAGAGTACAGACTTCCATCTTTCCTTTCCAAACAAACCTCTTTCGTTTCTTTCAAACGCATAATGTTTCGCATACATGTGCTTCTATTCCTTTTACTCTTAACCTTGCCCTCCTTTGATTATATAATCGGTTCATGTTATTCTAGATCGGCCACGTCTCCGTGCACCCATTCTTTCAGATTTAATATATTAAACTACCATAAATACCCCGTATTAATAAAATTTATTTCCACGATTTCATTTCAACATTTTACATAATGGTATTTAAACATCCATTTCAATTTTTTAATTTACTGCATTAAAAGATGTGTTCAATTTCTTTTGTGCAAGATCCTTTATGTTAGTAATCAAATCACTAAATTACAAATCTTACCTACTTATTGACTGTATTTGCATTGTCGGATACATAATTTTAAATGAGACCATTCTAATATAATTCTAATATAAACTCTTATAATTAATATGGCTTACATGTATGTGTGTAAATGTTAATTACTAAGTCACCCATTGTGCTCGGCATTACTCTTCCTTGCTTTTATCATGGTTAATTTTACCTTGCCTAACATTTACTTTTTGAAATTGATTCTATATCTTCTCTGTTGGATTAACAATTCACATATTATTACTTACATTAACTATGTGTGGACTTAAGAAATCCATATTTTTCTCTGTTTTATTTGAATACTCTTCCTTGATTTTATCATGGTTAATTTTACCTTGCCTAACATTTACTTTTTGAAATTGATTCTATATCTTCTCTGTTGGATTAACAATTCACATATTATTACTTACATTAACTATGTGTGGACTTAAGAAATCCATATTTTTCTCTGTTTTATTTGAATACTCTTCCATGCTTTTATCATGGTTAATTTTACCTTGCCTAACATTTACTTTTTGAAATTGATTCTATATCTTCTCTGTTGGATTAACAATTCACATATTATTACTTACATTAACTATGTGTGGACTTAAGAAATCCATATTTTTCTGTTTTATTTGAATATAATATATATTCAATCATAAAATATTATATTTTTTTCCAAACTAAAATCCTTCCAAATATCTACATATTATAAATTGATGCAACATAAGTTTTCCTCTTATTAACCCTTTGAAAATATTAAACAAATACTACAACTGTTTCTAAGGCTTTCACAACGAAGTAATAGATTTTTTCGGGTTGTGTCATGTTTGCTTGGCATATAATTGGCACTCAATTTCATTCTTCAATAAAATTTTGGATTAAAATTTTTATTACTTGATACAAAATACTACAACTGCTAGAAATGTTTAAATACAATAGATTTTAAGTATCATACTTAAATTACTCTTGAAATATAAAAACTGCATGTTTGTTTCTATAAATGTATCTTATTTATTACAAATTGGATAACTGAATAAAAAATAACTTCCTTAAATTTATTAAGTATTTGTATTGTGATATTTTTATTATTTTTCTATTTGCTAAAATGTCTCTGTAACATAGCTATAAAAGTAATATTGTAACGTAATTATTCAGTAAACCAACAAAATTTTTGTTATATTCTTAAGAGATGATTACCGAGAGACGATTAATGAAAGAGATGAATGATCCTTCGCGGAGCCTGATAACCGCTATTGGACGCGTCCCCAGGTGGCGGATAGGGGAATGCTCGGCTGATATGGAAAGCATTATACAGTAAACATTCAACACATAAAAATCACCTTTACAAAAACTTCCCAAGACTATACAAAAGCATATTAGTGTGGTTTTTTTCACATAGTATTATTTACAGCTTTTAAATTATTATTCTGAAATAATGAAAAAAAAAAGTAATATTGATAATTAGGTCTTTAAATAGTATTTATTAGGTTGAATGCATTCTACAAATAAACACAATCTCAATGAGCTATCGTATCTTTTATACATCTGCATATTTTATTCTATAGGCTTATTTTCAATCCATTGGAAGCGTTCACACCACATGAATGCTTTCTCCCATATACATCTATAAAAACTTTTTCCCACCAAGAAAAAGCAGAACATATTTTATACCACATCGATGGATTTTTATCACCTGTTATTACAAAGTGATTTCATATTTGGCTATTTGATGACATATCTAACTCATTTTCGACAAATTGTGAGTTGAATGCTTTCTGCATAACGCCATACATATGCAGAGTAGGAGGAAAATAAAATACCTCCCGCAGACCAACAGGCAAACACAGAATTTAGTTTGACACAATTTTTATTACTGAGCTGTGTGTATTTATTTGTCTTGAAACTTCACCAAATTTATGTTTGCATAAAATAATGTTTACTCACTATTTACATTAAAGGTATTATTTTGGTAATAAAAATAAATTGTTTTAATTTTAAACCTGGTTATGAAAAGACTTCTACCATATTATAGCGTAGACAGTGAGTAGATTGTGGATAGATCTCCATATTACTAAGCCCCTCTTCCTCTCTGATATTTATTCCTATTATTGTTCCTATGTAGAACCAAAACAATTCTGTAAGGTATTTACTAAAATTCCATGTACATTATACAAAGTTCTATTTATTATGTAATGCAATATGAGTAATATAAGGACGTCCTAGACCAGCTGTGTTTTTTTACAATATCAATACAAACATCATATATAAACGATAATTACAATTCATTTTTTTAGTTTAGTTCTTCCTGTTGATCATCTCCGTTCTGGACAGTGCGAAACAACTCTCCCACAGTTCTGATTCTGGTCCATTCCCGAATGTTTTGAAACCAGGAAAGCTGCTTCCTTACGACCTTCTATCTTCCCCTTCATAACGAGATGAAGAATGGTATATGTTTCTCCTCTGAGTTTATGACCAAAATAATATGATAGTTTACAGAGCTTGATTGTGTTAAGCAATTACACGTCAATTGACGTCTGTCCAAGCAATTCTTAACATTATAAGGTGGATTGACATCCACATCTATTAGCATAACAACAACAACGTTTCGTAGTTTGTGACAGAACGTAGGATCGTTCAAATGTCAAAGTAATAATTGTGCACAGATGCATTGATCACCATAGATTTTGATGTTTCGTACTAATGTTGGCATACGTGTAATTCGGTTTCCTTAATAATAGAAATTGCTTTTTATTGCCAAAGAGTTGTAAGAACAATATGGTGTTAATAAATCTACTCAAAATTACGCGATTTTATTTAAGTCTTATAACATTATGAACTAGAGAGCAACATCACGTAAATCCATTTTAACCAATAAAAACGAATTACCTGTAGCATTGAATTGAACAAATAAACTTCGGACCTGTCATTATGCTTAAGAATCGGATGAATAACAAAATGCGTCTTTTTTTATTTTTTCTACATAATAGTTCAGTAATTTTTAAATGCTCGAAAACATTTACAGCAGAAAAAGTAGACTAGGAATTATAGATATTATATTATTTTTTGACGACTTCTCATCCCAATTTGTAGTAAAGGGACGGGTAAAGCTAGTTATTAATAAACAAATAAATAGGTACCTACTTGATAAAATTATCGTTTTTTAACGTAAAAAAAGCTATATTTGAGAATATTCAGATACTTTTTTTCTATAAACGGTAACGTAGGTACCTATACATTAACATTGCCAACAGCGTAAAAAGTGACAAAAACAAACTTTTGTATAATCTAGTTTCGTCTTATTCTGTGTAATTCTCCCATCAACTTATTGTAAAGATACCTACTGTTATTATACTTAAATGTAAGTAGGTAGGTATGAGGCGTTTGGGTGCTTAGCTTACGTGTTGTATCACCCTTTATATCAATAACATTTTATGCTTGTATATTAGTGCCGTGGGGTTGCCGGCTAAGAATAGCACCTCTGCTCTTTTTGCTGGTTTTTCGAGCATCCGGTAAGAGGCAGGAAATCGAAAAATCAGATCGGGACCGTGAGGTTCACGTCCTTAAATCTCAACTGGTCAGAAAAGACACAATGAGCCTCGGACGCCTTCGAGCGTAATGAAGAGCTTTTGATGCCTCCCTATGCTCCCGAGTGGGGCTTAGGCCCCCCGTATTGCTGGTTGGTTTGGGGATGATTCGCGGCGTGCTTGATTTGTCCGAGGCCGGCCTTTTGGTTTGATTGCTTCGATCGAGCTAGGGGGTCGGTTTCGTGCGGGTCGGATTTGCTGTGGTTTGTTCTCCTCCGGACTGGCTTGCGGTGTGCGGGGGGGCTTAAAGGGAGAATGTATGTATGTATATCGGTGTAGGTATTTTAAATTATTTTAATTGTTTAGGTATCTACAAATTATTTTAAGCAACACTCTCGACAAAAATTATAACCACAAAAAACGGCGCGTTTTATTTGTAAAACTTAATTTCAAATTACTAAAGCGATTGAGTATTCTGACAGCACAACAACTTCAAACACGGTCGGTCAACGTTGAAATCGGGATTGAGTTGTAAAAGTTGCCCTCCTGGTCGGGGTCGGTGTAGCGTAGACATTTCATGGAAGAATATGTTATATTATTATATTGCGTGGTAATTTTGCACAACTACATCATAAATCTTCATTAGAGCTATACAATACAATAATTGGCTGGGGTAGTTCCTAAATAAAGAGTTTGAAAATATGTAGCGATGGACGGGGAGCAGGAGAGAGGGATGGGGACTGTACGTAGGGACTACCCCGTCCTGTCAGGACTCACTAGGAGAATTATTAATTCCTCACCTTGTTACGACCCTCGCCCCTATTAGCGCTACACAACTACACATTCCAATATTAGGAATGTTTTATTTCTTCGTCACACATTCTCTTCGAGAAGGAAGTTCGCGGTGCCTCGAAGCGACAAGCTGAGGCTGTCTTGGTAGTTTATAGGACAACCGATTCCGCGAAGAGAAGGGGGAGACAAAGTCATGAAACGATATGGTAATGTGACACTCGAGGGCTGGCCCTTTCCCCTGGATCAGGAATAGCCCCACAATGCGACGCTGCGGGACTCCGAGAGATGTTTTCATTTCGTGTTTATTATGGCTTCATAATTCTCTGGTTGTTTTGTGCGCGACACAATGGCCGCTGGGCCCTCGCGCCCGCACGTCTTCTCAACCGTTTTCCTTTTGAATCGCAACTTCGGGTACACAAGGACACACAGCACAACAAACAAGTTGACATATTTGAATCTTTTTTACCTACCACGCGGTGCTCACACAACCTCTCCTATTTCTTTTACTTCTGACCTGGCCTTCCTTGAGGACGGTATCGATGTGTTCGATCCACGTCAGTCTAGGTCGACCAAGTCTCCTTACACTTTCCATTCAGCCTTATCAACTCTAGTTGTTATTCTGCTTGCATTCATTCTTTCAGCATGCCTAAACCATCTCAACTAACGTTCAACCTTGAAACAACACTAACTTTCATACCATTATTTCCTATAATATTCTTATTCCTTTCCATATCCCAGAGTTTTTCCACATATTCTCCGTAGCGTTATTAATATTTTTCTTTTTCGTCCATGTCCACGTTTCACACCCATACATCATGGTAACAGGATGGTAACAGGATTGCGTTATGCACTAGTTTCTTTGCTTGTAGTGAGACGTTGTTGTTTCTCATTATAGGTCTTAGTGCACCGCCCACCCTGCAACCAGCCACTTTCCTACGTTCGATTTTTTCTTTTTCACATTTTCCATCCCTACTAAATACTTTTCCTAGATCAACGTAGGTACTCATTCAGTGTATTGATATATGAACGAAACTCTACATTTCTATCCGGTGAATTTTCACTCCAACTTTACTGATCTAATCCCTTTTAAAAGTAGAAAATGTCGTCCTAATGACAAATTCAAACAAATCATTCCTAGAAGAGTTCGGAGGGATAATCCAGGCAGCCATCGACAGGACAAAAAAAATACATTAGCAAGAAAGGATTAGAGACGGGGCGGCCCGCCTCCCAGGGTCCTCGATGTTTTCCCTCCGGAGACGCGCAGTGAGACAAATTCTATTAACACAACTCGGGCTGTGGCTGTGGCGATGTGCGCCGACATGACCTCTGTCGGGGGGGCAGCGCTTTTTCAGCTGCCAACTATCAAACAATTTAGGCCGAAATAATTGTTCTCTTGATTTCCAGGCTATTTGTTCGCGATCTCTTTATTTTAACAATTTTTAAGAAGTCAATCATTCACAACAAATACATCAATAACATAAATGCAGATTGTGGACCAGCAAAGACCCTAACATTACCAATCACATGTTTTATAGCCAACATCCCACGAATTATTTTGCACAGGGTGTCCCAGAGAGTACGACTTAGTGGAAGTCTAGAGATAGAACACCTCTTGGGCTATCCAAATAGCTCATGTTATGCGATTTTTTTATAGTTTTTGAGTTAAAACAATAAAAACAAATAAGGCGATTCTTAAGGGAGAAATATTCAAAGAGACCACGACCAAACAGCCCAGAAATCAAAGTAGCGTGAACCCAACCATTGCAGGGAAACATTATGAGAAGGTTTATTGGCAACATTGATTGAGTCAAACTCAGGTACATAATATTATGTAATTATCCATCCGTGATGAGGATTGTGTGGAGCTGGTGGGGGGGGGGGAGGGGCAGCATGTGGACATACTCTCAGGGGGGAGGGGGGGCACATAAATTACCCATTCAAATTCGAAATGTCCACAATGCGTGGATAACTGGATCAAATAAATTGGATTAGTGGATTCAACTCGGTCACTTGACGTCTGCTGTCATCACACCCCACGTCTGGCACAAGTCTAGAATTGTTGCCAATGAGCCCTTCTTCTTATGTTAAGAGTCTGGAACGCACGCTGGAAGTACTCCCATTGACGATAATATCCCATCTAAGAATCTTTTCAGATTTGAACGAAACGTGGCCTTGGTGTATTTATTTTACAGTTTTTAGAGTTGTAGCTTTGGAGCGGTGAGCGTGCGAGATGACAAGTTAAATGAATAAGCTGAGGTTAATTTACATTCGGTGCCGGGATTTTTAATTGACAAAGGTCGAGGCGGGTCCACACGGCGCCCAGCGAGCCCTACACGCCCCCACTCGCACCCAGGGAGGTCCCGTGTCAGGAATACTAATTCAAAACACACACATATTAATTAATTGATCCAAATGAATGACGTCATTAGTTCTTTACACCAGACTTGAAGGTGGGGTGTGCAAACCTCTCAAGTTCATATCATAATACAATTATATATAAAAGAATAATATAATGCCACAATAATATATTAAAATAATACATAATATAAAAAAAGAATAGATGTTCAGTCATAAGTTAGTCAGTCAGGTCAGTCGATGCATTGTAGCTTTCTTAATTGATTAAGTATGTTGTCCATCTGTGTGTCAGTTGACGTGTTTGTCTCTCGGAAGCATTTCGTAAGAGTGTGTTTTTTATTGTCGAAAGTCTTGTTCTAAAACCGTTAATTTCTACAGCCATAGTCGCCCTGAAGTCGTTTGCTCATATTGTGTTTTACTATGAACACTCCTCCTAGGTGTTCAGCTCATCAAAGCCTTAGAATAACATCACAAGTTGCACTTGATGGGCCAATTACTATAGAGGTGCTAACATTTTGGTTAATTATCTTTTGATTTGACTTTCCTACGAGTAGCGTGTTTATAAGTTTCTACCGTTCTTTGTTCTTCAGCTTGTAAGTGCTCTTAAAGTTTTCTAATATCTCAGGTAGGTACTATTTATTTAACCTATAAATTCTATGATTATTCATATAGGTACAAGTACCTACTATATATTTTCTTTATATTACTAAGTTTTATCGAATGACTGTGTTTTCATTAAAATTGGTTTTAAGTTCCTTACTTTTTACCATTTTTATGTGTTTTTAATCCTTTTAAATTTTATTTTATACGTTGCGCGAGTGTACACATTTCGTCATTGGTTTTGATTGCTTTGTATCGATGTGGTAGCTATGATAAAAAATGTACATACGGCGCAGCAAAACACAGTTTTTACTAGTTTGCTGCGCCTCGAAGAATATACAAATGCCTATGTGATGTTTCATGTAATGTGTTTTCTTGTAAAAAAAATATTGAATATATACTAAGGTAGGTACTTTTTTGCCCTTATTTCCTAAGCATGTTTCAATTTAATATTCACATTAGATAATAATATATTATGTAGCTTGTATGTTCATTTTTATTTATTTTAGGATTTCTATATTACCTATAATACATTTTGTTGTCCTTTTTTGAAATTAATAACTACAAAGGGGCTCTTTTACACCCGATTACCTCTGCGCTGGACCTCCTCGCAACATATCCTTCTCACGGTCAAAAGAATATGAATGTTTTTGTGGATTGACTTTACCTACGAGTAGGTACCTTCCACTAATGTACGTCTCTTATTCAAACAATTACTTCTTTAAAGTTAGGTTTGGTATGTATTGAGTAGGTACCTTCGAACTGACCATTCAGATGCAGCACAGAACATGCACGATGAGAAACTAAGTAAGTAGCTAATATCAGCACCACTAATGTACGTCTCTTATTCAAACAATTACTTCTTTAAAGTTAGGTTTGGTATGTATTGAGTAGGTACCTTCGAACTGACCATTCAGATGCAGCACAGAACATGCACGATGAGAAGCTAAGTAAGTAGCTAATATCAGCACCACTAATGTACGTCTCTTATTCAAACAATTACTTCTTTAAAGTTAGGTTTGGTATGTATTGAGTAGGTACCTTCGAACTGACCATTCAGATGCAGCACAGAACATGCACGATGAGAAACTAAGTAAGTAGCTAATATCAGCACCACTAATGGTCACACGTAACATTTTGCGTTCTCTGGGGGGACGTTAAGGGCCTCTCAATGGCAGCAGAATACTAACAACCTTTTAACACATTCACATTCCAAGCAGGGTTGTAGTTCTCCTGGCTGAGAACAGAGATTGTCAAATGTGCGCGCGGCAGTGGAACCGCGATTCTGCCTCTTTAAAGTATATTTTACCTTCTTGGAAAACGTAAAAACAAAAGTTTCTGCTTACCAAAATAGTTTGAGAAGCACTGGGTTGTCACGTGAGGACAAGCACTCGCCATTAGCAAGCGTTAATAGCTTCTTTACAGCGAGCTCATTGGCCCAAGTGACGTCTCTAATACGTTTTATTACACAAACTTTAGACGTGGCCACCTCTCGGTGGGTCCCAGCTCATAAGAGTTTCACCGAACAGAGTTGATGGCGGACAGTCCCGCGAGATTTCAAACAAAATAACCCTAGATTGTGTGTATTTGTTTTTACGCTCATTATTTAAATAATCATAAATAATCTACATAAGAATAGCCCAAAACACTGGCTGATAGATTGAATGACCAACTATCGCCGCCTACCGCATATTCTTAGTGGTGGTTCGTGAGATCTATTGTTTGTAAATACACAGACATAACCCGCACAAGAAGATAACGCATTAGTTAGTTGTCAACGTAGTGAAGAGAAGAACTTTAGGTATCTACAGCGATTAGTGGCTGCTACCACCCTGGTAACGAGATAATGTTATAACAAAGCATGCTACCTATATAAAACTAACATATTCTTAGTGGTGGTTCGTGAGATCTATTGTTTGTAAATACACAGACATAACCCGCACAAGAAGATAACGCATTAGTTAGTTGTCAACGTAGTGAAGAGAAGAACTTTAGGTATCTACAGCGATTAGTGGCTGCTACCACCCTGGTAACGAGATAATGTTATAACAAAGCATGCTACCTATATAAAACTAACATATTCTTAGTGGTGGTTCGTGAGATCTATTGTTTGTAAATACACAGACATAACCCGCACAAGAAGATAACGCATTAGTTAGTTGTCAACGTAGTGAAGAGAAGAACTTTAGGTATCTACAGCGATTAGTGGCTGCTACCACCCTGGTAACGAGATAATGTTATAACAAAGCATGCTACCTATATAAAACTAACATATTCTTAGTGGTGGTTCGTGAGATCTATTGTTTGTAAATACACAGACATAACCCGCACAAGAAGATATTTATTTATTTAATTTTATTTGGGCAAGCACCCAAAACAAGGGTGAAGCAGCCCACCAAAAAGTAAAATACAGCACGAGTAATAAATTCAAAATGCACAATCATCAAAATGAATTAGGAAATATTCTCAATCATATTTTTTGTTATCTACACCTGGAGCGTCAGCGATGTGATGCCGTCCAAAAATAGATTTAATGTTGTTGTCACTAACACCTAGGCGATGCGAAGACTAAGGGGAACGGGGTTGGTCATGTAAACGGAAATTAAATTAAAAGTTGCGCATTAAATTCAAGTTTTTAAGTTGGAAATCATTTAATGTATTAAATCATCTTTTTATTTTTGATTAAATGTTTGGCAATGGAGGATATTATTCTTTTGTCATTTTGGGCTAATAAGAAATTCACTGACACAGGGAAAGTAGTTCCCTGCGCCAGAATGTCCAGTAGAAATTCTTCGTTAGGTAGGAGAGGGCAGTTGAAGAAAATATGATTGACAGTTTCTTCCTCCTTTTCACACTCACACATGGAAGAGGGAAGAATGTTGATTTTGGCAAGATGTGACGCAACGATACAATGTCCCAATCTCAGCCTTGATATGAGAGAGACGGTCAGCTTGGATAATTTCATCCCGTGGTACCACGGTTTAGGCAGGATTGAGGGTTGAATTTCTTTGTAGTTAGAACCGTGTGGAGACGCCACAAATACTGCGTTCCACTCAGTTCTAATTGTGTTTTCTGAAAAATTAATGCAGTCATCTAAGGAGGGTGCAAAGTATGGAGGGAAAATACCACAGGAACAGGCCTCTTTGGCCAACAAGTCAACTGTTTCATTTCCAGGTATTCCAATATGGGATGGGATCCAGACGATTGATAGAGGTATGTCTTTACTGTTTGCTATAAACAATAGTTTTTTAATATCACAAATTAGATGGTTGTTGGCGTGGGCATTGAAATTAGATTGCAAAGCGTTAACCAAGCTTAGGGAGTCAGTGAAGATGACAACATCAGAGGACAATAATGTGATGGCTTCTCTCAGAGCCTCTCTCATTGCCAAGCATTCCGCTGTAAAAATAGAGCAAATCTGAGGAAGCTGAAATTTCTTGTAAATGCTGGGAGCGGGGGAATAAAAAGCGGCACCGCATCCGCCAACAGAGTTTTTGGACCCATCTGTGTAAAATAATACTGATTTTGGCCAACGGTTTGAAACTTCATTTTGGAAAATATTTTTCACATGTTTAGGGGAAAGAGATGCGTGGCTTTTGTCTAAATTTATGGATGGTATAATTAAAGGGGAATACATTAATGAGTCGAAAGGAATTGAGTATATTGGAAGTGTGTGAGCGAAGCAGGATTCAAATTTGTCATTTATTAACTCTAATGAATTACACAGTAGAGGTGGAAGTTTGTTTGCATACTTGGGGGAATCTGCATATCGTTGTGAAAGGGAATTTATTTTCTGAAATATCGGATGATTACTTTGGTTCATTTTTTTTATAAGAAAACGGTGTGCGGAGGATTTTCTCCTCAGGAAAAGAGGCATCTCAACGCATTCAGCCTGCAGGGCTATCAAGGGAGAGGAACGCATGGCTCCCAATATGATTCTCAAACATTTTGATTGAATTCTGTCTAATTTTACTGAGAGGTAATGTGGGAGTGGTTCCATTAAAAAGGCTCCATACTCCAAGTGGCTACGAATGAGTGCAATGTAGAGAGTTTTTAAAGTGGAGGGATGTGCGCCCCACCACACTCTTGATACGGCTTTCATGATGTTTAAGTTTTTCTCACACTTAGCAATGATGCTGTCAATGTTCATGTTCCAAGATAACTTCCTTTGCAATACTATTCCCAGAAACCGTATAGATTCCCTGACTGGAATCTCCTCCTCGTTGATTGATATGGATATTGGTGGAACGCGGTGCTTGTTTGTAAAAACAATTAATTGACTTTTGGAAGCTGATAAAGAAAAGCCGTTATTAATGAGCCATTCATTTATAGAGTTCATAGTTTCGTTGAGCTTAACAGCAGCTTTAGATGTAACGCTTTCAGCACAATAAACAACAAGATCATCAGCATACTGCAAAATTGAGCATTCAGGTGCGATTGTTTGACCAATATCAAGTGTGTAAATATTAAACAATATCGGGCTTAGAACAGACCCTTGTGGTAGTCCTTTATATACGTTTCGGAAGATACTTCCATCTGGGGTATCTATGATGATTCTACGTTCTGACATTATATTAAATATCAAACAACAAATTTGCCTCGGCAAACCAGCCTGCAGCATTTTTTTAAAAAGTATGGGTTGTGTGACGTTATCATAAGCGCTCTGGATATCCATAAAACATGCAACCGTCGCCTTTCCGCTAGTTTTTGCAAGCATAATATCCGACACAAGCATCGCAATATTATCGATGTATGATCTCCCTTTCCGAAACCCACACTGCCACTCCGGTATTGTATCATTGCTCTCCAAAAACCATTCCAGTCTACATTTGAGCATGCGCTCCAATAATTTTAGAAAGCAGCTTGATAGTGCGATTGGTCTGTAAGAGCTATCCAGAAAGGGGCTTTTTCCAGGCTTTGGGATGGGGACAATTAGTTGACTTTTCCACTCCGAAGGAATATTTCCAGAATTCATTATTGAATTAAAGAGGTTCAAAATGCAAGCCAGAAACTCCTCCGGAGAATGTTTGAAAAATGTGTATGGGACGTTATCTGGACCTGGTGTGGAATCGTTTGAGCAATTAATAGCTGATTTCAGTTCGTCGAGGGTAAACGGTGATGTTAAAAAATGGGAGTCTTCAGTATTGTAAGTGTTCTCTTTTTGAATCTCAGACAGATTTGGGACGTAGTCCGGGGCCAGCCTCCCTACAAAGCCCGCAATCCACGATGAATAATATTTCCACGGGTCTGACTTTGGGGAGTAAACTCCTCGGAATTGTCGAATTGACTGCCATATCTCCGAAATGTTGGTATCCGGGGACAATGATTTGCAGAAGTTGTACCATCCGTGACGTTTCTTTTTTCTCAATAATTTCTTTGTCAATGCTTGCACCCTTCTAACCTCCAAATAATTGTCCGGTGTCAAATTTTTTTTGTATATTTTTAAAGTACGTGCCCTATTTTTAACCATTTCGTCGCACTCGACGTCCCACCATGGCGGATGTTTTCTGTTATTTGCCATGGACGTTGTCCGTGGTACAGTGTTTTTTGCCGATTTGTCGAATATGTCGTAAATCTGCGAAGCGCAGGCTTCTGCTTCATGTTGAAGCGGCGACATCGTGTCAACAAAGTTGGTTAAGTTTGAAGAGAACCTCGACCAGTCAGCAAATCGAGTGCAGTATCTTTTACGATTCCTCTGGGGCCTAGGATGTTGTGATTTATTATTAATGTCGATTAAAATGGGGTAATGATCACTCGACATTGTGTCATCCAAAACCCTCCACGATATCAATGATGCGATATCACCAGTACAAATAGGGATGTCCAGAGCATTTTGGTTTTGGTGAGGGAGGGAGAATCGGGTGGCACTTCCATCATTAAGGATGCATAGATTTAGTTCATCTGTTACGTCAATTACTCCTCTTCCGGCTGAGTCTGTTGAAGCGCATCCCCACGGCATGCCATGTGCATTAAAGTCTGCTAAGATAATATACGTGTTACCTAGTTTGGAGAACGTGTTCTTCCAGAATACTTCATCAAAGGAGTTACGCGGGGGGATATATGCGGAAACTATTGAAATGTCTCCCAAATTTACAGCCGATAGCTGCACATTTAAAGGAGAGGAGATAGGAATCTCTTTGTAGTAGAGGGAATTTTTAATTAGAATTGCAGTTCCACCCCCACTTCTCCCGTCAAGGCGGTCATTCCTATGACAAGAGAAGCCAGGGAAGGAAACATAAGAATTGTATGTATACCAAGTTTCGCAAAGTGCAACAATGTCAGGTTGGTGTTCTTTAATTAGAAGTAGAATGTCGTCTCGATTAGCGCTCGCGCTACGACAGTTCCACTGTAAGATCTTTATCTGTTGAATTTGAGGCATTGTTAGATTTACAGAATTCATTCAAATAATTTAAGAGGTTAGCAGCGATGGACGGTGAATTTTTTTCGTTATTTGAAATAAGGTTAAGCAAAAGAAGTGAAAGGTTTTCTATAAGTAAAGATTTTGTGGTTAAGTCTTTGTCGTCGGTCTTATTGGAGTTAAGGGCGCAGCCATCCTTAAATTTAAGGGGCTCCCCGTTCGTATACATGAGGTTGCTTTCATGCTCTTTTGGGGAAAGTGTGGGTGGAATAAACAAACGTTGTCGCGGAGATTTTGGGCGAGTTGATCTTGGAGAAATGATTGACGTCCCGGAGTATGAGTTATTTGGCGCAGTAAAAGCTGTTTTTCCAGCGTAAGTGGAGGAGATGCTTGGATGGAGATCTAATGCCTCCTTATATGAAATATTGTCTGTTGCCATAGTCTTTTTAACGTTTTGTTGTCTTTTGAGTTCGGGACACGATATGTTCGATGCAGAGTGTTGACCTCCGCAGTTAACGCATTTCAGAGACGAAACGGTACATTCATCCCCAGCGTGTTGTTCTCCACATTTATAGCAGCGGGGTTTTGAGCGGCACTTCGTTTTTGTATGACCAAATCGACAACAGTTGTAGCACAATACGGTCGGAAACACATACTGTTCTACACGGAAAGCATTATGGTACATAAATATATGTTCAGGAATGCGCTGTCCCTCAAAAGTTAAGACCAGTGTTTGGGAAGGTTTCCAGGTAGTCCCTTCGTCGGATTTTACTTTTCGGCTCAATCTTCTTGCTTTTACGATATTGCCGAAACCATCCGGCAATTGAGCATCTTTAATTATGTCTTCAATGTCAATATCCTCGGTAACTCCGCGGATAACTCCGTGTTTAACCAGTTTATGTGCTGGTATAAAAGCCTTAAGCCTTTGAGATGACAAGAATTCACCATTTTTAACAAATTCGTTTGCTTGCTTTGCAGTTTTAAAAGATAGACAAATTTTGTACTTACCTTCTGCCTTTATTGAGCCGTTGACAATACCTGTAAATTTATTTGTATGTAGGAGGCGACCAACTACCAGCGGGTGAATTGCGGAGGAGGTATCTTGATTCTGAAGGTACACGACGAATGGGCCTGTAGAAAATATTTTATATTCTGAGGGTGGGAGATGCGTGGATGGTGGTTCGTTGGGTGTAAAGGCCACGACCTTCCTAGGAACATCGTGGTCTATATTGACAGGTGGTGGCCGTTTTCTGCCATCAGGTGGGTCTGGTGGCTGGCCTGCTTCCTCCATAGTGGAGGACACTTACTTGTTCCGAAACCAAAAGAAAACAAACAACCAAAACAAATTAATCAAAAATAAAAAAGTAAACCAAAAAATAGAAATAAATTTTGTTTTTTTTTTTTACGACCGACTCCAGTAATTTTATTTTTAACGATATAACAAAAAAACACTGAAAATAAGCGACGTTGCACAGACCGCACGACTGTTCATCGGCAAGCGGCGAACGAGACTCCGGCACAAGAAGATAACGCATTAGTTAGTTGTCAACGTAGTGAAGAGAAGAACTTTAGGTATCTACAGCGATTAGTGGCTGCTACCACCCTGGTAACGAGATAATGTTATAACAAAGCATGCTACCTATATAAAACTAACATATTCTTAGTGGTGGTTCGTGAGATCTATTGTTTGTAAATACACAGACATAACCCGCACAAGAAGATAACGCATTAGTTAGTTGTCAACGTAGTGAAGAGAAGAACTTTAGGTATCTACAGCGATTAGTGGCTGCTACCACCCTGGTAACGAGATAATGTTATAACAAAGCATGCTACCTATATAAAACTAACATATTCTTAGTGGTGGTTCGTGAGATCTATTGTTTGTAAATACACAGACATAACCCGCACAAGAAGATAACGCATTAGTTAGTTGTCAACGTAGTGAAGAGAAGAACTTTAGGTATCTACAGCGATTAGTGGCTGCTACCACCCTGGTAACGAGATAATGTTATAACAAAGCATGCTACCTATATAAAACTAACATATTCTTAGTGGTGGTTCGTGAGATCTATTGTTTGTAAATACACAGGCATAACCCGCACAAGAAGATAACGCATTAGTTAGTTGTCAACGTAGTGAAGAGAAGAACTTTAGGTATCTACAGCGATTAGTGGCTGCTACCACCCTGGTAACGAGATAATGTTATAACAAAGCATGCTACCTATATAAAACTAACATATTCTTAGTGGTGGTTCGTGAGATCTATTGTTTGTAAATACACAGACATAACCCGCACAAGAAGATAACGCATTAGTTAGTTGTCAACGTAGTGAAGAGAAGAACTTTAGGTATCTACAGCGATTAGTGGCTGCTACCACCCTGGTAACGAGATAATGTTATAACAAAGCATGCTACCTATATAAAACTAACATATTCTTAGTGGTGGTTCGTGAGATCTATTGTTTGTAAATACACAGACATAACCCGCACAAGAAGATAACGCATTAGTTAGTTGTCAACGTAGTGAAGAGAAGAACTTTAGGTATCTACAGCGATTAGTGGCTGCTACCACCCTGGTAACGAGATAATGTTATAACAAAGCATGCTACCTATATAAAACTAACATATTCTTAGTGGTGGTTCGTGAGATCTATTGTTTGTAAATACACAGACATAACCCGCACAAGAAGATAACGCATTAGTTAGTTGTCAACGTAGTGAAGAGAAGAACTTTAGGTATCTACAGCGATTAGTGGCTGCTACCACCCTGGTAACGAGATAATGTTATAACAAAGCATGCTACCTATATAAAACTAACATATTCTTAGTGGTGGTTCGTGAGATCTATTGTTTGTAAATACACAGACATAACCCGCACAAGAAGATAACGCATTAGTTAGTGAAGAGAAGAACTTTAGGTATCTACAGCGATTAGTGGCTGCTACCACCCTGGTAACGAGATAATGTTATAACAAAGCATGCTACCTATATAAAACTAACATATTCTTAGTGGTGGTTCGTGAGATCTATTGTTTGTAAATACACAGACATAACCCGCACAAGAAGATAACGCATTAGTTAGTTGTCAACGTAGTGAAGAGAAGAACTTTAGGTATCTACAGCGATTAGTGGCTGCTACCACATGCTATATAAAATATAGGAAATTTGAATAAATAGTTTCTTTTACAATAAATTTGCACCATATTTTTGTGCAGACAAGAACTTTATGTAGCTGCTTATGCTCTAGCATCCATCATGTACGCCTCATATCGAAAATCGTGAAAATGAGGGATGAAGTATGTCACATTGTAACGGACAATCCCTTGAAAAAAATGGGCCAAAAGTATAAATGACCGAAATAAATGTGAATAGCGTCCGAAAACTGCATGATTCCGATGACTGACAACAAATAATACATTGACAAAACTTTGAGTTGTTTATAAACATTTCCGATGAAAATATCACGTGTCTACCAACCCTCCTTGCGTTTATAACGTAGAAATATTAAAATGGCTGAAGACTCGCTGAAGAAACGGCGCAAAAACCTCCACGGATTGCTCTTTAAATCGTTTCTCTGAAGTCAGCGCCGGATTCGAGTACCTCCAATAAGGGCATTCAAATTCTTTTGTACATTCCTAAACCTCCCCCCTCCCCTACCTCCACGGACAAAAATGTAAGTTTAACAAAAAGGAAATCGATATTTGAGACAAGAGGCCGGAGAGCCCACGGTTGAGATTCTCTGGCGATAATTCAATTTCAATACGGAACGATAATTGGAAAGATGTAACTCTATTAAGAGTAAAGCACTGTGCTCCCCGAGGGTACCTGCAGGGGAGGCGGAACTTGGGATTGCGCGAGAAAGATTGTTTGCATTATGCGGTGTTCAGACGGGGCGATGTAAGGCCTGACGATTTCGCTTGCATAAAAAACATATCGCTCGGTCGCCCATAGATCGTCTGATGTGTTCACACGAATCCACCGACATACATTCAATCTGTCAGGTGCGCTGATTGTTTTAAAAATGGCGGACGTCGAGGTAGAAGTCGCGGAGTAATTGTAGTTAGTTGAAAATATTGTTTTAGACGATATAAAAAGACTCCTAATTGAGGAAAAATAAAAAAAAAACGCAGATATTGGGTGCGGAATTGGATTCCAAGGAGAAATAAATTTAGAGCAGTGCTGTCAACTGTCAAGAAACAGAACATACGGACGCCGCGCATATCTGCGCATGCGTGAATCGTTCCACCAGATACAAAAGTTGAAAGGCGTTCAACTTGAGACGATATCGCTTTCAACCATTTTTATCGCTTCAGCTTTATCGACAATCTGTTCACACGGTTCAATTGGCTGGCGATATTTTAGTGTCCTGGCGATATTCGCCTCGTCTGAACACCGCATTAGGTACCTACTCTACTAGCATCCGACACGACGGAAGTCGTTCCAAATATTTAGTTTACCTCATAGCCAAATGACTTTAAAACTCTCATGTCAATGTCAACTTGCTCTGTGAAAAGCATGTTGCTTTCAGACGTATATTTTTTTTTAAATTACTTACACACGAGAAAAACATTTTGAATGTAATTAAGAGATTCTTTATTTCCCGCTGTACCAAGTGATCACTTGTGGACCTTAGTAACACTTTCACATTTCTTTTCTACAGGAGCATTTAAATTTCATTTTGCTTGAAGGTCCTCAGTAATTTTGTCTGTTGACATTTGACATAATCTATTCCTGCCCCCGTAGACAATTTGAATTTTTCATCAATGTAGAATGCGAACAAAAGAATTGTTCGCTGGAACTTATAAATAATTATTTAAACCAAACAAAGACTTATATAAAAAGTGGACAGTTCATTTCATTCGCACTCTACGTTGACGAAAAATTCATTCACAAAATTCAAAACAGATGCTCAATTGTTAGGATCATAGAGTTTCAAGGAAGGGAAACGCCTGTGATAACAAAACAATTGTCTTAATTATACTCTTTTGAGTCACCTGAAGTAGTTTTTTTTTTTAGAAATGTTATGTCGATGAAAGAAGCGAAAGAAGTATGCTTGGATAGAAAATAGTGGAGGTCCGTTCTCTCTGCCTACCCCTTACGGAACACAGCGTGATGGGTAAAAAAAAATATATAAAATGAATATGTGCTCACTCAAAGTGAACACAAATACACTCTTTGATTCTTTCACAGTAAGCTACTTAAAGCTTGTGTCGTGAAAGAGGAAGATGAACGATCTCCGCACGAAACAGTGCGAAAACCGGCGTCCTAGTCTACCAACCACTTCATTCAGTAGCATTCAATGTTATAATGATGACATTGAATGCTAATGAATGAAGTGGTTTCTGATGGAATTTTTTCGTACTTTCAGAAATATTTTTTTAATGAAATAACGTATTTTTGTATAAATTACAAATTCCTAATCAATATTCAAAGTAAGGACTACAGGACAACATCTATCGAGAAAGCCAGTATTTTATAATATACAGGAATGTTTTTATTATTATTTATCAATAAATACAGTAAAAGTAAACAGTTCGATGGGAATTATCAATCCTCCACATTGGAAGGCTCTCATACAACACCACCTATATAAGAAGGCCTTAGTGCTGCGTCACATCGTGAGGCCCACCGTTCGCTTGTCTATATCTGTATGTACTTACCTGTACACTATGATATCTGTCTACACGCTGGCGGCCGTGACGCGATAGGCCAAAAATGGCCGCCAGCACTAAGGCCTTCTTATATAAGTGGTGTTGCTCTCATAGAGGGACCCTTGTTTCTATAAAGGCTGGGTGTGCGGTAGGGGAGGGGGATCACCCTTTCGTAATATTACAAACCTATTCAAGGATGAGCCCCTCACTGGTGTTGCTTATCTTACAAGGAGGGGGGGGGGATACGAGATCTCTGATTCTAATTCAGGAGGAGGAAACATGGAGAAGCTAGAGAGACCCTTATCTAGATGGAGATGGGGACTAGAGAGATAAGCGCGTGCGGCCTACTGAGGACCGGCACATTGATGTGTGAAGACCTTCGTGATTCTTGTGACCATTTTTCAGGACTAGATCTTAAAGAATATGTAACAACTAATGACTCTAACAATTCATTACTGATGTTCAATTTCTAAATGGAACAAACTTTAAAAGTGACCATACTATGCCAACCTTCGAACGAGTAGAAAATGTTAAAATGTAACAAACATTGCATAAACCAGGAGTTCAATACCACTCCTTGGAGGGTAGTTGCAAGTAGAAATGTTAAAATGTAACAAACATTGCATAAACCAGGAGTTCAATACCACTCCTTGGAGGGTAGTTGCAAGTAGAAATGTTAAAATGTAACAAACATTACATAAACCAGGAGTTCAATACCACTCCTTGGAGGGTAGTTGCAAGTAGAAATGTTAAAATGTAACAAACATTGCATAAACCAGGAGTTCAATACCACTCCTTGGAGGGTAGTTGCAAGTAGAAATGTTAAAATGTAACAAACATTACATAAACCAGGAGTTCAATACCACTCCTTGGAGGGTAGTTGCAAGTAGAAATGTTAAAATGTAACAAACATTGCATAAACCAGGAGTTCAATACCACTCCTTGGAAGGTAGTTGCAAGTAGAAAATGTTAAAATGTAACAAACATTGCATAAACCAGGAGTATTTTTTTTATTCTGGGTTAGGTTGAAGTTCGACGGGTGGGTCAGCTAGTCTATAAGATAAAATAACGAAAACAATTTTTTACTTGTTACGTTGTTTTAACGTTTATAAGGCGTCCACATTTCTCCTATCAATTACCTGCTCTAAAGAGTAAATTTTACAAAGGAAATACACAAAATAAACAACAATATTATGTAGAGAAAAAATATAATAAAAAAGCAACTTTGAAATAGTTGAAAGGAGAAACAAAAATGATCATAAATGTTTTATGAAGTGATTGTGATTCCTACATAGTACAGACGGGCCTGTCTTCTGGCCTGTATGTGTGGAAGAGAGACAACAATCACGCAGGTCTCGGTACTGTGTAGAGGCTCTTGTACACGCCTGGTCCAGTGGCTGGGCTGTCTGCCTCCATCTCTACACTTAATTAAGTTGCCGCACTAAACAAAATAAATGCCCGGCGAATATTCGTTCACGCAACCTCTCTGCTTAGCAAAGACACAATACTAGAAAATAATAAAACAATCTTGATCGCGTGCTTGGGAGAATCAGGCGTGTGGTGTGACTCCACACTCCAAGGGGACACGAGTACCAAAGTACAATGTACTAGGTATATTATAATAAGCGTTCTCAGTTTACTGAAATCCTAAAATAAGAATTATATTTTTCAGGACGAGGTGGTCTCTACATTATGTAAAAACTAGCAGCAAAACCTGTAAGACGACAGCCATAGGCTAAATATTTCGCGTTGTTGAATTGATTTTGTCATTTATTTGAAAAAAAAATTGAGTTAGAGTGTTTCAACAAAAATATCGAGTTACGAACGAACTTACCGATTATTGTATACGTAGGTATACTACAACATTTACATATTAAAGTGATATTATATAAAAAGATAGATGAAGTAAGAAGTCTTATGAAGACGCCAAATAATTACTTGTCTAAAACAAGAGGCCGACAGTAACGAATCGGAAATCGAAAGTCTATTCCAAGTCGTCGCCCGCCTTCCTTCTGGGGGAGGCAGAGAGTCGCTGGATTAAAATTGAGCATTTCCCGCCACCGGAAGACGAGATAAAAGCCGAGCGGCAGCACTCTGTGGTTTTATCATTCGATTACTTTTCTGTCCAACCCTGAACTTCTCCCTCTAATTTATCGCCTTTCATTTATTTCATTTTTACCAACAGAACCAATGAATCGCACCACCAAATATGTTATTTTATCGAGACATGAAGCCATTGTGCCAGGAGCGGGGGGAAGGGGAGGGGGAGGCAATCCCCACTTGTCCAGTGTGGTGAGAAGTCCCCCTCCTGTGCTGGACGGACACCTTCAGCTTCAGATCTCTCAAGACTTCAGAGGGGCGATTCTTTTGTTTCATCACAACCGTCTACATTTCATGAAGTTGATCTCACTAGCTATTCCATTCAAAACCTCTCCGTTCTGAAGAGCGAGTAGTGGTGAGGAGGCAACCTACTCGCAGTTATTCATTTATCACAATAGAAATAAGAGGGGCATAATAAAGCTGCCTAAAAAGGCCAGGCTTATTAATCAAAAACAACTATAAATGTATCCACAACAACATTCACATAAAAGTACACATAAACCACAATAATTCAACTCATTAAACAACAATCAGCGACAAAATAGAAAAAAATCGCTTCAAGGGACAAAACCCAGATATCATATTGTAAAGTCAGTTGAAACAGACAATACAGGCATGTTAGAAATACTTTGTCTTGAGCTGCGTTGCTATGATCTAAAGACAAATTCTGAATACTTGGGTTAGATCTGAATAAAGGTACATATAGCAGCGTGATATTTC
The DNA here is from genome assembly GCA_963576905.1 of Mystacides longicornis. Taxonomy (NCBI): domain Eukaryota; kingdom Metazoa; phylum Arthropoda; class Insecta; order Trichoptera; family Leptoceridae; genus Mystacides; species Mystacides longicornis. Next base: position 162,445 of record OY756432.1, read on the forward strand.
TCTCACTTCTTCGGGCCATTAAATACATATTATCTGTCTCGCTGAGCCGCTCTCTGTTTCAAAGCTCTAACGTAAAGGGATTAATAATTAATTAATATTTAAAAGTTGTTCAACTAAGTTGTCCTCCCTCCACCACTCTGGAAGTGTAAAAGAACAAAGCTCTCAGGCGGCGAACAAACAGCCCGTCCGGTCCTCCACAGCACGGAGGGCCCCACAGGTGCACTTCACTATCCCCCAAACAGTTTTCGTCTCTTTAGATCTTTGCTTTTGTTTATGAGATAAGACTCCAAAGAACAAAGTTTACGAATAACCACATCGAGTCGTGTAACAAATTTTACTTCGAAATTCCCACTACTTTTTGTGCCTAATAGAATACAGCGTGGTAATAAAGTACCAGGTTTTGAAGATGAAATTTAAGCTTAAATAAAAAAGGAAACAACATCTGTAATATAAAAGAAAGTCGGGTTAGTGCGAACACTTATAAGTTGAGATTGGCGAAACGGATTTTTATGATACTTGGTTTATTGGATTCATTCCCTCTCCGGACAACAGAATAAATATTAAAAAAATCGAAAAAAGGATTGAAATAATATAAAATATAATATTGAAGTTAGTACGGAACGGACATCCTATCAACAACGTCATCTATGAAAATTCCATAACAACACAATTTTTATTTACTTGACAACCATTGACATTAAAAATATGGCACGCATATTTTTTATGGATTTTTTTTCAAGCTTTTTTCTAATTTGTTAACATCGAAGCGCATTTTTAAATAAATTAAAACTCGAAAAGTGAATAGGTAGGTATATCTAATTTTGAAATTAAATTGTCGTTTGACACAAACTGTCAGTTTTTGATGGTTGGTGCGATTGACATAATTCGGATGGAAAATATGTGGTTTAAAAAGAAGCATCGGTCATTTTGACCGATGCATCTTTTAAAAGCATTTTGATTGGTTTTGTCGTATCTATGAAAAATATATCATGTGAGATTACCGAGTGTTAAAAAATAGCGAATTACGGACGCACATAACCAATTATTATATTTTTGAGGAGATGACGCGGGTAGAGGGCCAGCTGTAGAACTAATAAGTTGCTTATCGCAGGGTCACTGCATAATAAAGACAAGGGACTAATAATTCCGATATTCACTACGTATGTATGTAACAGTACAGACTCACTCACGGTATGTTTTAATTACAGGCTCTGTTGCGTCCAGCTCATTCCTTTCAAAATACATTTCAGGTTGAAATGCTTTTTCTTGAGTTGCGTTGCTCCATGTTAGGGACCCCTTCTTAACACCTTAATAGATAGGTAATAATTTCATAAGGACTTTATTTCCAACCTTCACACAACATAATCAATAATGGGGAAGAAATAATAATATTGCAATAAAAGTGCATACCTAAATAGCAAAATTTGAAACTCCCGCCTTCCAGCCAAATCCTACTTGTGAGAAGATGGGTACAGATATTACAAACTATGATAGTGCGCCACGAAAAATTCATGTTTTATAGCTCAGCCAATGACCCGGGCTATCAAAAAAACGTGATAAATTTGACACTCTTCAACAAACTGCCGTTTTGAAAGCTGGTTTAGTACCTACAGTTATATTGACGATCAGCCATTCGTCACAACAATAGCAAATCATGGAATTCAAAATGAACCGTTCAAAGTCGAATATAATAATAAATGTTGGTAGTGGAGTGGATATAAGGTAATAGAGCGAGACAATAATTGAGTTGGATATTTAAGATTCCACGAGGGTAATTTTCTTTGATCCTAAACGGGAGGCTGCGATGGGGAAGGAGGGAAGGGGGGGGGGCTGTGTGAGATAAGAATATAAGAACACGGATGGGATAACTGACAGGTGGCTGAGCCCCGCTCTACTCGATGATAAACACAACGCAAATAGAATTAATGCCAACACAACAAAGGAACAGCAGACGTAGAAAAGGGCAAGAAAAAGAAAACAAACAGAGAAACAATTGGATCGAATTAGGAGGCAGGTGGGAGGAAGGGAGGGGCTTTAGGGGAAATAATAACATTAAGATACGCATCTTCATCGGTTTAAGAGGAAGTATTCTCTGGACCAAAATAATAATCTATGTAATGGCATTGAGAACACTACACCAGAAGTGCGCAGATGCACGCAGCCGCCGCGTGTTGATGCTCTGCCAGACTCTTTGTTTATAAATACGCGGCACTGCAATGGGATTCACTGTGACGCTGCAATAGCCGAAGATTGGCTGATACTCATCGCAAATGAAAGGCCGTACCCTGTGAAGTACCTACGCACCATGAACAAATTCCACTAAAACTAAACGTACCCATACACTAAACAGCAACATGCTAGCTCAAATTATAATGAAAATAAATTACCCTCGGGGTCGCAGCGTCCATACATAATATGTCTACCGAAGGACTGATCCTGCTGGTACAAGCTGGCTTTGCGACTCCAGATTAAGATGGTTAGCCCACAGCGCCTGGAGGCTGCGATCCTTTCAAGGGATCGCGACAAGCCCTATTAATATTCCGCGTCAGCATCTCGCTCACACCTAGCACTCCTTCCAAGATTGTCTTCAAGGATCTTTTAAACATCATAACATGAATAATGGAACAGTGAATCGCTGCATGCGCCATTCTCTCTGAGCACGTCATCTAGCAAATATTATGACACTAGATATGGAGGAATGAGGAAGTAAAGCGAAGGTCGTACAGCCTGGACAGTGGACATCTTATAGAAGTACGAGATAGGGATATTTAGCTAGCAGCTAAACCAATATGCACTACGAAGGATATGCGGAAAAGACTGATTGATAAGGAGAGGAATGATGATATTAGGAAGTAATGTGGAGTGGATGTTAGCCTAGTGACTAGAATGAAAGTGAATAAATTAAGATAGTTCGGGCATGTTGAGATAATGAAAAAATAATCTGTAAGAGTGGGTGCACGGAGACGTGGCCGACCTAGAATGACGTGGACCGATCATATTGGTGCCGTCTTACAGGAGGGCAATGTCAGGGGTATGAACAATAGGAGATAATACATGCGGACCTTTATGCTGTTGCGAAAGAGGGAAGAATGGAAGGCCGTACTCTCTGCCCACTAAACGACGTGACGGGACATAGAACTATTGTAATCTTCTGATCGAATCAACACCTGATGTGGCGTGACATGTCATGAAAACAATAGGAAATATATTGGAGAATTAGCTGTCGAGTGTCGATACAATTTCGTAGAAGAGCTCATGGACGCTGTGGGTATTATAGTCCAGTCTGCTTTGTGCTTTGCTGGAGAATAATTAGAAACTGGATAGTATACACAACAGTGTGGAGGAGCGGCTTATATTAATATCAGATCTGCAGCCGACAGGTGTAGGGGAGGGGGGCAGAGAGGGGTGCAATTACCATCTGAATGGAGCGCTGCTCGGTTTATCCAAGCTCCACACAATAAGCAATTATTTGAGTCTACACCACTCTGAGTATTAGAGTAGGTAATGCAATGTCCACACGTAAAACGATTTGATTGAATTGGGAGTCCTGCATGACGAGAGAGGGAGGGAGCTATGTGTGTGTTAAACAAAGGAAGGTTCCTGCCTAACTATGTTCTACCTACATGGAATTGCGTGAGCCGAAGAAGCATCTTCCGTCATGTGCCTATACATATATTCAGAGACAAAGATAAAATCCTATGCAAACTCTGTAATTTGTGAATTTTAATATAAGAAGTTAACTGCCGAGAGGAACATAAAGAAGAGATTTACTTCTAGAAAAATTGCAATGGCAGAACACTACCTACCATAGATGTAGATAACCGCTGGCCGCCAATATGAACTTATATGCGCGTTCAAAAATCGTACAACTCTAACAATTATCTTTGGTATTGAAGTTACGACACTATCTCAAGCATAGAAGAAAGTCGGGATAGTGCGAACACTTATAACTCGAGATCGTCTGAACAGATTTTTAGTTGATTGGATTCTTATCCGGTCCGGATAACAGAATTACTATTAAGAAGTTAGAAAAGGCATAAGAAATAATACAAAATATAAAATTAAAGTTAGTATGGAACGGACTTCCTAACAACAACGCCATCTTTGAAAATTCCTATTCGGTACCTGTTGACAAGTCATTTAAATGACTTAACGGGTTCCGCTCATTTGTTGCACTGTTTCTGTGTAAAATATTGTGTAAATAAGTTTCTTATTGTATCTTTCTGTTTTGCTTGTGTATATTTATTTATTTAATAAAAGTTTGATTTAAAACACAATTTTTTTTATCTGACAACCATTAAGTTACACCGGTATGAAGATTATTGATAGAATTTCCAACAAGCTTTCAAAAATAATTTTTATATTTGTTTGTTTGATGAGCGAATTTTTATTTCCCATGATGTTTCACAAAGTAAGCAGATATTTTGGAAAGAATTATCGTACGAAGATGTTGAACGAAGTTTGACGGGTCTTCTTGTTAGACAAAAAAGTCATCATTTACCCCACAGTCAAGCTTCCGTAGAATTGGCAATCGAAATAACAGTAGAACACGGTCGTAAGCCCGTAATGGAACATCAGTAATGAATTGTTAGAGTCATTAGTTGCTACATATTCTTTAATACTAACTAATATTCTTACGCGTGTCTTAACTAACGAAGAGTATAAGCACTTCATTTTGTTTCACAGCATCCTAATCCAGAACATCTCCATGTAGATGGAAAGCGATACTTTCATTGTACTTGAGACAGACAAAATAGATATATAAAATGTCATGATTGTATACAAAAAGTAAGTGTTTAATAATTAATCAGGTAAAGAGATAAAAGTTGGAAATTATTGAGAACAAGAGAGCAAACAAATTTAAAGACTGCGACTGCTATCATGTATTTGGCGCCAGGATATGACTATATCCATTTTTGTGAATGTCTCATCTCATCATTTATTGCCAATTGGCTTTGTTGATGCACAACGTTCTAATTATTGTCTAGATTCTTGTGACCATTTTTCAGGACTAGATCTTAACAAATATGTAACAACTAATGACTCTAGCAATTCATTACTGATGTTCCATGTTTAAATGGAACACACCCGGTTAGGTTTTAATAGTTCCAAGAAGATTGTGTTGAAACACTTATTAGAAAATGATATGTACGGCGAGTATCTGCAGAGTAATATTAGAGTGGAAACACCCACCGCTACGAGATCCTTTATCTTTAAGTGAGTGGCAGTTTCCAGATCACATCACTCTCGTGTTGCCACAGCTCCATTAGCACGTCTCTGGTGGAGATGGCAGCGCGGCGTGGGCAGACCCTGCTGGCATCACCAAGGCAGCGCAGATTACAATGCAGTCGGCACCTCTCCAGATGATAATTAGCCACGTATTGATCATATCCAACAGCTCACACAGTGACAGCTGTGCTGCGGCCAACACTGCTGGAAGACTGACTAACAATAATTGATTTAAGCTTGGCGTTTAATGCATTTAAAAAAGAAGTGATCGTATGATGAAGCTAAACAAAGAGGTTCATTGTTGGCCAGCTTTTCCGACAGGAGTTGTCCTGTGGTCCTAAACATGAATATGGAATTGAAGTTTGTTTAAATGTATACACAATTAATTACCAATTGAACTAAGATAATTCCGATCGATGCACCTGTTATAAACCATGTATTTTGCATCCGAATTCTGTCAAGCGTACCAACTATCAAACAACTGATAATTTATGTCAAATGGCGATTTAATTTCAAAATTAAAATAGGTAAATTATATTATTACAATCAATAAGAACTTTATATACTTTTAGTTTTCTCTAACTTTCTGATGTTCCGCGAAACTTTCTTCATTTATTCATTCCCCTGATAAAAGCAAACACGACAAAAAAATATTAGTGAAATTGGTCCAGCCGTTCATGCGTGATGCGATGATTAACTAAAAAAGGGCTCCATTTATGTATAGAGATACAGACATCCAGATGCTTTGTCTACATATGTAGGTACTTATACTCTCTGTGGACGATTCATATCAATTAATGCAAATTAATATATTGCACTGATGAAGGTCATAGTCTTCAACAACATTAGGTCTCATAAAGTTTATGTAATGTTTGTTACAAGTTTGAATTTCTAAACAATAAACACATTGAAAAAATATCTCCAAGTCTCATGTATTTTACAAAATAGTAGTTTCCTATGGGTATCGATTAGGCAGATCGCATCAGCTACTCAAGAGCGTGGCGAATAATAATGCCTATCTATAGATACAGTAAGCGCAATTTGACAGTGTAATAAAAATGTTGCCTAAAGGGGTCAAGCCCGTGCCGATAAAGGATTGCATTCGACCAGAATGACTGGTGATATGATTTTCTGATAATCATGTTCATGTCTCCCTTCAGCGTGCTAAAACTTGTTGTTGATTAATATATTTTATTGAAATAACATGTAGATGGCTAATGCCGTAAATTGCGAAAATAAAAAATCAAGATATTCTTAAGCATTTATCACAAACACAAGCCACATAAAACAGAAGTGAGAAACATTGCTTCGAGACAATTAAAGGGACAGACGTATCACAGTTCACAATATTCGTTGGTACACATTGTGCTGTATTATTGTGTGACAGTGCGGGGATATATTTTGAGTGTGCGCTTTCAAAATGTGGCGAGTTCCCGTGCACTGTGCAGTCTGTATTAAGTTAGAGTAATTAGCGGCTAATGGACTCGAGTACAGCGGAGGGACATACGAGTACATGGTACTATGGCGGTTAGACAGTATGGAAATTATACCACACAAACTAATTTTCTATCTGATGACAACGAGTGTATAGAACCATCCAGGATAAAGAGCCATCTAGCGGAATACGACGAATACATCTCGTATTTTATCAACAACGTAGATTCATCACCGTCTGTACCAAGTCAACTAACTTAGGATATTTCACACCAGAGGGAGAACACATCACCTATTTGGAAAAATTATCTTGCGCGAATAACCCAACTATAAAAGCTTTTTCAATATACAATTTTATTACTCTTTCCTTCAGAACCTACCAGTGCATAACATTGTAATTAGTTTTAAGTTAAAATATATTTTTCTGTGATACTTTATTTGAATTCACTAATATAGTGCTTGTGTTTTTTGTAATATAAAATCGAGTTTCATTTCGGTAGTTAGTGGAATTCCTTATTAACTGTTTAATCTAGTTCATAAAGAAATAGTGAAAGTTGGTGAGTACTCCAGATATTCTTAATCTTGCCAAAACTCATAAGAGAGTTTCTCATCTTCTGATAAAGACCATTTTTCCCCAATATCATTTGACCTTGAGAAAAGAAATCAGTACTCCTTCTTCATCTCAGTCTCATCTCATCTTATGGATCAGATTCAACAAATCTGAATGCCATAGTACATATTATGTAGGTACCTGCGCGGAGTTAGCATATCCCTGGATCCGAGCAATCAACTATTGACTGCTCCAAACAATCTCGCTATTTACAATACACAACGCACGGATCAACAGTGAGGGTAAAGTACTTCGCATACGTTGTCGTAACATATTATTAACTTGTAATAATTGTATCTAAAATTTAAGGCGGCGCGGCGCCGGCGGGACCGAGATCGAACCTATGTATGGTGTGAACGCTCCATTACTAATCTATTAATGCTAACCTTAAGTACCTACACTATTCGCGTTCAAATATTTTTTAATGGTAAATTTAGACCACTACGAGCCTACGGCCGTCTTCTACTATTGTTTGGAAGGTTGACTTAGAGTGATCACTTTACGTTAACAAATGTTTGCGAACCCATCATGAGTGTTTCCCCATCCCAAATCTTAAACCACCCATATAGAATTCGAGCCTACGACCCTAGATGTGCCGTGTGGAGACGCTAACCTCCAAGCTACCAGCTGGGTGTACGAGACTGCCAAGTAGTTAATTATAATTCTATCAATAAGTGAAATGATTATTTATCTTTCGGACTTTAAGGGAATCTTTTAAGTAACTTTTTATTTTTAGGAGTAAGTTTAGAATGTCTTTTGAGTAAGAAACCCCAGATCTTATATCCTTGGTCAGATAAGAGTCAAATAGAGGTTATCACTAAAAATGGTACCCGGGTTGGCAAACAGTCTCCAATTGGACGTGACAATACTTCATTTAGAAACTAGTGTTGGTATCGGGAAATAAGTTTCGCCAGCTATAATTACAACTTTGAACAGAGCACTATCTTCCTACATCAGGGTCCCGAAGACGAGGAAAATCCTCTAATAGCGTGTTCCGTTCATTCGAAGCAGAGCTGAGGAATTTGTGCATGGTCTGGGAGAAGTTTATAGACGTTGTGGAAGATCGAACGCAATGGAGAGCTCATGTTAGCGCGCTCAGCCCCTAAGAGGGATGCAACTGAGATTAGAATCAGATTTGATTGATTGAATGGAAAACTGTTTATTTATCAACTGAGCAGAATGTGTACTGTCACTGTCAGACATGAGCGAGCCACTTAACTTCATAACGTGATATTGCTATCAATAATAATTTAGCCACAATGTAAGGGCTGTACCTACAAATAATTCCACGAATACCTATATTATTTTCATCTAGGTAGGTTCAATAGAAGGTTTTACAAACTTGTAAATTTAATCACGATATAAATTATAATACATCAAAACAACGGCTGAAACCATCCACATTGTGGATGAAAAGCCTAAAAGGAAAAAAGCATAAAGTTTTAATAAATTAAATTATCTTGAAAATCGACGCATCATAGCTGACCTTGTCTATCTTCACAAAATAATAAACAACGGAATAGACAGTGTAAGTCTGCTGGGTGCTCTGCCATTTCACTGCAGCAGTAGACCGCAGCGTCACCCTGCTCTCTTTTATGTGGAGCCCTCCAGAACAAATTACCACCAGAACACATTCATAAACAGAGCATGCAACAGTTTCAATAGAAACTGTATGGGTGTTCCTGAATTGGATCCCTTTTGTAGTTCTGTTAAGAGGTTCAGGAAAAGGTTGGTGGCAAGGTCCATTCAGGGAGCATCCCAAAGTGAACCTCGTGAGAGATGATCGCTGTCATGGTGTACCGGCGTGTTATCGACCTATTCGCAGACTTACGGACGAGACAGACTGTTTAGTACAGACTATCCGACACTTGACCCCTTAGGACAAACTGACTGACGAACCCTTACAGACATTGACTATACAAAATAATCTCCTAGCCCTCCTTCCTTCCCCCTCCATTCCCCACCCTTCCTTCCCCATTAATATGAAAGTGAAATCATACATCAGCGTAAAGACAATGTAATAATAAGAATTGTAATTAGTGTGAATTAATGTAAATAATTGGGATACACATAAATGGCATTATAAAAATGTAAATGAAATATTGAATATTGTAAACTTAATAAAGCTGTCTGTATCCAATAAAAAAAAAAAAAAAATATATATATATATATATATATATATATGAAGCGTACGCGAAACGTTTTGGGTACTCCGTGTACTCAGGTTGGCTCTGAAAAGAGCCGTTGGTCGCCCGACGTTTCGATTGGATTCCACCAATCATCATCTGGGGCAGATGGGAAGCCGCTGGGAAGCAGCTGAGCTGCTTCCCAGCGGCTTCCCATCTGCCCCAGATGATGATTGGTGGAATCCAATCGAAACGTCGGGCGACCAACGGCTCTTTTCAGAGCCAACCTGAGTACACGGAGTACCCAAAACGTTTCGCGTACGCTTCATATATTTCTCTCCGTGATCACATCTTCACAGAAAAAAAAAAAAATATATATATATATATATATATATATATATATATATATATATATATATATCTTATATATAAAAATGGAGAGCTATTTCGCGTTGTCATCGGATGGCGCCTAAACGGCTGGACCGATTTCGCTAATTCTTTTTTTGTCGTGTAGGCTTTTATCAGGAGAGTGTCCTTTTAGAACAAAAAAATTAAGAAAAATGCATAGGAAATTAGAAAATTTAAGAAAACTATAAAAATGGAGATTTATTTCCCAATATCATCGCATCACGCCTAAACGGCTGGACTGATTTCGCTTATTCTTTTTTTGTCGTGTAGACTTTTATCAGGAGAAAGTACTTTTGGAACAAAAAATTAAGATAAATGCATGTGAAATTAGAAAATTTAAGAAAACTATAACAATGGTGAGCTATTTCCGGATGTCATCGCATCACGCCTAAACGGCTGGACCGATTTCGCTAATTCTTTTTTTGTCGTGTAGGCTTTTATCAGGACAACGTACGTTTAGAAGAAAAAAATAAAAAAAAATGCATGGAAAATTAGAAAATTAAAGAAAACACAGAAAGTAGGTAATCTTTTTAGTACTTTTTATAATATAATTTTGTTCTTCTTTTGAATTTTTATTAATTGACATTTGAAAGAACTGTTAGTGGATTTATTGTTGTTGCAATTGATAGAATGCGAATGTAAAATATATCGTATGAAATCAGAAATAGATTGATTGGATAAGTCATATAATATTCATTGCAGTTATTTTTTATAAGGAGTTTTGGTAAGTTTTAATACAAGGAATACATTATTGTAATGAAGTGTAAGGAGTTTTGAAGACTTTCATTATTTATAGAGAATTTTAAAACCGCCAGCAAACAGAATCGTATATATAACATTGCTATTAAGGAGTTATACTTAATTGAAGTTTATTTTATAAGGAGTTTTGATAAGTTTTAACACAAGGAATACATGATTATATTGAAGAACAAGTAGAATATTTTTTTGTTTGTTTGAAAATCAATTCTTCGTTTATGGGCTGATTTTTACAGAGGATGAGTACATACCTACATATAACGTAAATATAATCTGCATCGTTAATATGTAAAAACGCTGGATATTATTTGCTAATGACCTAGCATTTGTTTCTTTATTGAAAATAAAAATTGCTACACTTCCACCATGTTGTAATAGAAGATAGAAAAAAATCACAGATACTGCATTAAATGTGCTTTTTATTTATTTCCACTGTTTTGAAAGAGAAGATTTAAGAACGCAATGTTGTGTGAAAGTGAATGTCGAGAAGTTGGAAGTATGTCTATTTAGGTAATTTATTTAGAAGAGATGCAAGGTGTGAAAAAGAGATTGAAAGAAGGAAATTGGCTGGGAGAAGGGTTGGCGGTGCACTTAGACCTCTAAGAAGATATCTCTGAAATCGTTGATGCACAATGCAATGCAATCTTGATACTATCCATGATTTATGGGAGTGAAACTTGGACATGGACGAACAATTTGGAAGTTGGAATAAATGCTGTGGAAATGAGATCACTGCGTAGGATATGCGGAAAGAGACTTATTGATAAGGTGAGGAATGATAATATTAGAAAGGAATGTGGAGTGGATGTTAGTGTAGTGACTAGAATGAAAGTGAATAAAGAAAGAAGGTTTGGGCATTTAAAGAAAATGAACGAAGAGAGAATGACTAAAAGGATATATAAATCTGAAAGAATAGGTGCACGCAGACGAGGCCGACCTGGAATGACATAGACCAACCATATCGGTGCCGTCTTACGGGAGGGCCAAGTCAGGAGCAAAAGGAATATAAGAGCATGTATGCGAAATGTTATGCGTTTGGAGGAAGCGAATGAGTTTGGATTGGAAAGAACGGAAGTCCATACTCTCTGCCTACTTCCTTCGGGAATCAGCGTGATGGGCAAAAAAAGTATTGACACCTCAATGCGTATTTTGAATCGGTACGGAGATGTTCCTTATCGTACTTTGATTAATCAATCAATATTATTTTAACTGAGCAAAATAACTATTAAAATATCGAATATAATGACATACCTAAATTCTTTTTTTTACATATTAACATCAAATCAATCAAGATTAAAACTCCCTTTGAACTCCACTCAGGAGCAAAGTGAGGCAATAAGAGCTCTCCATTGCACTCGATCTTGCGCAATGATGACCTCTTCCCATATCATATTAACATAGGTTATATGTTTTTGATGTAAAAATAAATTCAGACCCGATGAATGCAGCGTGGTATGCAGGTTTTGCTAATGGCAGTAAATAGTCATTCGTGTTAAATAACTAAAAAAGGAATTTGAGCTCTGTTGCATAAAACCTAGAGTACCTATATTATTTATTTCGATACGAAGTTCGACGGGTCAGCTAGTATATATATAATTACTAGCTTATACCCGTCTTGCTTTACGTTTTTGATTCCGATTGTCAGGCTTGATCGGTTAAAGGCAATTAAACAGGTTCTAGTCTAGCTTCCCATTGCTTTGTAGACCTCTATAACTGACATAAGCACAGAAAAAGAAGAATGACACTTTTAATGTTTATTAAAATTTTGTATGAAGATCCTAAAAAATAGGGTTTTTAAATAGCTCTAAATATATTAAAGTTTATGCAGCAAATTGTATTAAAGAACTTTCTCCGGCATTTTGCACGGCTCTGTGCAGATTCATATCTGACGTAGCATTTGTATTTTGAGCGTGATGCTATGACATACGGTAAAAAGCAAAATAAATAAAAAAACATTTCTGAATTATTATGTAGATAGAGAAGGAGGGACTAATGCGAGTTTTATTTAATTTCCCAATTTACCACGCAACTTTCTTTATTTTTTATTTCATAAGAACCTTCTACTGATAAAAGCCAACACGACAAAAAAAAGAATTAGTGAAATCGGTTCAGCCGTTTAGGCGTGATGCTCACATATACGGTAAAGCAACGACAAAAGGCAAATAAAAAAACATTTCTGAATTATTATATGGATAATCTACGTAACGTTTGTCAAGAATCACGATTTTAATTGGTGAGTTACTCATAAAACCGGCTTGTATCTATGAAAAATAGAATAACTGTGAAAGACATGTGAGTCAAATTCGTAGTGTGGTGATATATTCTCTACACCTACCCCACAATTGACATTTAATAGAATGCTTGAAATACTTGTAGTGAACTATAAGCTCATAATACAATGCTGCGTCTGGCACAAATCGTCCCTCTAGGGATGGGATGCCATAAACATAATAATAATAATGCTGCCCTTATGCTTTGCAACGACAAAAGTAAAAACTGTAACGCAACGTCTTTTCTCTGGTCATAATCCTATGAATAGTTGGCAGCAATGTTTACCACTCTTTCTCTCCAGCTATATCTATAGATTCCTTATATTTAAAAAAAAACTATTCAAGTAGGTGCATAATTGAAATAATAAAATATCCTGTATATGAAATATTGACTACAGGTACTTATTTCATTTCCATATCTGGATATATCAAACTCAAAATAATCGCCGCAAATTGTTGAAAGAGTTCTGCATCTAACTTGACATCAATGGTTGGTGTGTTATAACGTCAGGTTGCAAGTAACAACATCTAGTAGATTATTACAAAGCGGATAAAAATCAACTTGATTATGCAAATAAACTCACCTTCATAGTTTAACAATACTCTCTATTTTGGTGGTTCAACTTAGCCCATAGTAGGATTCGAAACCTACTGAGATACTCACTTGACGTCAATAGACGTTGTATTATTATTATGTTATTTATAGGTGAAAAATTATGTGGCAATTAGGCAAAACTATTTAGTGTCATTTTGAGAAAGGCATTGGAATCAAAACAAAACTACACCACTACAATATAATTTTAAAAAATATATGAAGTTACCTATAAGGAAATTTTCAATGGATCAATGCAGGTATATCAATATCAAATCTAGGTATTTCTTCTTATCCTTATTGATAAATGCCATTCTCTATTAAAATTTAAAAAAAATTGAACCAAAATGTACATAGGAAAGAAATTCAAATGTAAGTTATTGCCTTCTGAAAAATGTCAAGTTGTTCAACGTAGAACCATTTAAATAGTAATATTATTTATGGGTATGAATAAATGAATGAAAGAATTTTTGTTTATTTTTTGTCCAATCATTATTTAATTCATAAAACATAAAATCAACAATTGAAACATAATATGTATAATCTCAAAGTTTTTTGTTAGATCTAGCAGAGTAAAAAAATATTCTCTTAAACAAATGGAAACCAGAAAAGATATTCCGACCCACCGTTATAAAAAAAACTATTAGTTATTCACTTCTTAACCCAAAAGTATTAGGTATATCATTTTTATTCCATAACCGAAATAAAAAAATTAAAGTTTAATTAAATCTGATGCTAGAACACAGAAATCCATACAATAACCTAGAATCCCGACTCGCGTTCAAAAGTGAAGCCTAAATATTGCAACTTTTGACAGTTTGGTTCCCAAAAGAATGTGGTACAGCGTATATTTATTCAGTAGTTTTCTCGTGTTTTTTACAATAAAACATATTTTTACATTGAAATAAGTGAAATTAGATCATTTTTAAGTTTCTTTATAAATGTACTGTCAAAATTGCTGGCCAAATCGGCTTCACTTTTTTACTACGAAGAATATATGAAAATCTATGTGCTAGAAACACACTATTGTGTCAGCTTGTGTTGTGTCGAGCCAGAAGCATTATCATTTTTATATTTATTTATTTTCTGTCAAAATTAAGCATTGCTCACCATTACAGAGTAATCCTTTGCGGTAATAGTGGTTAATAATATGGTTTAAGATACATTTAGGCTCTATATGAAGCTGATATGCTTCTAACGGGTTGAGAACTTATTTATAGTGATATGTGGTAAAATTGATAAAATCGCTGGCATCCGCAAGACACTGTTATTGATTATGGTCAATCTTCTTTACATCCCATAAGCAGCCATTGAATATTTTTTCAATATAATTGTTTCCCTTCTCAAATGGGAAATTTAAATGAGCTCTCTAACATGGATCTGCAATATAAAGTTTCTGATTTTAAAATACACATAAAGAAATCCAAGAAACATAATTAATGAAATTCTTACATAGGTAGCTTACCATTTTGGTATATTTACAATATTATTATATTGTCTTGCAAAAATTAAACCTTTGAATTTCTTTGTTAGAAATGCACTTTTATCAATCAATTTGATCCTTAGAAGTATGTACTTAATTGCTATGTCAAAAAGGTGGGATGAAAGCAATTAGTCTCGTTGAAAACACGTTTGCCTCAGGAACCTGAAAAAAATATCAACAAATTAAATTAATTTTGTGATTTCGGTAACACACTAATTCCCGCCTTATAACATTATAACCTTATAATTGTTTTAGCAACGCATAAATGTTTTAAGTTACGGCATAGGCTTACAGATATTTTAATCAATTTGACTTACCAGTTTTATTTTCATTAAACTCAATTGAAAATAAGGTAATTATATTTTTCATAATCGACGATATCAATCCGAACCTTTTGTTTGACAACAAAATATGACGTATAGTGAAGTATTAACCATCCATGGATAACCAAAGATAATAATATAATTCAACACAGTTAGGTACTATTAAATTATTTTATGATGTATATTTTTGATTTACTTATATAATGGTCTCTTAAAATATTTAGACTTTTTAAAAAAAAATTTTTTCACACAAAAAACCACTTTAAATGTGAAGAAGAATTATTAAAAAAATCATTCTTATTTTGTTTTCATATTATGAAGCTAAGACAAAAAATTACATATTAAAAAGTTCGTCTATGGTAACCTACTGTCAATTATTGTTATTCTGACAGCCAAACAAAAACAACAGGAATTCTATTTTCAAAAATTTTGTAAGTTTTTTTATATATTGAAATATTTTTGTAAGTAGGTACCTAAGCTATATTTAATTATTAAGATTTTTACCTATCATGAAGTTTTTAGTTGTGAATTGTAAAAATATGGGTATATAAAATATGATACTTTGAAATTGTTGTCCCTCCTGTAACTAAACTTTAGACAGATTTTGATGTTTGTTTTGTAATATTGTTTTCTAGGCATGGAGTTGCAGTCTATCTGAAATAATAATACCTGATACATTATGCAGTCTAAATGGATTTAATGAAGATCTTAAAAAGGTATAAAAGCTACACTTTTAAACAAATAATACTATGAAAGATTCCAAATGAAGGTTTTATGCAGAGCATATCATATCAATATGTATCTAGCAGTTGATTGTTTTATTCTAATTTGAAGTTCATAAGTAGTTTGATATACTTTCTAAATCCTTAATATTGATTCTAATCAAATTCTCATAACATGTATTTTTAAAACAAATCCCTGAAAAAGCAAAATTTTCTAATGTCGTCTTATATATTTGCAACCATGGCCATGTAATCACTGTATTTTGCTTTCATATATTAATAGAATTGGTTTTTTTTAGGTCAGAACACTCAGAACCTTGCAGGGATTTTGGATATATCAAGAAATATTTACCGAATGCTTCAACATACAACATGCTGTGTTTTTTAAAATATTACCCACCTTGTTTTGTGATGAATATAACATTAAATAAAATAAATTAAAGGTAAGAGAACATAAGTTTGCATTTATCTACATAAGAAATTTGAGTTCGATACAGTTTTGTGAATACATATTGTGGATAAATCAAGTGAATTTTACTTTACCAAAATACCTACATATCTGATTCTTTTCCAAAATAAACAGGAAGTATTACTTAATTATTATGATGTGTGTAAAACCAAATATATTTTTTGACTATAAACATACACACATACCTGACAAATCCATTATTTTCTTGTAAAATAGGAACGTCATCACTTCCTGTCAGATTGGCTTTCTTTCAACGTTCTGTTTTACCGACCAAATCTACTAAAGAATATTCATACTCATTTCAATTTTCAAATATCATTTTTTCTCTAAAATCTTTATGAAAGAACAATTTTTAGATTGAAATGTATTATGAATTTAATTTAATGTATCTTTATTATTTTTTACCAACATTTAATATGATTTTATCAGGTATGTAGCTACATAATTACTCATCTATCTGGCTACGACAGTTTGACACAAAATGTGGCCATAAATTTTTTAAAATGTGTCAAATAACAAAATGGAGGAAATATTTTTCCAAAATCTTTCTTTAAATCTTTATTTATTGAGAATAATAAGATTTTAATAACATTTATATGTATAACATATCAATCTCCAATTATTTTATTACATTTTCATACCGTAATACCAAGATTCCATTCAACGTTTACATGAGTAATTTTGTTTCCAAAAGATGGCATCTGTCTTTTTTGAAAACGTTGTATGAAGATCCTAAAAAAATAAGAGTTTTTTAAATAGCTTTAAATATATCAAAGCTCATGTGGTTAAATATATTTAAGAACGCTCTCTGGAATTTTGCACGGCTTTTCGCATATTAATATCTGACCTTAACGTCTGTTTTCTACGATTGATGCGCATTCAAAAATATAAATAAATAAACGGACTAAAATATTATGTAGATTAAGTATTACAACAAGAAGAAGAAGAAAAAAGTAAAAGCTTTATGTAATAAGCGTGAGTAGTGAGTAAGTAATCAATAATTGATTTGGTTGAAACCACTTCGGGAATAATTACTTTGAGCTAAGAGGTTACACCTACTAAATCGTAAATAGTTCACATACAGAGTGGTGCCAACACACAGATAATACGGCAGTTACGGCACGAGTATGGGGCACGGAGCAGGCACAAACCTTGACCAAAATTCAGAGGAGTTCGAGAATATAATATAGATTGCACACATTTTAAGACTATCCAGGAAGAAATGAGGCCAAGAACAGGTAATGGAAATCCAGGTAGGCCACAGCTGAGGTGGTCTGATGATATTAGGAGAGTGGCCGGCAATCAATGGACAGAATGGCAAGAGACAGAGTCATAAAAGTCGGGAAGGGAGGCCCAGGACGAGTAAAAAAAATTAGAAGGAGAGTGGGGGGTTTCAATCGAGCGCTGCAGTTTCACATCACACATTGCTTTTATCTTCGTAAAAAAGTAAAAATCAATGCGCAACTTATTGATGTTGCTGGCGGAAACTTTGTGAAATCCCATTTTTGAACAGGTAATTATTTAAAACTAGCTTATACCCGTCTTGCTTTACGTTTTTGATTCCGATTGTCAGGCTTGATCGGTAGGTAATTAGAAAGGTTCTAGTCTAGCTTCCCATTGCTTTGTAGACCTCTATAACTGACATAAGCACAGAAAAAGAAGAATGACACTTTTAATGTTTATTACAATTTTGTATGAAGATCCTAAAAAATAGGGTTTTTTAAATAGCTCTAAATATATCTATTAAAGTCAATGCAGCAAATTGTTTTAAAGAACCTTCTCCGGCATTTTGCACGGCTCTGTGCAGATTCATATCTGACGTAGCATTTGTATTTTGAGCGTGATGCTATGACATACGGTAAAAAGCAAAAAACATTTCTTAATTATTATGTAGATAGAGAAGGAGGGGCTAATGCGAGTTTTATTTAATTTCCCAATTTACCACGCAACTTTCTTAATTTTTTCTTTCATAAGAACCTTCTACTGATAAAAGCCAACACGAAAAAAAAAGAATTAGTGAAATCGGTTCAGCCGTTTAGGCGTGATGCGATGACATACGGTAAAAAGCAACTAAAAAAACATTTCTGAATTATTATGTAGATTTACCACGCAACTTTCTTAATTTTTTCTTTCATAAGAACCTTCTACTGATAAAAGCCAACACGACAAAAAAAGAATTAGTGAAATCGGTTCAGCCGTTTAGGCGTGATGCTCGGACATACCGTAAAGTAACGACAAAAGGCAAATAAAAAAACATTTCTAAAATATTATGTAGATAAAATGCAATTTACGATGTAAAACTTAATTAATTTTAGCTAATAAGCTATTGAATTATGTTAAGTTATCGTTGATTCGGGTGAAGGATGACGTTCGATGGGACATAAGCTTGAAATCAAAACATTTCCTCTTTAATTGCTTTACTTTTAAAAAAAATCAATAGATGGCGGTGTAGTAGGAAGTACATAACATGTGATGTATGTTTGCGTATTGTATAGATATGTCGAAAGAATTGACCCATTTAAACCAATTTTTCAGAATTAAGATTATGTTAAGATAAACAAAGTTTTTTAAAATAATTACCTGTTCAATGCGCAACGATACGTGTTACCAATCACACACTACATACGTGCAAGGAACCTCACTATACCCACACCACGCTCCCCGAGTGCCCCGGAGTGGGCAGGGTGCCACATGATCCGTGTGATTGACTGGAGGCAGAAGGGTCACGCGTGGCGCCGGGACAGGCCCTGCTATTCGTCACCTCGGCCCACGGAGGATTATGATTTATACATGAGCCTCTCCGCTCCTTTATATCCCTTTTAAATAAACACCACAGATTCTGAATGAATAAGGACCTGCCCGGAGGTGTACTCTAAATATATCGAGAGCTAATATATTATATTTATCGATCAAATCAGGTACCTATTGGAAATTCTATGGGTTAGGCTTAACGTGGTTGGTGTTATGTAAGACAAGTGTACATTACTGAGTATCCATTACATAGGTAATATTATACACTCTTTACTCATTTTAGAAGTATGTAATACTTACTCTGAAACTAAGTCAAATATTCCGACAAAACCTGTGATGTGCTGTGGAGTAGAACTAGAGACATTTCTAGAGTTAGTTAAGAACCTAGTCAAAATTGATAAAAGTAGCAGAATATTCGATACCAGCAGGCAAACAAATCAAGATAAAAATATGTACCTACTTAAGAATAGTGGGATATCTGCAACAAGAACCGATCGAAGAAAATCGTAATCCAGTTTAAAAGGCAATTTTAAGGTTTTTTAAGTAAAGATATGGGCTGCTGATTTACTGGTGAGTAATGCAGTCAGCACTCATTCCCTGTTCCGAGTAAGTCCAGGCGGGCTGTGGAGGTTCGAGTGCCACCCGCGACTGGGAAATATCGGTAAGTACATATGTTTTCAAACCAGAATTTCGACGAATATCTTCTATATACGATTATTCAATGTTTATCAAAACAAGCCAGTATAGTCACATATTAAATACAGAAAAGAAAACAGATAACATCAGACACCAATTGAAAGAATAATATACGAAGTCTTTCGGCATAACATAACATAATAAATTATTTAAAAATGTTGCCGACGGAAAATCGCTGACTTTATTAAGAAAGGGAAAATGAAAAAACTATGAATTATGGGACTTTATTGAAATAAACGGCAATTACACTTTTATAATATCATTGTCACAAGATAGTGTAGATCCGTGATTACAGCAAGATCATAGGTAAGTACATTGAATAATTATTGTAATAATACCTAAAGACAGTTATTCATCATTAGGTAGATTCATATCATATCAAGGTAGGCCTTTACTAACATTGTGGTCGATAAATCTTATTACGTAGATACGAGAAATTGTATCTATTTCTCGCAAGAAGTGTACAAATATGTCAATGTCAAAAGTGTAGAATTTGAAATTCTTTAGACACGTCTTCGCAGTGTTGAAAATTTGGCGTTACGTTTCATAAGATAAACCTACCGATTGTATTTCGAGCACTTTCTTTCAACAACACGCTCGCACACAGACAGAACAGATGATTGAGCTCTTCCATGACCCTAGGCACTACCTGAACTACTCATCTCTGTGTGGGAGGCTGTTGTTTTTAAGGAGGTGGAGCCTCCGATATCTGCGCAGGGCCTGGGGTGCAAACATTCTCTCACAGTTCTTAGAAAACTTTACTGTAAATTTATGAATAATTTGCGGCAAAATATGGGATGCCTCAGTTCCAACACGTTGTACTTAATCTAGGAGAGATTGAGGAAATAAACTGTAACATGAGTCGGCTGAATGATTCTAAAAGAACTGTAAAATGTATGGTGTTCTTTGTTAAACACTTATATACCTATGTGGGTGCGGAGGTCAAGCAAAAAGTGGACACTAGACTCTACGCGTTAAACAAGTTCACGCCCTGTTGAACGGCGAATTTCGTCAACGATAGTATTCACACAAAGACAGCCAATAAAAACGGTAAAATCGTACGACTACATTCTTTAAAACATGGCCATAAACTCCTATGAGTGGCATAATAAAAATATGATGGTAAATTAATTCGTAGAGATAAAATAAATAATGTATTTTTATTTATTCATTGAGTTACAACAGTCTATACGAGCAATCAATCTTCCCACTAGGTCAAGCTTGTCTTGGATAGATTAGTGAATAAAAAATAAACATAACAAAATCAGAAAAATAGGTAGGTACAAAAAATCAAACCTTCAAGGAAAAAGAGAAATATTATCAAAATGTATAAACATCAAGAGAATCCACTATTTTTTCTATATTTTTTTTTGGGCTTACTATAAAACAGTTTCCTAACTTTTAAGTAACCAAGTTTTAAGTTTGGTCTGATGATGGCTGGTAGCCGAAACCGGTAACCAAAGAAATAAATATATAAACAAAAAACAGTTAAAAAATAGTTAATTTTTCCAAAACATAAAAATATCAAGAGAATCACTCAATTGTGAGTGGAAATACATTATTGCCGGATTAGCATAAAATCATAAATGTATAAGAATGCTACAAATTGAATTCATGAACCCGGATCAAGTATCTAGGTATTAAATTTACCACATAAATGCATGCAATGAGTCAATGACAATACTCATCACAAACGCTAAGATCATCATTACCAATCATAACTAATCACATCCCGAAATAATCAAACGCAACAATCAAGGGGTTAAAAAATGTCAAAAAATAAAAATTTAAAAATTTATACCTATGGTGTTGATAAATCTAAGATTCAAGTTTAAAAAAAAAACAGAAATGGAGAATACTAACGTGAAAATGATATTCGAAGGTGCGGGCCCGAGATAACAATTTTCAGATTATATCAAGATCAAAAAATATGAAAAAAAGATGGACCACCAGAGAGCTGGGGCGTGATATTGGAATCTTTTGTGGTGCTAATAGAGTCTGGCAGGGACGTCGTCAGGACAGATGAAACGAGTTTCCGATACTCGCAGAGGGTGGTACCTATGTCTATGTGCCAAGTTACTGGCTCCTTGCTGCGGCTCCTCTTACAAAGAACTTCCATTATAATTCTGTAAAGAGAGTCTTCTTCGATAAGCCCTGGAAAATCTATTTATCCGATGTTAACGTAAATAAGAGAGTCCACAGGCCAGGGGTTGTGTACCTGATGGTTCCCATTTCCAAGAACTAACCCTCAGGTGGCTGCCTCTTCTCAGATAACTAAAAGGAGGCATCCTTAGTAAATATTTGAAGAAATATATTTTATTTATTAAGATGACAAATTCAATCCCAAGATAAATTCTCATTTGAGAATGCGACCGTAAGACATTGCCGGGAATAACATTTTATTATTTTTGAACCTACTGTTTACAAAAGTTCAGTTCAAATTTGAAAAAAATATCATTTCAAATTAAATGTGATATAATATAATACATATTTATTATCTACCTATATATTAATACGTGAAGGAAGATTTAATAACCCATAGGGGGATTTAAATGTATTGAAAAGAAACTTTATTAAAAAAAAAACGGGGAAAAACAGAACTACATAATATACCTTGTACAGTTAAGTGGGAAACATTAAAATCTCTCGCGTCAATATCGCAATGTAATGGATGACTTTTTTATATAAACACAAAATTCATGAAACAACAATGCAGGTTGGTAATCAATGTATGTTGCTAGTATGTATTGTATAGGCGAGTAGCTACTCGTGTGACAGTGGTGTAGCGCCATTGGCACTAAATAACCAGCATCCCGGACAGGTGCTATTTGTTCTGCAGCGGCCACCCGCAAACACGGAGCCACGGGGCAGAGTCAACAAGAAGACAACACTCGTACAGCCTTGGGTAAACAACACTCCACCCTGTGATGAGGCTGGAGGGAGGTGTGCGATATTCGGAGGACCGCTAGGGGTGGCAGCCCTCCAGGATCGTACGGGATCTTGTCGAAATCAGATTAACTTTCCTTCATTCCTGAAACTTTTACAGTAAGTACCTATCCCATAAATATTTGAAAAATCTTTTCCCAAGTTTTAAGGTTTTCATTCGATTTACAATATTGGATGGATTACTCGAAGAAATGCAATATGAAGGTGAAATATTAAGCAAAATAACAGAATGCCATAAATATAGGTCTCGTTAGAACAACATCAAAAGGTTTCCAGGCACATTTAGGTACACTACATTATTTATACAATGAATGGCGAATTGGTTAAAAAATCTCTCGCATTGGAAGCATCGGTGTGCAAGGTATTTGAAGCGAATAGGTATGTCAAAACGGTTTTTTAATTTTCTTGGTTTTTCACGCGTAAGTTGAAGATAGAAAATAAATAGAGATTTCAGACCCGACCAGCACATTATTATATATACTAGGTACCTACTCTCAGACCGTCTGAATGTAACAATAATTAGTAAAATAAATTGGTGCTTAACACTATCGTTACTTGATAAGACTTATAGCCCTTAGATTTCTCTATTAATGAATCTACTCGTAGGCACGGACCACAGGACCCCCCCCCCCCCCCAACGGATCACTCGTCAATATGTGACGCGAAGCGAAGTCAGAGTTGTTTATTTCAAGATAGATTAACATTAAAAGTAACAAATAACAAAAACGACGTTTTTTTTTTTTTTTTTTTTTTTATTATTAATTAGGCATTGTTGCACTTTAACGATTAATATCTATGTATAGGTATGTATAAGCTCGAGTGCTTTCGTCAATCTCGCGTTGACATTTTCAAGGGCCCGTAGTGGTTATTTATTATTACAGATTTGTACATCAGTTTGTGCTGAGAAAAACGATTTTTATAAAGAGTTTTGGCATATTTATCGGACTATTTGCCGAAAATAAAAATGAAACGATATACCTACCTATACGAAACAAACCTATTCCAAAGACGACAATGTTGATATTATTTATTTTGATTTGATTTTTTTTTCGCGAATTTTCAAGGAAAACTCGACAACCCTGGTTTTTCCACATATTATCGGATACACAGCACGCAGTTTGCACGTCATTGAATGCTGTTTATGGTTGAGGTGGCACACGCGCACTTTAGCCTCATGACATCCGAGAGGGAAATAGTCACAGCGAGTAAACACCTGTGCTGTTCTTTGACACAGTAGTGGTGTGTGTGCTGTGTCAAGGGGGTGATATGCCACTGCTCATATGTTATTTATGAAGTGACAGCTTTTCATTACAATTGTGTATAGTTACAAACCAATCGCTTAAATTTCTCTGTGAATCTTAAACTTCCCTTCCAATATGCGCCCATGTAGCGTCTCTTATGTGGCCCCATTTTTGGCACTCGAATATGGTGTGCCTTGCAGTATCTCTCTCTTCGCAGTAGGGACATTGATCGCTGGGAATCTTTCCTATTCTGCAGAGGTATGCCTGAAAGCACCCATGGTCGGTAAGTACTTGTATGAGGTGGTATCCGACTTCTCCGAATTCCCTAGACATCCAGGGTGTTAAATTTGGGAGTCGATGCAACCACTTTTCTCTGTCATTTTTCTCGATTGTCTCTCTGTCTCTGCCACTTACTTATCGTTTCTGCCGCTATAATTTTTTTATCATCTGGACTTTTTCCCATCATTCTGATTCTCTCCTCGACGTGTGTTATGCGTGCCAGTATGACGCTGTCTTCATAAGAAATAGTTCTATACGCTCTGCAGATTCGGATCGATAACTTCCTTTGCACTGACTGAAGCATATTGAGGTATTTTTTCAGCGCCAGGCATTAATATACCTACTGAACTCGAACTTGGTGACAGACTTTGGATGGCGCCTTTGGAGGGCAATAACACCGCGCAAAGCCTTGACTTTCCAACCTGGAAAACTGTAAATAGACTAGATAGATAGAGTGAGGGTAATCAGATGTAGGGCTAGGACTGTGGGGAGCTGCAATACGACTAGCACTTGTTGACAGGTGACTTGTGGGGTGGAGGACCTTGTGAAGGCTAATGACAGGGCGATATCCGTCGCTGCATACTAGAGTGGCCAAGTGTCCGTACTCGAAAAGTAGAGAATGTACCTACCCATGACAAGATAAATTCTTTGACAAAATGTACTGGTTTTATTTTATTAAATAAAAAAATAAATAAAAAAAAATCGACCAATATAAGATAGTACGTTCCACGCCTATCGTCACAGGGATTTCTGCTAATGGTATTGTCTTTACTTAAATGAAAAAACGGGGGTGGAATTTTTAACCACACGTAATATTTTTATGTCCAATTTCAATCCAAAGCAATTATTTATCGTCGATTTCCATCTTATGCATATATGTGACATTTAAAATATATACTTTTTTACTAGATCCTGCATTTATCTTTATCTTTATTTATCCCCCATAGACCCCTTACGAGGCACTCGGGTTCATTAAATATAATTTACAATTTATACATATAATGCATCACAAGATAATACCATAAGCAAATGACAATGACAAAGCAAAAACAATAAAAATGTGGAAATCGATGTCAATGGGGTGTAAAGGGTCCCATTGACATCTCGTCAATGTGCAAAACTAAGATCATTTCGTTTATTATAATCGGAAATAGTATAGTTGCAGTAGCGACAAGAGCAAAGTCAATAGGAATAATGAAAATGGTAATATATTAATTAATGTCACAGACAACACAAGAATAAGAGGTTAAGTTGCTAACATGTCATTAATGGAATAAAAAGCTTTCTCAACAAGATACATTTTAACCTCTCTCTGAAAACGTACATTGTCAGCAATTTTAAGGTTTAACGGGAGGTGGTTGTATAACTTCACGCTCATACATACGAAGCTCTTTGATAATTTTGTCAGTCTATGTCCTATAGGCCGCAGCTGGGTTTTATTACGGGTATCGTGGTCATGAAATTTTGATTTTTGGGGAGTATTTGACAAGTTTTTTTTGCGTACTTAAAGCATTCAAGTATGAATAAACTTGGTAGAGTTAAAATACGTTGTTCCTTAAACACGTCTCTACATGACTCTCTGGGGGTCATGCCCAATAGGGTTCGGACAGCATGTTTTTGTAAAATAAAAACTCTCGGTGCACCGGATCCCATGCCCCAGAACACCACCCCATATGACATGATAGAGTGGAAATATGCATAATATACAGATTTTGCTGTGTCCGTTCCACAAATATCCTTAATTTTTTTAATAGCATAAATTGCGGAATTCAGTTTCTTACACAATTCATCTATATGAGGATTCCATTGCAGACCCTTATCCACAGTGATGCCCAAGAACCTGCAATTATCAACCAGGTCTATACCCTTTTCCGTCAGTGCTACCGCAATCGGATCAGTTCCATCGGACTTTCCCAGAGAGAAGCTAACAGCATTTGTTTTCGTCATATTAAGTACCAGAGAATTATCACCAAACCAAGATTCCAAATTAGATATCGTATCAATGGTATTTTTACTGATAAATCGTTGTTTTTTCCACCCTTTAAAATTAAAGACGTGTCGTCAGCAAACATAATAATCTCAGAGTTTGTGTTAGTAATGCTAGGTAAGTCATTAACGTAGATGATAAATAATAGTAGACCAAGACTGGATCCCTGAGGAACTCCACTTTCAATAACCGCTGTTTCAGACCTAGTACCATCGATTTCAACACACTGTTGACGATCTTTCAAATAAGATCTGAAAAAGCTGCCTTCTTCATTCTTTATAGGTACCATAATATTCCAGTTTCTTTATTAAAATGTCATGGTTTACACAATCGAAAGCCTTGGACAAGTCACAAAAAATGCCATAAGCATTATGTTTGTCATCCAAGGCCTTTAAGATAGTATCCAGTAAACAAGCGATACTATCTAATGTACTTTTTCCTTTTTGGAAACCAGATTGCGCTACATTTTTATGAGTTTATTATTATCCAGATACACTTTTAACTGGTCGAAAACAATCTTTTCAATGATTTTACTTAGAGCTGGCAATATAGAGATTGGCCTATAATTACCAGCTTCAAGTCTGTCTCCTTTTTTAAAAATTGGCAAGACCTTAGCAAACTTTTGACTGTCAGGGAATATCCCATTTTTGTAAAGCAAATATTAATAATATAAGTTAGCAGAGGTGATAAATAATCTATTATTTCTTTTAACAGTCTTGTTGAAATGTGCCATAGGTCGGTGGTATTTTTTTATTTCAATTATTTATTAATTTATTGCATGAATAAATGACATCATTATTAGTATTTTTTTTTTATTTAAAATTTGTGTTCAAAGTTGGATGAGTGTTAGTAATATAATTTAAGGCATTGTCAACAGATGGTTCAAGGGAATTTGTCAGTGTGTTGGCTATATTTATAAAATAGTTGTTAAAAAAGTTTGCTGTGTCTAATGAGGTCAAATTGTTAGTTTCTTTAAGACTAATTTTCTTGTTGTAGAAACAATTGTCACTTACAACTCTCCCAGTTTCCTGTTTAATAATATCCCAGGTAGTTTTTATCGGGTTTTAAGAGTTTAAAATAAATATATAAAATAAATAACACTCTTCTATACATAGGTGTCAGTATAGCCGGCGGAACTTAATGCTTGAAGCATTGTCTACCAGTCAACCGGTCCCGTCCAATCTGAGACAGGATTCCAACCCCGAGTAGAAATTTCAAGTGAAAAAACACATTGAAAATTTCTGACCCGACCGGGAATCGAACCCGGGACGTCTCGATCTGAAGTCGGAGCCTTTGCCACTAGGCTACCGAGGTTGGTAATATTTCGGAGTTTAATATTTGGTCACATAAAAATTTTCGTTTGGCCTCTTTACAGACTTTTTTGAACACAGCGCTATAGCACCTTGCATAGGTGTGAACTGCTTCAGAATTATCGTATTTTTTTCTACCATACAGGTCGAAGAGTTTCTCCCGTGATATTTTTATGCCTTTAGTGGCCCATGATTGAAATGATTGCCTTGGTTTTGATTTTATCCTTTTTAATGGGAGGTGATGTTCCAATTCAACCTGAAATGCGTTTAGCACATTCCTGATCGAGTCATTGACATATCATTACCGTTTGTCATTGAACAAATTGAAATTATTTTATCGCAAATATTTCCATGTTTATAAAGAAAATAGTCACCATATAAAATCAATTTGGAGCACACAATTGTATTACTTCTCGAAAAGTCCTTTAATTTATGAAAAAACGCTTTTTAAAGCGATTTTCCTTTTTTATTGCTTCCGATTTCCACCGAATATAATAAAATAAATTATTTCGTACCGTAATTTAGGCTTTTCAAGGTTTATTTTTAGTAAAAAAAACTTTTATTGATTCACTGACATTAATTTCGATTCAAAGGGCGAATAAAAGTCACTTGCGCGATATTTTAAATAAATGTTAGATACAATATATATGTATCAAAATAATATACTGAATATGTACTACAATATGTAATATTTTATTTACCTACTTCAATAACTTAAAGAAACAATAAATATGAGTACCAACGTAGGGTAAAAGTAAAAGGAAAAGAAAAAATTTCGAGGGCAAACAAAATACGACAAAAGGAAAATAAAAAACAACAACTCAAGGAACAAGGAAGGCCAGGTAATAAGTAAGAGAAATAGGAGAAGCTGTATGAGAAATAGTATGTCGGTGGAAGAAGCGAAAGAAGTATGCTTGGATAGAAAAGAGTGGAGGTCCGCTCTCTCTGCCTACCCCTTACGGGACACGGCGTGATGGGTAAAAAAAAAAAAGAAAAAAAAAACATGAAAGGGAGCGGGGGTAGGTTGGGGGGGGGAGAAAGTAGAGTATGATGACATGTAAAGTGTAAAAAAACTCTGTAAGTTTATCTCTTGAAGATATAGGATGAACACTATTAAAATTCACTAACTGATGAACATGCATTTCTTGGTGGAGTTTATTTGAAAATAAAGATCAAATAAAAAAAAACTTTTTCACAAATTTTTATTTCCCGACTAGTTTCGTAGGCACACGTCCTACATGGTCACAGGAGACTAAGTAACTGTTTCTTATGTGGAGAGAATATGTTGAGCGCCTTTAAGACAACCATCACCCGATGAAAAGGGCTCCTATAAGACGATGTGTGCGTGCAAGTGAAGTGGCGGGAAAGTAGACAGAACCTGGTCAATGCGCAAATTCCACGCGATGGCAAAGACAGATCAACCCACAGTTCAGGGCCACCATGTAGTGGTCCTCCTCACTAGAACCAAATTTATCTCGACCTATAAACGAAAGTCGATACAAGATTGTTGCACGCCGCCCAATGTTCGAGGTGGGCGGGTGCTGTGCGACTTGGCACGCTGACACCCAGGCCGGTGCGGTGTCCCCAGAGAGGCGACCCGACGCGCATCTGCCACGCACTCAGCAGACAATGATCTTGAGACGGCGCACGTACACTGAAATAACTTACTCATAAGACGCAGTTGCGCTTTTAGTCTCTTCACAATGACGCCAGAAGATGGACCACATAGTTGAGTGCCCAATTTTTGGATTCTAGCGCGGGTTTTTTATTCAAATACTTGCATTTGGATTTGAATCGCCAATCTCTAACACGTCATATGCATTGAAAAATGTCGAAAAATTCTTCCACTATAGCAAGCGATCTTAGACACCCAAAAACATGATGAACAACGATAGGAAGGAATCAAAAAAGCAACTGAGTTTCTTTTAAACTCGTATAACCTTGCAAAAATGCATATGAGATTGTCTCTAGGTATAAGCGATAGCTCATTGCGGGAAGCTTACCTAGTGGAGGAGAACCATCGCTTCCCACATAGTCGTAAATATGCATATGCAGTACCTACCTACGCTCGTCATGAGAAGTTCCACTGTGTATATACGAGTACCTATTATAGTTTTCTTTCTCATACCTCTATTATAGTTTTCTTTCTCATACCTCTATAATAAACTGTATTTGGTATACGTCAGTATTCTACATGCGACATCACAACTCGAATACACAATGTCAAAATCATACAACATTGGGGGCTATTCTGAACATCCGACCCGATCGAGTTACATCGGATACGATACAATAGCGTGACGGACAAAAATAATAATTTTGTTATACTAATTTAAAATAATCCACTATATTTTTTACCTAAAAACGCGCCTACAATACTAATAATTTGTTATTTCTATCAATATTATTTTTTCTTATACTTAAGTAATTATTTTTTTTACCGCAAAATGTAAGCAATCTTTTACATGATATCTATACTCTTAGATAGAACTTTTCTAAACAATTTTCATTAAAATTCTTCCAAATTTTTACCAAATAATTAATTTTTGTGCCATTTTTTACACTTAAATTAAATAAAGATGATTAAACACTAGTAAAGGCTTGGTTAGATCGCAAGCGACAGCGAAATGGGCGTTGAGTAGACATCCGATAGTGTTGCGACGAATGCAACAGGGGTTATCCGATGTTTCACTCGAATGTGACTTGTAAATAGTAAGAGACTGTACAAAAAGTTGGATCCTACGCGACACAATCGGAACGCACAAAACTCGATAGAGTCGGATGTTCAGAATAACCCCCAATGACTGACAAGTTGCCTTTAAACGCGAAGTCAAGCGGGAAAAACAATGTCTCAACAACTTGACATGTCACTGTCAATATTTTCAAAACATCACTGGGTACCTACTCCGATTACTTCGGATGAGAGAGTCTGCGGCCTCGGGCTGATCAGAGTTCACCTGACAGCTCAAGTGTGCCGCGACATGTCACTTTTCCATCCGTATGATTCCGTGACAGGCGTTTAAAAATAGTCCCCCTGAAACTCGGAGCTCACCGCGCGGAAATAATGAGCCGTGATTTAAACGGGACATTAGTCCAATATAAGTGATTAGTGGCGCTTGTCCGGAAATTTTATGAATGAAATGGTTTGCAGTCGCGGTACACTGAGGAGAGCTTTGGAGGTCGGCCCAGCGATTTTCATTAAAAGTGAACCAGTTTGGGTGATTCACGCTCGCGTGCCAATACTGAAACAGACAATTGGAAATGCGCAAGTAATGTAATGTAACAATGCCAATTACAAATATGAATATTATTTATTGCAAAGAAAGAACAGATGTAGAAATTAAAACACTGGTTGATCTTGACATTCTTTCAGAACTTTTCTTCCCAGAAATTAGGTTTGTACATAACATTGTCGTAGTTTAACACATGGCTATTTACATTTTCAGTCAGTGTGTTTAAAATTAACTGAATCAGATACAAGGAACACAGTATGCATGCAACAAAAATTGATCAATAAAATGCGATTTAGGCATGTATTAAACAAACTTATTTGAATGCCCGGAGAAGCTAAGCTCATGTTGGATTCAACCTCAAATCATGTTACACTATTCTTTTCTCCAGCCTAGCTCTATTAGAAGGGCAGTGGTCAGGATCAGTAAGTTGGCAGCATTTTTATAATAATTGTAAGCATAGTTTGATATATTGCATTGTTTTTATTTTGGATTAAATAAAAAATTGTTATAGCTCGTAGATGTTTTTTTTTGCCTAATATGGAGGAATGGAATCTTAAGGCCCTGTTCTAATTGAAAAGTGATCGCGCGTTCAAGAGTCGAGCGATCATACAATGTTCTCAGTCTGAACGACACACACTAAGAAAATCTGAAATGTAACCTTAAGTTTTTTAAGTGGTTGTTTTAGCCTAGCTGTTCATTCAGCGGCTTTTGTACGTACAGCGTCGTGGGTTCGAATCCCAGCGCCGACCATTTCCACTTTCACGCCACAAGCTTTGATTTCTAGGAAGGATGTCGAAAGTGTATTTGTGTTCAGTTTGAGTGAGACTAAATTCCTTTAAAATAAAAATGTAGACATGATCATTGTAAACCAGACGTTATCAACGAGTGCCCCAATGACTTCCAAATCCATCAAAGTCTTCAATGGCGGCTTCAAATATTGAATAGGTAAATACATCATGTTAAACTACATTCAAGTCGAATAGATAAACAGTTGTAGGTATGTAGAAAACATCTAAAACAGTAGGCAGTGGAACACGGGACCTCGACTGGATGCTAAAAAACATAAAAAATGAATTCGAGTTAAGAGATGATAGTGGTGAGATGGAGGACGGGGGGAGGGGGTGCAGTGAGACAAAAGATCTCATCTCATTACGGAACCACTCTGGCGGAAAGTCTCACTCGAGAAACAAGTTTGTATTATTCGATTTATTACCTCGGAGCAGAGACTCGCGTACTATTATTGTAAATACATTTACCTACGTTACTTTCAAAGGTTTTTCATGGAAGCGCTTTTAGCACAGGAAGGCTTAGACGAGACCCCGGAGTAGCGTGGGTCGAGGGGGATAGGGGGCGCCTGGCTGCAGCCCGCCTCGCCTAAAATAGAACCTTATGGAGCTGCAATAATATTGTTGCAACGATTCCTTTGAAACGCCTCAAACGAGCGTCATTCAAAACAGTTTAAAGAGAAATATTTACAAGGGTAGGCACCTACACGTTTCACTACCTCCCTACTCACTAGTCACTACCTCCCTACTCACTAGTCACTACCTCCCTACTCACTAGTCACTACCTCCCTACTCACTACCTCCCTACTCACTAGTCACTACCTCCCTACTCACTAGTCACTACCTCCCTACTCACTAGTCACTACCTCCCTACTCACTAGTCACTACCTCCCTACTCACTAGTCACTACCTCCCTACTCACTAGTCACTACCTCCCTACTCACTAGTCACTACCTCCCTACTCACTAACAATAATAATTTACACAGTGTATCATCGATGCTGTATCAATTTGCAATGTCAGGCGATTTCAAAATTTTCCTAACGGCCGACGAATATTATTTCGAATATGTAAAAACTAATGACTCTAACAATTCATTACTGAGGTTCGATTTTTAAATGGAACAAACCACTACGGGCTTTCGACCGTCTTCTACTGTTATATCGAAGGCTGACTTAGTGTGATCACTTTACGTTAACAACGTTCTCAATTATGTGGTAATGTTTAAAAGTCTCCGAAACTCCCAATCATGAGAATACTCGACATGTTCAACATGTCGAAAAATCTCATGTATACAACAAGTAGATATTTCATACCTAATTAATGAAAAATATAGAGATAAAAGTTGGAAATTATTGAGAGCATGAGAGCAGCCAAATTTAAGGACTGCGACTGCTGTCATGTATTTGGCGCCAGGATATGACTATGTCCATGAATTATTGCTCTCATATTAACATTACGCCCGATTCTGTTTGAATTTAAGTGCGCACTAACTAAAATAAGAACGTTCCAATTTTATTAAGTGCACATCGGTATTCTATAAAAATTAAGAGCGTTCTTAATATGACTAATATTGAAATTAGTTCATTTTGGTATTCTACAACACTATTTAAGTCAATTTTAGTGCGTTCTTATGTCAAAACGTTCTTAATTTTAGTTCACACCTAATTGTATGCGACTTAAAATATATCTGATGATATTTTTATAATAAAAGTATTATTTTAACCTAATAAGTTTAAAAAAAGTGTTAAATATCTTTATTAAGGTAAATAAAATCATAAAATTGATTATTTGCGCGTGTTTCATTATGCCGAAATCGAAAATTGGAGGTTAGATCAAAATCACTACTTTCATAAAATACTCTTGCGTATATTACAACACGAGATTTGCACTAAAAATAATCATACTTATTTATTTCAAAAGGAAATCTAAGAGTTGGTCTGATAAAAAGGCTAATTTGAGATGCCTCTAACCCATTTGGTCACTACTTTGACACTCGTATTATTTTTAATAAACAAATATGACCAATTGCGCATGCGCGATATAGACCATAGACAATTATAATTCATATTTTTGTTTATGGTGAACTAATTTAAGCCATTTTAGTTTTTAGAACACATCGCTTTATAGAATACGAATTTTAATTCATATGACCTTAATTCTTAAATTTTGGAACGTTCTTATTTTAGGTCGAACAAATCCAGAATAGGGGATATTATCAACTTTACGTGATAGTATGATGTTCTTGATGAATTTGTTTGCGAAAAAATATTTAGTCCTGAAAAATGGTCACAAGAATCTATACATAATTAGAACGTTGTGCACCAACAAAGCCAATAGGCAATAAAGATGAGACATTAACAAAAATGGATATACCTAGTCATATCCTGGCGACAAATACATGACAGCAGTCGCAGTCTTTAAATTTGGTAGCTCTCTTGTTTTCAAAAATTTTCAACTTTTATCTCTCTATATCTCATCTATACTTAATATATAAAGAGGAAAGATTTGATTTTTTGTTTGTTTGTTTGCATCGAATAGGCTCCAAAACTACTGAACCGATTTGAAAAATTCTTTCACTTTTGGGAAGCTACAATATCGGCGGTGAACATAGGCTATATTTAATTTTAAAAAAAAATTGGGTAACCTACGAAAACTTCAATAATGTAACCCAAGGTGTAAAAAAATTACCTAAAATATTCTTTTTATCAAGAACGCTGTGAAAACTAATGATGATAGAATAAAATAATGTACTACAATTTTGTAGAAGACATCATTATTTACAAAAAGTATCGCGACAGCATATGTCTAACTATTATAGTTATGCCACAATAAGTGTTTTTTTATTTAAAAAAAATCAATAAAATGTCACCTCTAGAAAAGGCTCTTTATTGGTATCTTGGTATTACTCCTTATTAAAATAAATTAGTTCATATTCAAGTCTGCTTCAATATGTTTGTATAACTTTTTGAATTATTCAATTCGGACATTCCATTCGAAAGTTATCACGAGTTTAAAAATGTGAGTATTGGAAAAAAAGCATAGTCTCTTATCATCTCAACTTATCCGATGCAGAGTGCGTAAGGGAGCGGGGAGGGGACTGAGGGGAGTCATGTCAAGTTTAGTAGAAATACCGCGCAAAGTAGTCACGGTGGTAAAGTGACGTGACACGATACATTGCAATGCAATTATTCCAGATTAACATATGCTATAAAATATTTTGAAAAAGTTAGGGATCTGTATGAAAACTAAATTATTTTTAAGTAGGTATCTATCTACCCGTGCGAAGCTGGGGCAGACCTCTAGTTAATTATAAAATATCTGCTTGTTGTATACATGGAATTTTTTGACATGTTGAACATGTCGAGAATTCTCATGATTGGGAGTTTAGGAGACTTAAACATTATCACCTAATGGCGAACGTTGTTAG
Source organism: Mystacides longicornis (assembly GCA_963576905.1). NCBI lineage: Eukaryota > Metazoa > Arthropoda > Insecta > Trichoptera > Leptoceridae > Mystacides > Mystacides longicornis. The sequence goes on from OY756432.1 coordinate 197,524, forward strand.
CGTAAAGTGATCACATTAAGTCAGCCTTCGATATAACAGTAGAAGACGGTCGTATGCCCGTAGTGGTTTGATCCATTTAAAAATCGCTCATCAGTAATGAATTGTTAAAGTCATTAATTTTTACATATTGGTTACTCTTTCTTGCTAGATGTGTAGTAATTATTTGATACACACGCAGACGAGACCGATAAGTGGATACTTGTGTAGATAATATTCGGCCATCAGATGGAGCTGCGGTCTCGCGCGGTGCTTGAACTCTACACTCCCAAGTTCATGGTCAAGAGCTCGACGCATCGAGGTTATAAGCCAAACTACGATACAGATTCATCCGAACGACGCAACAGCTAAATGGAAACGTGGCAGGAAATAAAATAAAAAGCTTAAGTAACTAAAGTTTAAAGAAATACAGCGCAACTTTCGAAAAATGTGATCTTGCCTCGAGCAATTTCATTGAAATTATATGTGCTAATACGTTGGCAAGAAAAAAGCGCTGGAAATTCCATAACCCTTTCTGAAAATGGCTTGTGTTTCTTTAAAACTCATCCTCATAATGGAATCTCACAACCTATGTAAATATTTTTTACTAAAAAAACTAGCTAAGCCACTTTATATAGAACACTGTTTTGATTTTTTTTTTACCCATCACGCCGTGTCCCGTAAGGGGTAGGCAGAGAGAACGGACCTCCACTATTTTCTATCCAAGCATACTTTTTTCGCTTCTTCCACCGACATACCATTTCTCATACACCCTGTCCTATTTCTCTTACTTCTTACCTGGCCTTCCTTGAGGACGGAATCGATGTGTTCGATCCACGTCATTCTCGGTCGGCCACGCTTTCGTCGCTTTCTTACACCTTTCCTTTCAGCCTTATAAATTATCTTTGTCATTCTGTTTGCATCCATTCTTTTCACATGCCCAAACCATCTCAACTTCTTTCATCTTTGTCACTTTCATCTTTGTCACAACACTTACTTCCATACCACATTCCTTTATTTGATTAATTGGTAGTCTTATAAAAATAACTGTAGTTTTTGAAAGGCGCCCTGCGTGGGTCCCACTTCTGTGTCTTGATTTCGCGTGAGTCTTTAAAAAGCACATGGTTGACTGAACTCTTTATTGCAAACTTAAAAAACAACATAATTTTTTTATTATAAACTTGGAATAAGAATGGCTTTTAGCATTTATTTACATAACCCGAGTATGTAAAATTGTTTTTCTCCACATCATGAACTTTAAACAAAGTGCCCAACCACATTAGTAGAAAAAAATTCTCTTTAGTTGCGAGTGGCCACATCTTGTGGTAAACTCAGGAACTAAAAAGGCTAATGACATCAGGACATCCTCCTCTTTCACGACACAGGCTTCAAGTAGCTTACTGTTAACGAGTCAACGTGTGTATTAGTGTTCACTTTGAGTGAGCACAGATTTGTTTAATTAAAAAAATATAAAAATAATTCGCTCTACATATTGGCGTGTCTCGCTAAAGCTCGAGAACTTCTGGACCGATTCGGTTAATGTTGGTTTCTTTAATATTCTTATTAGTTCAAGGTATTTTCAAACGGTGAGAAAATTGACAGTTAAATAATGAAATAACAATTTTGTTTTCCTGCTTTTTGGTTGTGAGTTACTGGAAACAAATTATAATGTAGGTGATAAGACGTTCCAAGTTATCTTGTGTTGTTATATAAATAAATAAGGAGCGTTTCTGTAAACAAATATCCACACCTTTATTGGAACCCTGATACCCACTAATTATTTTAAGATCAGGTAAATTGAGTAAAGAGAACTGTGAAGGTTCTTGATGAATGCTTTTGACCACTGAGTACAAATATTAATAGAGAACCTTTTTGGATGCGCAGAACCGAAAACTGGTTCTTTTATTCAACAGTCACGTGATTGAAGATAATTTATCAATAATAATTCATTTTACTTTCATCCACAAGCACAAGACAACACAACAAAACCCATAGGTACTTCCTTCAACTAATAATTATATGATTAAACATAAAATTCGTCTGTGTTCACGCTGAAATATTAAAAATAAAAAATCGTATGTCACACACCGCTACCGACAAACGTCACAATTTGTATGAGTTTAACAGCAGTCACGAGGTACATGTTGGGACCTTGAGCAGTAGCACATTATTTCTCTAGTATTACTTCTTCTCAAAGCTTTTGACATGTGACCATGGATGGTACTCAACTTCTTCTCCTCCAATATATCCTGTCCTCTGATGTTGTCTTCCAGTTGGCTACCTGAACCAGTTCCACATCTTTCTACCCCGTCATTCAACAATCTCCCTAAATAAACCTGTCTCTTATTATTGTCTTCTTCTCTGGTTTCAATCCTAAGATTGGTTTGCAGAAATTCCCTCAATTCTTCTCCTCTATTCTTCCCTGTCTTGTGCGGCTCTTTTAAGATCCACATATGACTGGCATCGCACGTCCACCAACAGGTCCTCCAGGTACCCTCGGCGTAGGCATCCACTGGAGTTTGTCCCCTCGGTCATCCCTCCATTATGGCATGCAAGAGGCCTTCTTGAAGATAAAGATAAAAAAAGACAAAACAAAGCTGCTGATTGTAGGCCGAACGCAACATCAGATGAGAGTAATAATGTCAGGAGTTCCACTAAAGAACACCAAGGAGTTTGTCTACCTAGGGATAAGATAACATGGGACGGTCGGTCTAAGAGCGAGGTCGACAGCCGTATACATCAGGCTAGGCTTGCCTTTAATAAAAGGTCTAAAATAAAAGAATCGAATAATATTGACCTGAAACTGAGAATACTCCTCATCAAGGCCTATGTATGGAGTATACCTACGAGGAGGTTCTACAAAGAATCGAAGGAGGAAGGCACCTGCTCAGGAGCTTGTCCGAAAGGCGTACAAGATGGATCGGCCACATGATATTGTCTACAACCATTTAATTAAACTCATCTCCAAAATGAATGATGGTGGGTAATGTTTAGAGAATAGTAGGTAGGTACTTGCATACAATGTGATGCCGTGTCGTAAAGATGGTGGTTTGTGTCCGCACGTTTGGACGCGGGTCCTTGTGTATTTCATCCCCCGTAATTTTGGTGTGTTGTCCAAATATTTGCGCAACTCATAATAATAAATAATCCGCCACATTGCGTCTCGACGATAAAAAAGACGCAGGCGCGGGACCGCGGCCAGGAAGTGGAATAACATTATTAAGAGCGCTCTTTAGACGATGGACAGTCGATACGATGCAAACTACGATAGCTTGGATAGTTAATTATTTTACCAAAAATGAGACACAGAGGATAAGTCCGTATTCTATAAACAAAAAAGCCGACTGATTAGATATATTTTCATCCTGGTCAATATATTAAAATAAAAATTATTTATTTTTTTATTATTCGCTTCAATTATTAAGAACCTTTGGATTTCAGCAGTCCTTTCATGAGCGAAAATCTGGTTTCATGTGGTGTTTTCTGGTCTTTAAAAAGGATTTTTCAAACGGTCAATATACAAGAAATATAATTGACCTTTTTATAAATTATCGTTTTTAAAAACTATCCGTCATATTTATTTATTTCATTAAAAAATTAAACGTCCACAATTTTGAAGAAATTTGTACATAGACTAAAAAACATATCCCCAATTTCGAGTTTATGAAATAGGTAGGTACATAAAAAAACCAAATGTTTTCAGCCTATACCTACTTAATATATTTTTTAAAGCGAAAAACTAGTAGGTATTTGTAAACGATAATTGTTTTAACATTTTTTCAAAACAAAATGTTCATATCACCAAGATAATAAGACTAGCAATCTTGAAAATTGATAATTTTACGACTTTTACTAAAGAGCGGCCTTTAGCAAAATTGTTAGCAATAAGAACTAAGGAGCCAGCCCGTCATATTTCGCCTCTCTTCCACAACGAACATGTTGTGTATTTGATCCTTCCTCCAACTAAATGTAGCCATTAGTTCCCACTACCCAGGGGAGGTAGGAACAGGAACTCCCAGAACTTGATTTCTACTACCTACAGTAGGTACCTACCCTTGGGATGGGATCCATTACAACTCTTGTAACTGAGCTGGTGTGTGGTATTATGTAATTCCACCACACTCGCTCTCCTGGATGTTTACATTGCTTCGTTAGATTGTTTACTCTATTACATAACAAAAATGGATATATTCATATTATCCTGACGACAAATGCATGACAGCAGTCGCAGTCTTTAAATTTGGTTGCTCTACTTGTTCTCAATAATATCCAACAACTGTAAGCTCTATGTCTCATCGATTACTTTATTATTAAATATCTAGTTACTTGTTGTATACATGGGATTTTTTGACATGTTGAGAATCCTCATGATAGAGAGTTTCGCAAACGTAGTTAATGTATTGTAAAGTGATTACACTAAGCCAACCTTCGAAGTAGAAGACGGTTGTAAGCCCGTAGTGGTTTGTTTCCTTTAAAAATCGAACATCAGTCATGAATTATTATTGTTAGAGACTTTAATTATCACCTATATTCGTCTATAACAATGTTTGTTTATTAAAAACTAGCTTTCCCGACAGACGTGTTCCTGTGCCTGTGGACCCTTTGGTCTTAGCCAGAGGCGGCCTGTTCAATGTTCATTGTGCACTGCGCCTCCAGAAACAAAAATAAACTAATTAAATAGTAACATTACAATATTAATTCTAAAACGTCCATATTTCATTCATATTCAAATCACAGGCAGGAAGAACACGAGAATATCATATGCGCACAATTTTGTTGACTTTGTATGAAAATTATCTAAAACTCCCGAAACGGTGCTGCTGCAGTAGACAAAAGTTTTTTTCATAGATGGCGTCGTAGGAAATCCATTCCATACTAACTTTAATGTCATATTTTATTTAATGTGTTATCCATTTTTCAACATTTTATTAGTTATTCTGTTATCCGGAGCGGAGAAGAATTCAATAAATCAAACATCGAAAGAATCTGTTGAGCCGATCTCGAGTTATAAGTGTTCGCACTAACCCGACTTAGATAAAATAAGTAGTAATATTATTTCACCGGTCACATAAAATGTAAAGACTCCATTAATCCGAAAATCGTGTCATTCAATTTAAATTGCTCCTCTTGATTTTTGTATATCTTTTATGTATGTTTGATGATTTTTTTTTCTTCTAATGTTCCATTTAATCTAACTGTTTTACTGATTTCGTCATGTTTGTAACATTTTTCATATAGTTCTCTCCAAGACAGGCTTGATTGGGAAGATTCATCGCTTGTACCTACTTCATTGAATATTGTAACTCAATGAATGTATAAAAAAAGCTGCTAACCTAGGGTAGCCCAGAACTCATAATATATTATAACAGCCAGAAGACAATTATTATTATCTGCTTTAGAACTACATATTCAATATTAATCGGTACTTTAAGGGGGACCCACTGAAGTTACGGACCTCAAATTTTACGTGCTTGTGTAGGAGCATAAGACCAACCCGTATACCAAATTTTATGAAAATCGAAGATTTTTTTTTTCATTTTTAGCCCTTTTTAAGGGGGATCCACTGAAGTAACGGACCTCAAATTTTACGTGCTTATGTAGGAGCATAAGACCACTATGAGTTATGGGTGCGCACACATTTTTGGTGTACGCGTACGGGTACGCGGAAATTTTCTTCCTCTTCTAAAAATTTTTTTTTGCATTTTTGGAATCTACTCCCTCAAAAACGTCGAGAAAATTAATTTCAGCGAAATCTATTTTTTTTTTTGAAATCCGATCACAAGACTCATGTATATTCCATATACTATGAGTAAAAACAAATAAGTGGGTTTACTGGCAAGAGATCAATAAGAAAAATGGTCGAAGAGAAACCTGGAGATCCAGATCGCTTACCAGGAACTTTGGGAAACCACCACTAAGGCGTGCGGAGGAGGGACGACCTAGTGAAACACGATGAGGTCAAATGGGTCATGAGAGCCCGAGAAAGAAGGCCCTTGTTCATTAGAGGCTAAAAGGGAGAGATGTTATTTTTGTGTGCACCGGCAAAATGTTTTAGACCTAATGGCCGTTGAAACATTAATATAATAATTGCAGTTAGAATAAGAATGTAACAGCTTGCACAGACCACACATGTTTGCCTCATCTGACGTGACGTGGTAACATCTCAGAGATCAGACCAGAATTAACGAGTTCGGTTAGAACCAGTTCTGCGCCCATCTGCACGATTATCTCAAATATTTTGCTCTGGTTCTTGGGGCGGGGCTACAATACCTGGTCACATTATTAACATTCAACCTATTTATTACAATTATACTGAAAGCAAAACCTATCGGGCGATGTGTTTATTAAAAGGGTACAATGTTATTAATAATTTTCATAGAAAACATCGGCATACGGATAGAAATTATGAATGAGTATGACAAATATTTCCCATATTTGAATGGGTTTCGTCATTTGTATGGGTTAGAGTATTTCAACGAAAATACCAAATTACGGAGGCACTTACCGATTACTTATGTATAGAAATTGGAGACTTCGATGATTAGATGCCTTCTCTAAATACATATATAGTATGCTGTTACCCATCAGTGAGTGTAGTTACAAGATCATAACTCACTCCCTGTGGGTGTTAGTACATAACCAACATCCCTAAAATACGGAAACGGGACAAAGAATGATATCTCACCAGATTTGGATTAAGTATAATAAGATGAAAAAGTATTCAACTAATAAGGGGCTATAGATTCTGAGGGTTTGGTGGGCGCCTTGGTGTGCCGGGGTGGGCATTGGGTTCGGGGGTGGATGGCCCGAGTTATTTTATATTCACACCTGTAATGGGGTGCAGCATGATCTATGTATTGATATTTTGTTCATGTAGGTATCTGCTATTTTTGTATTGTACCTGTTGGTGTATGATTGCGAAAAAATAAATAAGCGTTTAAACAAATATAGGTCTTAAATTGAAAGATTTTGCGAAAAGTGAAGGTGAAACAATTAAAAAAGCCAGCCTACGAAACAAACAGTAAAAGTAAAACGACGGTCAAAGCCGGAAGAGGATTAAATTCAAATAAACCATTAAACAATATATTGGTGACTCGTCATATGAAGTTAAAACCACTATTTTATTTATTCAATGAAAGATTCTGAAATTACAAAGAAAAACAAACCAGCACAACGGCAATGACCATGGCGTGACATCCATTTCTCAATATTACAAGTGCCAACAATGTGGTCAGGGAGTGTGGCACAGCCGCAGACTCTGACATCACCAGGGGAAGTGCCAAGCAGTCTGCGGCGGTCGGACCATTGATTAATGAACAGATGGACGGGCCTGATTACTGGCATTCAGCTGCGGTGCTGACCACTAGAATGTGGTCTCCAACTATTTCAAACAATTCTACTAGTGGACACATTGTATTATCTTATATTATGATTGGTTAAGTTTGTTCGTAACTCAATGTGTTCGTTAACTCCACGTCAATTAGTTTTCATATATGTGTACGGCAAAAACAACCCAAATAACTACATGAAACAGTATTCATATTAATATAGTAGGTGTTATTCGTCTAACCACGGCGCAATACGTTCCCAATTGAATGAGTCGCCGGTAATCTAAAAAAATATTCGTCTGTAAGTTGATAGTTGCTATTCCAATTCATAATAACAGGAGTCCGTACAAAATATATCTGAGAAATGCGTACACACAATAATTATTATGTCTGTTATTCGTCAGGTTTGGCTGCTGTTTATGATTATAATCATCTACATACGGACAATTATGTTGGTATATTTCTGATTTTGAGAAAGTAAGTAAATGACCGTAGATATCTATGAATTCAATAATATGATAAATAAAATATATACTGTAGAAAAAGAAACGCGTTTGCTGATAATGTCATTGTGAGGTCGACGAGAGTGCTCGAGTTTAAATGGGAATGCAGCTGTTATAGTCTGTAATCCCTGGAAATAAAATACATTTCCATCTCCCAACACCTCAGGTACAAGGGGTGAGAGATTAAAACCCCGAGTGTCAACAAGCTCCCTCGGGGTTCCCGGCTTATCTCGCGGAGACAGCTTAGTGGCTGTTTTAAATACCTACGTTCACCCAAACACTTGGCCGAATGCTGAAATCGATTTTCTTACACGAGAAACATTTTATTTCGAACAAGGAAGGATATTCATAAAATGGTCTTAATACGATCTAGTTACGATATCTAAGCCCAAGCCGACATCATTTCAATTTAACACAATATTTTTTTTAAAGAATCAACTCAACTTAATCCATATCGGTTGTGAATGAATTAGCGTTTCTGCTCATATTAGAATGCGTAAAAAACACATCATTCTTCAAAAACTACTTGAACAAAGAAAATAAATGTCCTTCTATGTTTTACCATTTTAATTTTATGACAAGTTAAGAGTTTAGACATAAGTGATTCTCCAAAAAATACTTTGTACTAAATCATATTCAAATCATTTCACGAATATCCCTCCTGTTGTGTACCCATTGTGTTGGTGTGATGATATATCGTCGGGTGGATTCAGATTGAAGGGATGTATTCATTATGAAGCTCTTTTTAACCCAAACAAACCAATAAAATTCACGGCATCACCCAAGGGTCTGCGGGAGCCTTTGGGAGTTTACTGGACGATAAAAAGATCTCGAAAGGGTGAGCAGATTCTCACCCGGCCTCCTCGCACAGTAGGTAGGTACGCAGAACCCTTTCATCCTTAGACGCCGCAAGAAACTACTTTTTCTGGTCGCATGGCTGAGAAGGTTTCTGCCTACGCAGATAAAACAGCTGGGGCAAGATTCCCCTCCCCCCATCCCTCCCGCATCACATCTGTGTGGTAAACATGTTTGTGACAATAATAATATCATTATATGTGGGAGATGCTCTATCAGCCTAATATTTTGGGATGTTTCAGTGTGTGGAGTTGAAAATATTAACTCGAATTAAAAAATCACAATTGATCCAATTAAAGTGTCTAGCTAGAGTCTCTGGGAATCTGGGTGCAGAGTTTGCATTAAAAAATAAATAGTTCCATCAAATAAGTTTGCTGATTCCCGTGGTAAAAGAGCATGAAATCACCTGAGCAGACGTGAGATTAAAGATAAATTTGATGCGCGTCTGCTAGCAGTCGGATCCTGCAATAAAAATGTGTCACTTTTAATTGGAGTCCCAGAAGGTGAGGTCCTGGTCGGGAGTATTATCATAATATTTCCTCCGCAACATCTCAGACACACACGCTGAGGCACATAAACATTTTACGAGGCATAAAAGAAATTTAATGGATTTTTTCGCAGTAAAGGTAAACCATATTAATTTTTAATACAACCATCTAATAAGGGTTCGCACGACGCTTTTAAATTCTAATCAACACGACTTTTCTGCCCCGCTTTGCCATTCACCCCCTAATTAACTCAACAGAAAAGTCCACATTTTACAAATAATATCATTCGGGTTCAGGTAGGTGTCTCCATTAACAACCAAACGGCCTCTAAGTTAGAACCAAAATGAAATTTCTATTCCCACATAAATATTTTTATATTGAATCAGGTTTTGCAATCAAAGCTAGAATATCGGTAGTAATATTCGACAATACTCGAATAATCTAAAAGGTGAAATAATTTATGCTTCAATTTTAATATTTAGATAAGAGATAATAGATAGAAAAGGCCCTTCTACCTTCCTCAAACCGACTTATAAGTATATTATACATACCTATTATACTTACGACAAACCATTTGATGCTAGCTCTATAGATTCTAAATGATATTATTATTTTCAAATTTGGACTGCTTCGGGCTGGCGGTCTTTTATTCTTATTTGGAAAACGGTGACTGGAATTTGCTAAATTTGCGACTAGCAATAATTCGACTCCCTGATTTTCAAGAAACAGTTTTACCAACACACACCTGTCGAGTAAGAATTACAATTCATAGAATATTTCGGCGTCATGTTTCTCCATTGTTACCATACCACATACCTATCTACTCTAATTATTTTATATATTGTGCTTCGAATAATTTTAACGTTGGTATTTTGAAAGACTTGTCTAGTGTAATCACTTTTATGTTAGCAACGTTATTTTTTTTTTCAACATAAAAATAACCATCTATTATATAGTTGGTTGTAAAAATGTTGTGGTGTTTCTGAATTGGATTTTGATCTGCAACTGGAGTTTATCTGGGTTGCCAATAATGTTTATTTCCATTACTGTTCAGTTTATGTAACCCATTTACGATATTTTTATGTGACCCATGTTGTCCTGTAGAGATTTGATCCCTCTCCATGGGCAAGGGGAGGTCCAACTAACACCGGAGCCTGCAGCAGAGTGATGTGATAACAGACGGGAAAAGCGATTTATCGCTTCGGAGTATTTTGTATTAAATATTAATCTGCGATCATCACAGCACGTGTACAATAGGGTGTCCCGTCAATGTATGGAGAAATTTTTTTTCCGGAGTATCGTAACGTAAGAGGTGTCAAAATTTGGGTATTGACGAGTTCTTTCATGCCACATATTTTGTTTTTCATTACAGTACTACTTTTAGACCTCTACCGGGCCTTGAAGTTTTGAAAAAATAAAAATTTTCTTTATATGGTTACCGTCGTTTATTCCACATAATAAAATAAAATTTATATGTAAAATATGACTCAAAATTTTGGAATTGAAGGGCTTATTGAGAAAAACATAGTTTTAAAAATTATGAAGGCTAATTTTAGAACTCTACTAGCATTTGAAATTTGGAAAAAAAAACACAAATATTCATTAAAACCACATCTTCATTCTTTGATTTGAAGTCCTAAAATATTAAACTGTAGGGGTAATATTTTGTGTGTTTCGTGTCAAATCTTGGTCACACAAAAAGCAAGATTTGACAAGAAAACTACAAAGCCAATGCGTGATGCGTCCTTCTTGTTTTAACTTTCTTTGTGATATTATACTTCATTTCGCATATTGCAAGCTAATAAAGCTGACTTTTTTTAACTGTGCCCAGAGACAGTAATTTTGTCCCGAATAAATTATTTTATTGTAAAGATTTTCGCTAAAATTAGTAGGTATGCTACCTTATATAATTAGCGAAGTGTGCCTTAAAAACAATTAAAATGAGTTGTGGAGCTCGACGTAGTGAGACAACCTTTCCTATCTTTGGAAATATATTGATCCTGGCTCTGACAAGATGGAAACATGTTCTTCATTAACTTACTTACGGTGAAAATGACCGACTTTCTTCTCATTTATAAGGGTTTTATCCAACACCACCTATATAAGAAGGCCTTAGCGCTACGTCACAGCGGGAGGCCCAGCATTCACTCTTCTATATCTGTATGTACTTACCTGTACGCTATGATATCTGTCTACACATAGGCGGACGTGACGCGAGAGGCCAAAAATGGCCGCCAGCACTAAGGCCTTCTTATATAGGTGGTGTTGGTTTTATCTTTCCGTCCATTGAAGTAAACGCTCTTCACAGAAATATTTTCTATGTTTTTCTGCATATTATGCTCCCTTGATACAGCTCTATGTATTTTATTTTTATCAATCACGAACCGATTATCTGCAGAAGTGATGATACCTGCATCTAAAAGAGCCGTCGAAGTAACTGCTGCCGCAGAACGGCTTGATAAACCATACCGATCACAAACTTTTGCAACAGAAGGTAGGTATAAGGTGTTGCGACTGCTTGACGATGATGATGGCTCCAAAGAAATATCTGCCGGTTGTAAGAGTTCTTCTATCTCACGAATACTATCTCCATTTTCTGGCACAGCCACTGACGAACTTGGGATTGATTGGAGTATAACATCCATTGGGTGTATTAGTGTAGATTCCAGTATCTTTTTTTTCCATGCAATCGTCTTTCAATTTTCATTGTTTCTTTTTTATCTATGATTCCTATAACCATTCTACTATCGGTTCTTTGATCCATTAAAAATGGTCTTTCTTTGAAAGGTACTTTATTTACTTTTGCGCATGAACAACACTCCAAATAAATGCACTTACCTGATGCAATGTCGAACAACGTCTTTGTACTGGCCGTGAAAAATTCATGTAATCTAGTTTCAAACTTTTCATTTATTTTGGTTTTTGGATATCTTTTTATCGTCAAGTATTTATCAAAATGGTATTGAATTAATTGTATTATTATTATACAAGAGACACTTGCAATCGAAGCATTAATCCAAATTAATTTAATTGTTTGGCTAACAATAGCAAAAACTTCAGAATTTGAGGGATGTTTTCCGTTACATTTAACTTTGAGGTCTTTTTTAGTAAAGTTTAGTGACGTTATTAAGTACACACATAATAACGTCACATATAATAGTAGGCAACTGATTGCAACTGACTTCACAAAAAGGTCCAAAGATAGGAAAGGTTGTCTCACTACGTCGAGCTCCACAACTCATTTCAATTGTTTTTAAGACACACTTCACTAATTATATAAGGTAGCATACTAATTTTAACGAAAATCTTTACAATAAAATAGTTTATTCGGGACAAAATTACTGTCTCTGTGCACAGTTAAAAAAAGTCAGCTTTATTAGCTTGCAATATGCGAAATGTATAATATCATAAAGAAAGTTAAAACAAGAAGGACGCATCACGCATTGGCTTTGTAGTTTTCTTGTCAAATTTTGCTTTTTATGTGACTAATATTTGACACGAAACACACAAAATATCTAAATACTATGGTTTAGACGTCTTATAAGTACCTACAGTTTAATATTTTAGGACTTCAAATCAAAGAATGAAGATGGAGTTTTAATGAAAATTTGTGTTTTTTTTCCAAATTTCAAAGACTAGTAGAGTTCTATAATTAGTCTTCATAATTTTTGAAACTATGTTTTTCTCAATAAGCCCTTCAATTCTAAAATTTTGAGTCATATTTTACCTATAAATTATATATTATTATGTGGAATAAAAGACGGTAACCATATAAAGAAAATTTTTATTTTTTCAAAACTTCAAGGCCCGGTAGAGGTCTAAAAGTAGTCTCTAGGATTTTTTTTATTATTTTTCCCGTAATCAGGTTGTCCATCCCCAAGTTTTCCGTGCTATTACGTATCCGAATTCCAAAAAAAATTTTAACGGGACACCCTAGTGTACAAGCTTCACAATCCCACGGCCCGGCACTACTCAGAGCTACCGGCTCGTCGTGCTGACTGCGGTTCGGACGAACCAGTAACTCGTTTGAAAGTATCGCGGGCTGCTGTCAAAACACGAACTGTTATCGTATAAATAAATTGCTGCAAATGATCGGTGAGTGATCATTTCGTTTGGTGAAATTCGTATAAAAGAGCACACTGCACTAAATAAAAATATGTGTGCGTATTGCTAAAATATTATTTACGTATGAAATCGAATACGAAGACACTACAACAGGCGCTAATGTATTTTTTATATTCTCTGAATACCTACATCAACTTTAGGTGCATAGTTCATGTTTGAATTTGAATTATGTTTTGCAAGATTTCCATCGCATATTCCGGAAATTTAATATTCAATCAAAATGGATATCTATCTGTGAATATTCAATGGTCATTATAATTCAGAGAATCTCAGTTGGCCCACGGAGTAAAATGATGTATCAATACTCGTGTTTAACTTCTGTTGCTCTATTTTGAAGTAAAGAAATATAAAATCCAAAGATAAATGATCGTTCAATTCGTGATTCTTTTCGCATCTGTCCGTCACGAAAATTGGTTTGGCAGGTGTGATCGTTGCCCAATCGGTTCATATTTCCAGACTGGCAGTCAGCAATTCCATAAAAGATAATGGAGAATTTCACATATTATCGATAGGAATATGACGGGGGGTGGATGGGGAGGAGGAAGTTGTGGGAGGCAGATAGAACAACCGCCACGCTTCATTATCACCCAGAACATATTCCCCACACAGTACACACGGCTGTCAATTCTTTCATAAGGTTGATAGCGCGGAAGATTGCTGATAGCATAATCCTGCAACACACTTATCTGGCAGATATTGCGAGGAATACAGACAATACCCGTCAGGTACTCTATTGCTTACACATTTAAACGAAAAATTTAATAAATAAAATATTAAAACGGTTTTTATTTCATACAATATTGTCGGTGGCTGATGATTTGTTTTGCGGGGAAGAGCAAAGAGAGTGGCGGAGATGGAAGCTGCGGTTATTTGAGGCCCCCACGGTGAGACGAGCTGAGGAGGAGGGAGCGAGGGGCCCCGCTAGGCCTGTTAAATGAGGGCCCTCCATTAATTAATCAATGCGTCAAAGAAATGACGGACTTATTGTGACAGCACAAAGACACTTATTATAAAATTAAAACAATTATAAGATGATGAGGCGAAGATGCGCTACCAGTAAGTACCTACCCTAGTTGGCAGCTGAGAGGCGAGTGGTGGGAGTTACTTGATTAATCACAGAAACTCTTCAAGAGTTGCAGTACCTATGTTACAAAATAGTAACAGTTGAAGACAGAAAAAAATACAACTAACTCTACAATTCATTCCTAATGTTCGATTTTTAAATGGAACAAACCACTACGGGCTTACGACCGTCTTCTACTGTTGTTTCGAAGGCTGGCTTAGTGTGATCACTTTACGTTAACAACGTTCGCCATTAGGTGGTATTGTTTGTCTCCGAAACTCTTAATCATGAGGATTCTCAAAATGTTCACCATGTCGAAAAATCTCAAGTATGCAACAACTAGAAATTTATAAATTCAATAATAAATGAAGTATAGTAGAAGACAGTCGTAAGCCCGCAGATGTTCGGAATTGTATAAAATTTCCCTCAAAAACCCGAACTCAAAGTGATGCAATGATTGCACTCTACACGTAATACCTATGTAGTCCTGAAGAACGGCGCAAGAATCCATAGTATCCGTAGTAGATACCTATTATTGGAGCACTGAAGATTCTATGATTTTTGTTTCATGATGTGTTTTTTTTGTGTTCGTTAGTTGTATATTGTTTAAATTTTAAAAAATTGAATAAGACAATAATTATTAGGTACCTATCTCAAACTATAGCTAAAAATTTCATACACAAATCCGTTTTAAGCCCTTTGTGTATTTGGACTGCTGTCGGCTGGTAAAGGATTGTACATTTAAACACAAAACACACAATAGCACTAAGCCTAAATTCTGAATAACAGCCCGAAATTCATCTCATCCAATAAAATTCTGATTATTTACATAGAATTTTTGTAGAGTTTTAACAAAAATATTTGTATAAGTTAATATGTATGAAAAAAAATATATATTTTGTCAACAATCTGTTTGAAGGTAGCTACCCATCACATCACAGTGGCCGGAACGTCAAGAATTTATACGCCCGTGTGGGGAACTTTGATTGTCCTTCCGGAAAATTGGTTGCGAGTCATGCGATCAAGCCGCTCATATTATTTGCTTTATGACAATCGTCCCACAGCCTCGCCGGGTGTGGTGTGCGGAGAGATGGAGAACAAAGAGACACGACGTGTAGGGTCGGGCAGAGAGCATCATAATATTATGAGTGTTATTGCAGATTTGATTCGGGCGACATGTCCAAAGAAATTATTGGACTTTCTAATACTCTGCTGGGTGCCAAATAGTTCCCCAAACACGAAACCAAACATCTTATATTGTCATACACATCGAGTTAATATGTAGGTAGGTACTTCCTTCTGAAATTAGCTTCAATATTTTTGAATTGGATTCTATTATTATTCTACTCGGGGATTGAATCTTGTCTCTGATTTAACGAGAACGGTTGGACTGATTTGGCTTATTATTTTGGTTTCGAAATATTGAGACGGTGAGAAAATATGGTTAAATTGCGAGTAAAACTGAAAAAAAAAAACAATTTTGTTTTCCCACACAAAGTTGTCTCGCCCGTTAGATGTGGCACCACAAAGAATCGCAATATGTTTGCTTGTGGGTGACTGGAAATATGAACTATGCTTAGGATGTATTTAGGTGATGATATTAACTTTGCCGAGTCATATAACTGTTTTCACGATTATTAAACACAATTCCGAAATTCCACTAAATAAATTCATTAAAACAAAGTTCCGCCATCGCAGTATCGGGTCAATGGGCCGAGACACCGACAAAATATTCCGCTATTAATATTTAACTTTAGCCATCAGAACAAACAAACTACTATACTAGATAAATTGACTCAACTCACAATAATTGCTTGGTTCAATAATTTAGGCTGGAAGTATGAACTTAGGTTCTGGTAAGTAATCTTCGATGTTTTGGGCAGAAGGTAATATAAAATATATAAATAAGGGCAGAATAAAAATAAATATGAAAGAGTCTTGAACTATAGTTCTATCACAAAATTCACACATTAACCGGTTTTCGGGACCAGAAGACAGTCTTAATAATTTGAAGTCTCCAAAAACCGGTCCGTGTGTGAATTATAAATTTTGTGATAGAACTATAAAAGACTCATACATTTTTATTTTCTTGTAGGGAGTTTTTTTGGATGCTCCTCTAACCGAGACATTCTTGACCCCTCTGAACCCCGCATACCACGAAATAAACTTAATTTCTGATATATATATATTTTTTTTTTCTTTTTTCTATACAAAGGTGTCAGTATAGCCGGCGGAACTTATTGCCTGAGGCAATTTTTTCCAGTCAACCGGTCCCATCCAATCTGAGACAGGTCAACCCCGGGTAGAAATTTCAAGTGAAAAAACACTTAAAAAAACTCTGACTTGACCGGCAATCGAACCCGGGACCCCGGATCTGAAGTCCACGCTAGTACAACTAGGCTACCGAGGTCGGTAAATATAAATAATGTTTCAATCCTTGAGTTTTAATAAACAGCGTCTTCTAAAATATAGTCATGAAAAGAAAAGGCATCAACCTTGGGCTTAGAATGCCATGGTCTTTTTCGATAAAAGGTCGATGCATTTTCAAAAAATACATTTTTTCAGTGATATTTTATTTAGATACCTTTTTCGAAAATATCTAAAATACGAATAACAAAACGTTATGTATTTGCATCTCGCTTGTCATTAAAATTTAAAACAATAAGATGGAAAGAGACAAGAAACGTTCGAATAAACATAGCTCCGCCTTATTATTTTGTGATAGTTTTTTTTTATCACATAAATTTCGTATTTTATACATAGTAGATAGGTGCCTATACCTACAATGTATTTCACAACTCAAAAGTTAAAAGTTTAAATAGAGGTTTTCAAATATTATAACGCCACGTTCGGTCAGGAACATGGAGGGTTTCCCTCGTATGCTCTGAGCTTGCAATTAATTATACACAATATGGAAAAAAACTTTGTTTCTCCGTTTAACAGTCACGCTCTGGGATAACGAGCCAAACACATTGCAAAAAAGAAGTCTGCACATCTGCCATGGCCGGTCCGAGCTCTATTCAGTGCTGTACACACTCTTCCGGGCTACCACTTCTTAAGTAGGTACTTATACATTATTAAGAATATTGCATGGTGTCAGACCACTATGGGCTCATGACCGACTTACATAGTATGTGATCACTTTTATATGCCTACCCAGTTCTACGTTATTATTTATTTTTGCTGGTCAAATAGTCCAATTCCGTGGATGCAAGTGTCTGTTTCGCAGCAGATAAGCTGGCACAAAAGTGTGGCCTATAAATAAAACAATGAGTGTTGCTATCACGAAAAATAATACGCAGAGGCGCAGGCACCGTGGACTGTTTATCATTTAAATTTCAATAAATGATTTAACTTGTAAATTAGTTGATGAGAAGGAACACACGAGTAAGTGGAGTTGGTGGATGTGATATTATGGTAATTGTGCGCGGAGGTAACTTCACCGGAACAATCGTGAAAGGAACCAGCTGGAGGAGCGGAACATCGCACCAAGTGCGGCTTTATTACGCACAGAGCCCCAATTATTGTTCAAGACATTCTAATAAGAAACGAGACACTTCAACCGCTTTACAATTTGCTCTCACCAGTATCTAACACTCCTTAAAACGTTAATTTATTGTTGCTCAAACATAAATGAAAGTTAAAAAGTTTTCTACCACTCTACTACTCTAAGAAATTTCTACCCGGGGTTGGCCTGTCTCAGATTGGACGGGACCGGTTGAGTGGAAAAAATTGCCTCAGGCAATAAGTTCCGCCGGCTATATTGAAACCTTTGTATAGAAAAGTGTTATATTATATTATTATAAGCGTGCATTTAAACCTAATGAATATAGTACCAGATCTGGAAGGAGAGTATATTTTCTTGATCATGATCATTTATATGGACACTAATCTGTCATCACCCATTAATCAGTGCTTGCTTGTTATTGTTTCCATGGTGTCCAGTAGGTACCAACCATTAAAGAATATAATATGCTCTGTTTCTAGATTCGGCTGTGTGTTCGTTTAGTGTAAATCCATCTTAAGAATGTCCCAGAACACTGACTGACGCTTCCTACCCAGAGATGAACTTTATAGGTAGGTTATATATTTTTAGATAAACCAAAATATCTATTATTGCATACTTTTCAACTCGTAAATGAGTGATTTATCCAGAAAAAGCTTATTTTATGACGTTTTTATTAGGTCGAATTCTTGTTTGTTTGTTTAGCTCGAAACACGATGACAATGCATTATTTTTATACTTTAAGCAATCTTTAAGATGAATATATTTTCCGTAATTTTTGTTTTGTATGGAACACGACAATCGATGATAGCTGTAATTAACCTACAAAATTCTCTGGAAATACCAATCGGTTTTGAATAATTATTTTTGCATTTGATATTTTAATTCTTGTTATTTCAGCACGTTCCGACTCTTCATATCCTTCATTTGCCCATTTAGTGAGTAAAAGAGGCATTCATTACAATAAATCGTGTTGTATTGTAATTTGGTAAGTACCTGTGTGAGTGTAAAAAGTTATTTTTGAATTGTTATTCTATAGCACAAAATGTAGTAAAAAGAATTTTAAGGCGATGTTAAGCATTACAAATGAGAAAAAATATAAAAATCCCAGAATGACAAGTGATCCCACTAAAACGCACGGAGTATACACTAATGGAGTCATTTCACGCGCAAATGAGACGAGGAAATAATATTATGACAAATGAGAGAGAGGCTTGCGTTATTTTTAACAACTTACTTTTATTATGAAATTTACTCTTTCAATTCTCTCAATGTTCAATTAGAATATTTCAACAAAATTTCAGTCAGGAGAAGACTTCTTGGTTTATTTTTTAATGTATCTGTGCTCACTCAAACTGAACACAAATACACTCTTTGACTCTTTCACAGTAAGCGACTTAATGCTTGTGTCGTGAAAAAGGATTTGGTCGACATCTGGGATCGAACCCACGACCTCCAGTACGAGAGCCGGCGTCGCAACCACTTCAAGAAATCAAGAAACCCCACAAGAAAAGAAAAATTCAACATTTTAAGCCAAGTTGACACAAATCAAACAATTCAATTCGATAATAACAAACGTTGTAAAGGTAAAGTGATCATATTAGAGAGGCCTTCGTTATACCATCATAAATTCATTCGAATCATAACAAAGATTTTTGTTTTTTAACGATATATTGTAGGTTAATTTGAAATGTTAATCAATTAGTAGGTAACAACTTATTGGAGACATTGAAATATTCAAATAGGCAAGTGGACCAACGTCGACCTTTCCAAAAATATCACACAACTTCCGGTTTTGATACGAGAACCAGTTTACACATTACTGGCTGATCCAGCAAACGTTTTAATAACTTCTTTGATTTTTTTTATTTTTATTCCCAGGAGCGTGAATGATATTGCAACGCACATACCTCAACAATCTGTGGCGATGCGCAACGCGTGGTTTTTAAATAATATTTTAATCAATTCATTCCTGAATAAATTAATCAATTTTCCTTTTTCTTTTTTGATAATTTCAAAAAATATTCTTTATGTATTTTGGCTATTATGATTTTCATTTCACTTTAACGTTAACATCATTAAAGTGGACATACTTACAGCTCTCGCCTAGTGGGATTATCGATGTTTTCATTTTGTTTGCTTCAATTTTTGTATTTCCTTCAACAACACAACTACTTATACTGTATGTCTACCTGTATAGTTTCCAAAATAAATCATATTTTCTAATGGAACCATCAAATGAAACTTTCTGCATGAAAAGTACCTGAGTAGGTATCATTACTAATAGTGGTCGACCAGTGCCAGAAATTCGACCATAACTACTTTAAATTATAAGTTTGAACATTACCATTGTTAAAGACTCAAGGAGCGCTGTTTCACATGGATAAGTCAAATCTGAAATGTCGATATGTATAGGTACAAAGTTTTTCTATAATAATGATGATTAAAGATAAACAATATACCTATGTTTATCTATTCTCAATTTGACCACAATAAACAAAATAATATATAATATGCGTCATTGTCAATGTCAAATACATCGAAGTGTGTGTGAGTATCAAATACATAACATTACAGTAGTGTTTGTAATGTTTTTTAATTGATTTAATCTATTTTTATGCATAATTATTTAAAAAATATATTAGCATTTGCCACTCCTTCTCCTGATAAACTATAAGTAAGTGTGCGAAATTTCATACTCCGCCGTCCGCACAAATTTCGTAAAAAAATGTGTATAAAGTTTTTGCTTCACGTATTAATATACCTATTGGATTAGATTAATATACCTATTGGATTGGATTAATATACCTATACATACAGATAATAAATGCATGCGTATGAAGAGGCTGGAAGAGTGAATAGGTACTGTATGGAAGGATTATTTTGTCCCCGATTGGTGTCACCAGCTGCCGAACACAGAAGTGCATAAGTGTTTACATCTCGAGGCCTTTATATAAATAGCTTCTCCCCATAAAAATATCGTACTAGATCGTATCAGGAAAGAATTATCGCCATTCGCCACGATAGATGACTCCATCACCCGCCCATAGTCGTAAACTCATAATACTGTGCGAGTGCCCCACGTCACTCAGCCTCATAAAACCATCAACTTATGTTTAATGCAATACAGTAACAAGACTGTACTGCATACATTCGCTACTTAGGCCATACAATGATGTCAAATTTTATATATTATTCTCTTTCTTTCTTTGCCCTGTTCAAAAGAGTATTTATTTTATATTACATTTTTTAATTCAATGATAAATCATCTTCTTTACAATGATTTAGCCAATGTGACCTCCTGATCCAGTGATATTTTGATTACAAACCTTACACTTGTAAGGCTTTTTTCACTCATGAATGTCTCTTTATATTTATTTTAATACCTAGGTATGCAAAAAGAAATTTTCAAATAATAATCCAGGTTCTAGACATTTTTTTGAAATGAAATGTTTTATTACAAATTTCATTTTGTACCTTTACTTATACGGCTTTTTTCATGATGAATGTGCAAATGTAAGATAAAGATTCGGGACGTTATGTGAAATCGCCTAAAGTCATACTCAAGAATTAAGATATCAAATAAAAAAGAATTTTACAAATTCAATTCAACCGAATTAACAGAGGGTTTTGTTTTCTATATGATGTAAGTAGGTATATTGCCGTTGTCATCAACTTTCATGTTCCATAAAAAAAATTACCTACGTACTGAAAATAAATTCAAATCAGATTAAAGATTGCTAAAGTATTACAATAATGCATCGTCGTTGTGTTCTGAGCTATTCTGAAAAATTCAAGTGTCTACTTGGGAAGGTGGTCGTGAAGCAAGCTTCCATCCGGACAAACAAAGTTGCACTTTCACAAGTTTCAATCCGATCTCGAGAGTTGTTTTCTTGCTGAGGGAGACAGTCACAGCCCAAAGAGGGACAACGGAAGTAAAATGATCACGCAATAGTGCCATACACAATACACATATTATAGCACCAGTGCCAGAGCAATTAAAAGTCAGTCGTTGATAAGTTGACACCAGCGCGCGCGCATATTTTAGATTTACGTAAATATTTTTTACGACCGTGGCATGTCTGCGTGAGTGTGTGTACCTACGATAGATTGTGTCGCTATACAGTGGGTAGGTGCATAGCATCCAACACAATATTATGCTAAGTACGGCGCATTGTTCTAGGTCGCTAGCTGATAAGTTGAGTCAGCCCTCCAACACTTCACTCTGTCCTAACCTAACTACGGAATATTCCACAAACATGCTGCACTCGCTAGTTACGAACCTTACACCCTCCTCTGCACAGTCGCACTTCGCTACCGGCTTCTTAGTAAAACGCAGAGAACTTAACACTATCTCGAAGTTGAAACACATTTTTTTTGTTTGGAAACCATTTTCAATTTGGTTAACGTTTGGAACGTTCACAGTTTTCACGTTTAACGTTATTTATTTCGACTTAGCTCCCAGTCGGGTTATTCTCGAAAAATGTACAGTTTAAAAATATTTGAGACTTACGGGGGGGTTTTCACGATTACTTAAAATACTAAAGTGAAAATAGTTTAGCCCACTTGTTTACTCATTTTATTTTTACTGGGACGACACAAATTTTTTCCTCGATCCTTAATTCAAAGAATACCAGACCAACAGATATACGTAAAGTTCAAAAAAGGGGAAGATGAATTTTAGCAATAATTGGAATTCATCCCATTTATCTGAACATAATTTCATTTCAGCGTTATAATGCCCCTTAAGAAAATAATTACTAATTAGGTTTAGTTTAGACTAAACTTTTTCGTGAATACCCCTGCAGGTGTTGCGGCTGGATGGATACATGAGAGAGGGGGGGGTTGTGAACTTTGACTTCCTTTACTTCGACAAATTCATTATTTCTAAATAACGGCTCACCTCAAACAGAACGAAGACATTACGCCGACACAAGGCCAATTAGTTTGAAACTATTTTGGGGTTAGTTCCACGAAGGAATACCGTCTGGTTAGCCGGAGGTTGGGGCGGCCCTTCTCAACGTAATGGGAAATTTAATTAATGCGCCAGCCAGATCCTTCCTAGGCAGCCTCCTACAATATGATCCGCATCAAGCGGGAAGCTGTGCTGGCACCACTAAACCAATCTCCAAGACGCCTCTTCATCCCAGACATCAGCTGTCTCTCTGTTCCGTCGTAAAGCTGCGAAATTCATTTAACTGCCCATAAAACTTACACAATTTGAATTTCCTTCCACGGGACTGATGACGCAAGACGAATCTTTTTATTGCGAGAATTAATTTTTCATAAAAGTCCACGGACATAAAAATCCCTGTAATATTCTTATTATTGTATGTGGTGGCAATAATTGAGCGCCTCTTCAATGACGCGAGGCGCCCGCAACAAATTCCTATATAAATTTGAAATCATTAACGTTTTCCTTCTGAACGCTGGATGCTGCAAACACAGTAGCGCCATTGGTGGCTCTTTGAGGACACTGTTCTATGATACGCGGGTGTCCTGATGAGACAAGTGCCTGCTTGCTGCTGCCAGATATTTGTCTTATGTAATAGTTGTGACGTGGACTGATAATTACCTATTGCATTGTGGTTTCATTAATTACTAATTATATAGAAGTACTCCAAACAGTTATCAAGAAAATTCCAGAGCTATTTTAATTGGATTTATTTATTATATTATTACCTACATATCACCTTCGTAATTTCCGAGCAGCCGTTCGGGGCAGTGGACGAGTGAAAATAAAATAACGAAGCTATTTAGAGATACATTCCATACGACAATAACCAGCTGAACAAATTGTGTTAGGCCAAGACTCGTATCGCAGATGCATTAACACTGTTTTGAATAAATAATTCAGGGTTACACAGTAGTCCACCAGACAGAGGCACTTTCTTCTATGCGCACTAATTTAGTAACCACTCTCTGGATGAGCTGAGCCGAGCATGTTTCTTCGAAACAGTAAAACCAATGACAAGATCATGGAAAAACACTTAAACGGTAGACACAACTGGAACAAAATTCCTAATCTTAAGATTGGGAGGATCATGATTCAAGACTAAAAGAAAATCTTTGGTCCAAGTGGGAAAAAGACGGGGTTGGCCGCACGAATCCTCTATACTCTATAGGGATACACCTGGCATCTCTGTTAAGAAAATGGAAGTGGGAGGAGGCTGACGATTGTCAGCAAATAAGGGACTAGTTTGGAAATGTTCGGAGAATAGACATTACCAGTCGATCTATATAAGCAGCCTCGCGAATACCTTTCTACAGATAAAAATGAAAAATAAATAAACTATTCTACCGTCAAAATCAACCCACAAGATCTCACAGTCAAGACATACATCTAACTATTTGTAGACGTGCTCCGCTCTGACCCAAACATATAATTAGCTGTTAGAGCGGCAATAGATAGATAACGGTGCAGTGGGACGGAGGGCCGGCGGACCTACTGCAAGACCTTGGGGGAGTGAAGGTTGTGCAGGGCCAGGACTGTCACTACTTGTCAAGACTCAGACTACTTAGATACCTTGTTTACATCCAAAAGCGTACGTTATTTGTGATCTAAGAGGAAAAACGTCACTTACTTTATAATAGTAGGTAGCTTCATGAGAGATAAGACATGATGCATTCTACGCCTCACTAAAATGTACTACAGTATAATAGATAGCTATACATAAGTCCGGCTACTGTCAAAAGAACAAACTCATCAAGAATCTACGACTGAGCAGCGAGCACATTGCCTTGAGACAAGCAGACAGCTGCTCAAACACTGAGGCAACTTGGATGTTACAAGTCTTTTTGTTTCCACAGAATTCAAATTCTCTAGATACTTTCTAGGCATTATTATTTAATCATTAAAAGATTCTCCAGATTATCCCTAGATTTTGCACAAACTCTTTTTAAGCCCATCGATCGCGCTGTGTCCCTACACAGATAGAACGCATAACAAACCCTTATTTAATCCAAACACCTTTTTTTCGTTTTTTCACCATTTCTCGCACGAGCATTCCCATTGCTTTTGAGAATGGAATCGATCTGTTCGATCCACGTAATTGTCGGTCGACCACGCCTTCTAACATCTTCCCTTTCGGCCTTATCAATTCTTTTTGTTCCCCTACCAACCCTCATTTCAGCATGCCCGAACCATCTCAACTGATTAACTCTCATCTTTGCCACACCACTAACTTCCTTACTAATTTCTAATTCCTTCGTATCAACATCATCTTCATAGAACTTCCATCTCTCCTGCATTTATACGTGTGAGGTTGTTTGCTAAACAATATGTAAATCACGCCAGATAGAGTTGTGGAGTGACTTAACATATAATTGTTGTTGTGGCACACAAAATAATAAACAACAAAAATAACCGTATTTAAATGCCTTGCAGAGTGGGATCTAATATCGTGTATCCGCAGATAAACATTTATTTATAAATAAACGACCACGTTTTACCAAAAATAATCGGAGAGTTCACTATACATACCTACTATATATTATGTAGAAGGAGTTGGACCACAATAATGGAGATAAAAAACAAGTAAGAAGATATTACCTAAGCGGTGCGGCAGTAGTCGAGCAGATTCAAGGCAGCCCGAGGTCTGGACCACAGCGGCGTGGCTATTAATACACCAGAGCGTTATTATAATGTATTCAGCTCTACAAGAACAAGACACAACCACTGAGGAATAAATAAATAAATAAATAAACAAACAGCTGTGCCGCGACACACAACGGCCAAATATTATTTTATTTTTTCTATCGGAATGTGCACACACACACCAACACAACACTATAGGCTAGGTATGATTTACATAAAGCAATAATAAAATAGTTTCACATAGGTGAGCGAGTGTATATTATTATAGCACGCAGTTATTATATTATTATTAGATGTTCGTAAAAAAACACACTTGCTATTCTAAAATAGAATCACATAATACATGTATCGTCACACAAAATATTATTGAAGTGTTTTGTTTTTATAACACTTTTTGTGAGGTTAGGTAGGTGTATTTGAGAGTCGACGTTGGCGCGGGTCAGAGAGCAGTCAGCACAGAACACGCGCGCGGCCAGAGGGACTTTTCGAAACGGATTTGTTTTGAAAGTGTCGAGTGTTTAGTAGCGGACAGTGGGAGCTGCGAGCGCGCGTCCCTCCCACGCGGCGTGCACACTTGAACTGACTCCGGACTGTGGAGTGTAGAGCTCGCCTCTGCTTGATAGCGCGCCGCACTGATAGCCAGCTCTGACGCGGGACATCTCTTGGATTGGATCTGGGACCTCCGCTACTCTTGACACAGCAACATGACGTCCTCTTCTGGAACACTCTAAATAACGTGTATTTCTAACTGCTTTTGATTCAAATCAAACATCGATAACACCATCAGGAACCTTCCTACTAATTTCCTAGACAATAACATGTTTTTGCAAAATATTATAAGTATTCATAGACATCCATTTACTTCTTACATAGGTACATTTAATTAATTTCCTTTAATTGTTTTGATTTACCTAAGTATACATATAGAGGCAAAATAAAACGGTTGCGTAATGTTGGAAAATCAACATTAACTATTAGGTATTGTTTAATTGTTTTTTTTTTCATTATTAAATTGTTTATCTTGGTTAGCGGTTTCAGCTAATAGTCATTATCGGACAAAACTAAAAATACAATTATTGTATTTCTGGATGTACATAGGTACCTATACCTATCTACTATATAAACGTTCCCTAAAATAACACTAATTCATAAATGATTTATTCTTATCTTACTTTGAAACCAAACAAACTTAACGACCTCGGTCTCCTAGTGGTATAGGCTTGGACTTCAGAACAAGAGTTCTCGGGTTCATTTCCCGGTCGGGTCGGAAGTTTTCAAAGTTTCTTCACTTGAAATATCTACCCGAAGTTGACTTGTCTAAGGCAATGAGTGCGGCCGGCAAAAGCCGGCCGACACCTTTGTGTAGAAAATAATGCGAACTTATTATATTTATACTTACCTATAGATATTAATTTAGTATAATATTGCATAATCTTTATGTATTATAGAATAAATAGTTTTCTCGACCATTTAAGTTTGCAAGTACCTGTATACAAAGATGGCAAGCACCCAAATGATAACATTTCAATGGAAATGAACACTCAGACTTGAAAAGTAAAAAGTTTTTTAACATAGGTACCTACCTACTGTATCATGGCAGCCACACCCCTACAGGGTCACAGTGAAACAAGTTTCCATGAATATCATAAGGGTAGGAAATAAAAAGACCTTTTTGTGAATAAAAAGCTGTGTACGTGTGTGAGTGTCGATTGAATCCAAGTAAGCAGTTGGTACTCGTGGATATTTTTTCAGACGCTGGCGTTTCAGGTTCAGGTGTTTCTTTGTAGATGAGGTGGAAAATGAGTGCTCATTTAAATAATCATTTATTCTTCTTTTTCGAAAAAGACTGACTGATAAGGCGAGGAATGTGGAGTAAATGTTAGCGTAGGTAGTGAATAGAATGAATGTGAATAAACTGAAGTGGTTCAGGTATGTTGAAATAATGATTGAAGATAGAGTGTGGTTAACCTAGATTGACGTGGGCCGATCACATCGGTGCCGTCTGAAAAATCTTTCTGTAAAATACTGAGAAAGCAGAATTCAACAGCAGAATCGATTAGTCAAGAGTTACATTCAACAAAATATTAAAAATGTTCGAATCTTCAATAATTAAGTTATATAATATTGTGAAAGTGAATAAATTAAGGTGCTTTGGGCATGTAAAGAGAATGACTAAAAGAATATTTAAATATGAAAAAATGGGTGCACGCAGACGAGGCCGACCTCGAATGACATGGACCGACCATGTCGGTGCCGTCTTAGAGGAGGGCCAAGTCAGGAGCAAAAAGAATAGAAGAGCATGTATACGATGCGTTTGGAGGAAGCGAAAGATGTTTTGTTTGGATAGGAAAGAATGGAAGCCCGCACTCTCTGCCTACCCTCTTCGAGAAACGGCGTGATGGGTAAATAAAAGGTATCTAAATAAATTAGAAAAACAATAATTAAGAATAGCAATCAACAAGCACCAACTTTTTTTTGTTTAAGTTGTTTTGGTCCCGACTAGTAACCCATTTTCGAATAAATTCAGAAGTCATCCACGCATTTTTGTTTGCATGGTACTGCACTGGTAAACCCTCCATTCTTAACCCCTTAAAGCATCGAGGTCTAGCACTTTTTCCTATGATCAGTAGCTTTTGTCAGTACCTGACATATTTGTTCAGCACAACACATTAATGCGGTCCATCGTCTTTTTATAACCAGACGGCGCAATGTGTTTATAGCATAAGGAACCATCTGGCGTAGCACCAGAGGTCCGTTTCATCAGCATTGTCTAAATAAATATTATCTAATAAATGTCATCAGCACAAAAATTTTCTAAAAAAGTAGGAATCTTAAATTTACTGTCCCAATTAAGCGGAATTTTATCCCAATGAAACATATAAATTTACAATTTATTTCATTATTGGTTTGGTTTCTGTTCTTTGAGATTTGTCCCTAATAAGCGGCTGTCCCAATAAGCAGTGTCCAATGTCCATATTAAGCGGAATCGACTGTATATGATTTAAATCTACTCAAGAGTATCCCAGGATATTTAGTTAGATTGTTAATGAGTAAGACATACTTCCACCCTGTAATACACACAATGACATGACCTCCGGGGTATTATAATACAACAGCAATAAATAAAAACCTTCCGGAATTGTCATTTTGTTATGTTCATGTTATTTGCCTGGCTGTCTGCTCCGGGGAAGCTCCCAACACACAGAGATCCGGACATTCCAATTGTGTGGAGTCCCTTGGGAACAGCGCGGCTCATATTTATTCAAATTTTATTGTAATTTTACAATGGAGTGTTTTGCTTATTTATTTAAACGAATTTGTGCTCATTTTAAAATATTGAAAACAAATAGGTAGGTACATATTAAATATTGTTCACACAATACAAAGCTTATATCGTGAAAAGGCTCTGCTACGGAGTACGAACCACATCGACAAAGATCCACTAGGTTCTTTATTTTATTTCTTGTCATCATCCTTAGGTCATTGGTTGGGTCATTGGCAACTTAATATTGTATGAATATAGGTAATATTATTATTGAGATGTAACCTTTTGAGACTTTTCTTAATATTTTCTAGCGGCCGTAAAAGTACATCTCGTTTATGCAACGGTTTTGTAGAAAAGCATTCCTGATATTTAACGGTCGTAGTAGTATAATAGCAGCGCCTTGTTTACAGCGGTATCCCAGCTACGCGCAATGACACAACATATTATACGGCTTATAGCGTCTCTGACGCGCTTTCATCACTTTACTACCGGCAGTGAAAGAGATAAACATAAAACGCTATAATATATGCTACTTGTCTCGAAATATAGTGTTCGTAATTGTCGTTTTTCTTTTTTTAGCAAAACCAGCATCATGCAATGGATTCCTAGGGAGTGTCTAAAATGACGACTGTCTTTGAAATTCGCCACAATGTATTTTGTCGATACGGTAACAATCACGCAAAACATAGACAATGTTCTACACTGACACATTCACCACTGTTTATAGCAGTACCGCATTCCTATAATAAAACATAGCATTACCCCTAGTATCATAGCTGTGATGGTCTTAGTTTAGATTCCCAAGATGAAAAGCTACGGTAAAGGTATCAGGTGCTGCTGCAGATGTCCAGATTAGCAGCAAACAGCACACGTCAACTAGGAAAAGAGTTAGATAATTAAGCAACAGTGGAGGGTTCCTATTAAAGAATACAAAGAGTTGGTATGCGGGTTGAGTCACCGGGCTGTCTGCACGTCAGCACGATCCGCG
The DNA here is from genome assembly GCA_963576905.1 of Mystacides longicornis. Taxonomy (NCBI): domain Eukaryota; kingdom Metazoa; phylum Arthropoda; class Insecta; order Trichoptera; family Leptoceridae; genus Mystacides; species Mystacides longicornis. The sequence continues at coordinate 227,217 of OY756432.1, forward strand.
AGCACAGCACGGCGGTCTGCAGCGGCCGCTCATCCGCATGACACATTGTGCAGCTATAAATAGCATCTAATCACCAGAACTGTGTGATTATTGCCGATTACACTCTGCACATTGCACACCGTCCTATAGCTTAACCTTCAATTATTCACATTTTCATCTCATTTATCCTTAAGATACGGATCTTATAATAATTCTATCATCAAAATTGTCCTTAAAACACGCAGCCCGCCTGTGCTTCTACGATTGTTTGTCAAGATCGAGGCAATTAAACAAATTAATTATATAACGATGAGATTTACAGCTATAATTAAGTGTTCAACAAATGCGGTCAAAATAAGTTTTAGTGGTTTAAAACCATCTTCGCTATATATTTGGAATGAGAACGGCTTTGGGTTACATCGATTGGATGGTCTCAAACTCAGACATTGGTAGAAACATTAGTTTGTGTTTTTTTTATACAGGGTTATAGGGCAAGTCGTCGTACTGAATATTAAAGGACGTTATTAATCAGGTCATTTCTAGTGGATAAGATCACATAATATAGTGTCCGAAACTTTGAGATATTGACATGGTAGCATTAACCGGGTAGATAATGGTTCCACCTCTTTTATAACCGATACTTGTTTTTCTTCTCCAAGACCACTAAAAATCAGGGATTCAAGTCTTCCAGTAGATGTGGTGCAGAATCTCTGTCTCGGAATGGCTTAGATATTTTTGTTTACTATTTAGATAAGATATAAATAATGAAAACCGACATTTATTCATCTGTGATTTTCTATGCTAACTAAAAATGTACCTAACGGTTATTAAGACCATCAAAATGTTCAATTTTCAAGTGTCGGGCCCTTAAATTCAAAATGAATTTGATTTCAAATTCAAATATGAAATCAAATATTAGTTACCAATCATTGTTGTTCACATTAAAAAAATGATTATTTTGGGTTCAAAACATCCATTTATAAAAAAATGTATTCCATAAAATCGAAATTATAGGTGTGTATTTGGTGATCTAAAAGAACGAAAATCCGTAATTATTTGTTTACATGTATTTTTTTTCAATAACTGGGTTATAATAATTTTATTATGGGTTACGATATGCTAAAAGGCAAAAAATTAAGTTATTTTGTTTAAAAAATTAAAAGTCAATTTCTCCATAACGGTAAGTTTCGGACATTATATTATAGGATCTAATCCATCAGAAATGACTTGAACAATAACGTCCTTTAATATTTCACACGACTTTCCCCGTGATCCTGTAGATGGATAATATTAATAGTCTCAAAACTTCTTCGCCTTATTGTCACCTTTCAAATGAGCTCAGTTTGGACTTTGGAGTCCACCAGTTGGATGGTTTCCGACTCTATAACTGACATGGAAACATTTTTTGTCTTTTATAGACAAACAATTATGTAAGAGAAGGCCTATATAAATATAAATGGCCAGAAATACGCAAGAAATTAATTTGCCAACCAATGTATCGCGATTTTTAGTAGGGACATGTCATTGTTATCTTCTTATTTAAGAGTAAAAACAATTAGCTTGGCTTAATATCAACCACTGCACCGATTTCCCTCACTTTTGTTTCAAACATTTAGGTATATCATTAAGTCATGGTGTTTTTAACAATCGCTAGAAATGAAGAAAAAAAATCGGCCATTTTGTTTCGCCGTACAAAATGTGCCCACCTACTTGTCAAAAATGTGTCACGAAAAATGGATGTTTATATTTTTGGTTGTGAGTGACTGTAAATGAAGCTGCTCTTGTAGGCTAAGTATGTAGGTGTCACGGATTTTACGGAGGCATCTACCTAGTCTGAAATATGTTTTTAATTGATGGGCAAGCCAATAGTGAATTCGAATCCCGGTGCCGATCATTTTCACTTTCACAACACAAATATTGGGTGAGTCCAGCTTCATTAAAAAAAATAGAAGTTCATTTAAATTCTAAATTCATTTAATGAAACTGGACTCTAAAAAACTAATGAACGTATATAGTGAGTATCTGTCTCTGATATCTAAAAATATTGGGGATACATTTGGGTCGCTATCGCGGAGGATTGCCCATATTAAACATAACAACGAGATAGAAAGAAACATTAACCATTGTCCATTAGGAACTATTGTGATAAAATAGCGAATGAACCATAATAGTCATCCAGTGGCGTCCATAGGCATGAGATGGAGAGGCAGACCAATATGAGATGAGTGATGATATGGTGACTTGCACTAGTAAGTATGAAAGATATTGCGAAATTTTGCGATTCGAAGGCTGAAGAAGATGTTTAAAATTTGACAAATCTTGAAGGGGAAAATCTGATAAAATCATCGAAAATTCAATAAAAATTTCACTCGTGGAAACACTGATGGTTACCTCTAGTGGGAAAATTTGGGTTTGGCTGAAACAAATTTCCATTTGAATGAATAGGCTTTCATATAGGCTTAAGCTGAGCATCGTAAATAAATTTAAAATGAGCTGGAGGGGTGGGGGTGGTGTACAGAGAGGAGGAAGGGGGGAACGAGGCGGAGGGAGGGGTAACAAAAAAGAAGAATAAACAGATTGTTGTTTTCATAAAAATATATCTGAACGGAATTAGCCACCACATTGTAAAGAGTCCCCGGAACTTCTTTTACTTTTTTTGTTATTTCAATGTACGCGTATAGGTATCTGATATAATACGGTATGCCAGGAGCAGATGTTAGTGGGCGATAGATACCAGCAGGGGGTGGCTTCCAGCTTCCGACGGGAAGGAACATAATAAAGGGAAAAGTTTGAGTTTGATAATCTTGTTGAAAGTTGCCACTTCCTGACTCCTGGACTGAAGCCCGCACGTCTCCTCACAGCCAAATATAGCTATTGAGAATCTCGGCATTCTCCCGTGCACGTGCTTCGGTATAATACAAGTTATAGAATGGTGGACATTGGTTTATATTTTATTTATGTTTATTTATACTCGTGATTATTCTTGCGACTTTGTATCCCATGACATGCGGTCGGATCGAGATTATTAAGTCGATCAACTGGGACCTAACTCAGTATTTACATCGAGATTCCGATACAAATGCAATATCAGTAACCCTCCATCGGGTCGAGTGTTGCGAAAACCAGAGATAACATTGAAAATACTTGTAAATATATCAAATCAAAGACGGCTTGATATATTTACAATACGATAGCCTGTCATTTTCAACAACGAATTTCATATTATAATTCAGGCAATGGAGAAACTCTTATGAGAGAGGGAATATGCATCAGGACATTATTATTTGGCTTGCATTTTGTTATAAGAACTAGGCTAGACCTCTTATTAGTCTAAATAAATTTGTCTATCACGGAATGTATGTTTTATATCACACATCCGGTAACCAACTTCAGACGATGGAATGTGTACCCAAAAACTTTGACAATCGTCAAGTAGCGGCCCACAAAAGATGAGCAGATGACATATAATAATACCGATCGCGGAGTGCAATCAAATTCAGGTGGGCAGAATGGAGTTAGGTCAAAATTTTGGGAGAGACATTTATAAAGTAGTGGAGAGATGGCTAAGATCTCTCATCAACCCTTTTAGTAAGCACTGCCTTATAACGCCACTACCTTTAACACGGTACTTGGGAAATGCTTGGTTATACTTCACTCAGGACTGGATGAGCTCGGATGAAAATAAATTGAAGAAGACTTCTGAGTCAGTCTCCCATACTTGCTTAAAAGTTGTACCCTGGACCGGCGCGGCGCCCACCCGCTCAGCCTCGTGTTCCCCTCTCCCACCCGAACTCGCTTTACATCTTTAGAAGGAAAACTTTTCAATACTTCCACGAAGAATTTCGCTCCAATAAATTATGTAAGAGGGCGCCGATATTCCGATTTCTTTTTAAAATTTCACGCTCACGCCCCGCCCCTGCCTCACCTACCCTCACCCCGCCCAGATATATCACTCACAGAAGTTGTGTTGAAATGCGATATCGAATTTTTTCCCTTGAGTTTACGTTAGCTTAGCTAGTGTGGTGTAGATACCTCAGGAGGCGCCTGGGACTGGAGCAGCACTCAACGCAACATGAGAATTTACATCTGATTTAGAAAAAGAGCTCTTATTTTTCCCTTTTGCGTGTAACTTGGGGAATGTTTCAGCGACCTGGAATACGATTACATGCGGTGTGAGCCCCGGCGGGCATGACTGACGTTTAAAACATTTTTCGTCTCTTTTACCTCACTTTTGTTTATACGCAGCAGTGGCGTGCTGTGGCAATTAGATTTACAAAAGTAATACCACCAAAATATCATAGATTTAGTACCTATAAGTATTAAAATTATTAGAAATACCCATGTACAGTGTCGGTGCAAAATATCAGACAATTTTGGTATCAAAATATTATTTTCATATACTTACCTGTACAATTTTCTGTACAATTTTATTTATTTTTATTTATTTATTTGTAATATTTACAATACATTTTTATGGTAACAATGAATTATTCTATCTTATTTTCTAATTTATTTTGACCTCGAAAAGAGTATGACTCGTGCTTCGAGGAGAGTTGCATTTTTTCTTAGTTCTTAAAACCTATTTATATTTTATTTTTACAATATTTATTCCACAATTCCTATATATTATATTTTCAGTTAAAATTATTCAACATTATAAATATTTTATTAAAAAAAAAGTTAATCTACATTAGTTATAATTATTAATAATATGATATGACGTATTTACTATACAACCTATGTATATTTTATTTTTACAATATTTATTCCACAATATATATTTTATTTTTCTGTTAAGGTTATTCTTACATTATAAAAATTTTGATAATTAAAAATTTATATATAATAGTATAAAAGTCATTATTTCACAAATTATTCTACATTATTATTATTCTAAATTATATAAAATTATTCTAAATTATATAAAAGTATTATTCTAAATTATATAAAAGTATAAAAGTCATTATTTCACAAATTATTCTACATTGGTTATAATAATTATTAATACTATAAGTATTTATTATACATTTGACTGTATTTTTATTATACATTTGTAATTAATCTAAGTTCTTAAAACCTATTTATATTTTATTATTACAATATTTATTCTACAATATATATTTAATTTTTTAATTTACAATATTTGTTCGACGATATATATAAAATTTTTCAGTTAAAATTATTCGCCATTATAAAAAGTTTATTTAATACATTATTCTACATTAGTTATAATTGTTAATGATATGAGTATTTATTATACATATTGCCATATATAAAAGTTTATAATTTATTATTTCACATTCAAATGATGGTTTCATCTAAAATTATTGCACATTAGGCATACAAAAAAAAAACAATTCAATATGTAATTATCTGGCATTAAAACAATTCTAAAGTTAGGCATACATAAAAGTTAGATAATTTTAAATTAACTGACACATCAGGTGGGTTGGGTTATTTCAATATTTGTGGTTTCTCCATATTAATAAAGATAAATAAATAGCATAAACATTAACAATGACTAAGCCTAAAATTAAGAAATTTTATTGTTTACGTACGCAAGGAATTTTTGTTCCTGGTTTGATGATCTGATTGATCTGGGAAGATCATTAAACCATTTAACACCCCAGTAGGTATAATGGTTTTGACCAAAAGAAGTATTTTTCTTTGGTAATTTTATACATTTTCCTAGTCTAGGATTTTCCCTTATGTTTGTATTCGGTTGGCCATCGTCTTGTGATAATACATTGTAATCTTTGTATGTTTGCTTGATCGCAGATTTTTTATACAATGAAGTTATTTTTGGAACACAGAATTCCTCATACAAAAGGTCTGTGGGATAGTCACTCGGCTTGTGTAAAATAATTTTTATTATTTTCCTTTGTACAATATACAAAGGTTCCAAATTGGAAGAATAAGCGCCACCCCATCCCACAATCCCGTATTGCATGATAGACTGACCAAGGGCGTAGTATACTGTTTTCAGTACATCGTTCTTCAGGAAGTTCCTCAGCCTGTAGAATATGTAATATATTTTTTGAAGCCTTTCAATTGTCTTATTTATGTGGTCCTTCCATTTCATCTGTGAGTCAATCAGTATACCTAAGTACCTAACTATTTTGTCCGTTTTTAATGGTGTGCATTTTTTATTGGAGCAGTCTTTTGTTTGTAAACATTCTTGGTGGTGAATTTTGATTGATAAATCTTGTATGTTTTTTTTATCCTTAATTGAAAATGGAACAATAACTGTTTTTTGTGCGTTAAGAGTTAGTAGGTTATAATCAAACCAGGTTTTCATGATTTTGAGATCCCTGTTTGCAGTTTCTACCACCTCATCCCACGATCTTCCTCTGCTCAACATGACTGTGTCGTCACCTATTTTGATATCACGGTTAATTCTTAAAATTTATTTGTTTCTTATGTTTTTCATTTTTTTCCAGAAATGGCAGGCTGAGAACTCATAGTTAATTTCCCCATGATATACCCGTATTCTAAGTTTTGTCGGAAGCAGAGCTGTTCCGAGTACAGGCAAAAAATACTCGACGCACAAGTACTCAGTGAGAAGTACTCGAGTACATGAGTGATTAATGAAACGCAAAATCTTGTATAAACCTTTATTTGCCCTGCCCATGTTTCAACCATGGGGTCACCACATGAAAATATCACGCGCACCCTCTATGCACGTGATTCAGTCATGGGGCCAAAACATATTATTGTAAGCATCGTACAAGGTATTGTATCATGGGCACCCGTAGAAAACCTTCTAAGGAGGGGCAAAATATTTTTCACACTTTTTTCACTTCATTTGTGCCAACACTAGGTGCATGTTTTAAAATAAAAGTAACGTTATTTGACTATTTTCAATCAATCTACCTGTACCTATCGATAATTTGTGATATTATTTTTGTGATCACTAGACGGATTTTTTTTTATAAGACACATCAAAGGTGACCTCCATTAGTAGACAAGTAATCCTTAAAAAATATAGAACTAGAACTAACAAAACAATTATTATTTTAGCAGTATCAATTTAATTGATTTTAAAACCTTTATAACCAAGGATTTTTTACAAGAAAATAAGATAATTCAGTTTTTACGTTAAAAACAATAGCAGAGTAAGATTTCAGACTATACACCATAAAAATGCCATCAAAAACCTCTTTTTGAAAAAATAATGGCTTATACGGCTTTTAAAAAAACAATTATTAAAAACAAGAACCATACATCCACACTTTACCACTACCTATTACTACGACACCTAAAAAATACTTGTTACCTACGCAGCGTAGTACTCGATTAAATCCAATGATGGACTCGAGGACTTAAAATGTACTCGTGTACTTTTTAGGCTCAAAAAACGCGTCGAATACAAGTACAGGTTTGAGAAATGTACTCAGGACTGAGTGCTGAGTACACCAAAAGTACTCAGAGTACAATCAACGAGTACTTGTACTCGAGTACCACACAGCTCTGGTCGGAAGGTAGTCACTGAAGTAAAATTAGTAACACGATACATTTTGTATGGAAAACGTGGATACGTATCGAATGCGAGAATCGCTTTTGTTTCTAGAAATATTCTTGTGGCAGTACTATACACGTTTTCCACGTTTCTGTCTTTACTTCCGTGACTACCTTCTTATAAAACTTAGAATGCGGGTACAGATGTTTGGTGATAGTAGGTACATTTAAAAAAAAAAAAAACATTTTCAGAAATCGTTCTACCGCAATATTTATTAACCACAAACCGATTTTCGGAGTATACCGTCTCCATTATCAGATCTTGAAATAATCAAAATGCCTAATTATATTAAAACAATAAAATAGTTTTATATATGAAGTTTAGCAGTCTTCGGACACCGGTTCGTAGTTAAATAAATGTTGTGACAGTTCAAAAAGGCTCTTTTTTTTTAAATCAGAACAACTGTATTTTTTAATGTTTTTTTATTGTTGGGAATGCACGCCACTGAAACATCGCTACATTCGCTACCCTGAGAACGACGCGTAACTCCGCATTCTGAACACTGATTATAAATAAAAAAGAGCCTCGAATAACTTGGAGTGGATCTGGAGACCTTGCAGGGCCTGGCATAGTGATGACCCGCATCATTGTAGATATGTTCGCGACATTGCAACCATCAGGGCAGTGCAAGAGAGAAGACGGAAGACAAATGGCTGTTATATGCAGCACGTGGTTGGAATGGAATTTGGGATGATAATCAATAATTAATTATTGTCACCCCGTTTTTCAAGTAGCGTTTCACTAGATTCTTAAGCTCACAATTGAAAAAAAAACAGTTCTAGGAGCGCTGAGAAAAGCGGGCAAATAAATAAATGACACTCTTTTATAATAATACATAGGTATCAGTATAGCCGGCGGAACTTAATGCTTGAAGCATTCTCTACCAGTCAACTGGTCCCGTCCAATCTGAGACAGGATTCCAACCCCGAGTAGCAATTTCAAGTGAAAAACACATTGAAAATTTCTGACCCGACCGGGAATCGAACCCGGGACCTCCTGATCTGAAGTCGGCGCCTTTGCCACTAGGCTACCGAGGTCGGTAATATTTCGGAGTTGAATATTTGGTCACATAAAAATTTTCGTTTGGCCTCTTTACAGACTTTTTTGAATACAGCGCTATAGCACCTTGCATAGGTGTGAACTGCTTCAGAATTATCGTATTTTTTTCTACCATACAGGTCGAAGAGTTTGTGGAATATTTTTAACGAAAATTGATCACACTTAACTAAGTTTCGAAATAACTATAGATTTTTTTAGATATTTTTATTAAGTTACAATTGAGTAAGTTAGTAGCTAGATAAATCACATAAATTAATTTAAAAAAAAAAACATTAAATTTTATTACAATTGAAGTATTTACTAAATTTACAACAGAAAATATTTGTATTACAAGAATAAAAATAGGAACGTATAGACATGTCAAACACAGCTATACGTTTTCCTTGGGTGAGGTGTGTAACAAAAGAGGCCTCAGTCAAATGGGACAAACACATTATTTGTGTGAATTACCCAATTTCCGTGTTGGGACAACTTACTCGTTATGAGCTACAGAATGGGTCAATCAATAAGGAACAAATGGCGCCCCATTAAACACTTTATTTGCCATCATTAATACATGCCTCATGTATTACCATTACCAACCTCACTCCCCGAGTCCCCGCTATTGTACCAAATCCAATCCGCTATTGTACACATACTTTTAATCTTACAAGGCTCTTTAAGAAACTCTTTTCTGGCATCAGGCGCCTTACTCTACATTTAGATAAGTACATATTATAGCGATCCAATCTTAACAACGATATCATCAAGACATTAGATATTGAAGCAGGTTTATTTAAATGTCGAAACGTCATATTTATATTCCAACGATGCTCTGTGTGGAAATATAAAATACCAACTATAAATTATTTGAATATTTCAAAATAAATGTTCATTGATGAAATGTATATCGGAGTAAATTGAGGGATTCACACTTCAGTGCGCCTCTCGCATAATGGTTCAGCTGCCTGGCTGATTGCTGCAGGACGATACTCGCAGGCTTACCCAAAAAAATGCACAACCTCTAATTGAATATCCTCTGCAGACTGGAACAACACCTACTCGACTGTACATATGTGTTAAGCCTAGTTCAGACTAGGTCGAGTAGCTAAACTACTTGCTACTCGGCCAAAATAGTTCACACTGTATTGGAGTTCAGTCCAGTAGCGAGGAGGATTATTAAAACGAACTTTTCTCATCATTGCTTTGTGCAGTAAATTAAGGAACTCTAATATGAAAGATAGTCGGGTTAGTGTGAACACTTATAACTCGAGATCGGCTGAATCCTTCAGATGTTTTATTTATTGGATTCTTCTCCGCTCCAGACAACAGAACTATTAAAAAGTTTAAAAAAAATGCGAAAGAAATTAAATACAATATGAATGTTGTAAGGGACGGATTTCGAGCGACGCCAACGCCATGTATGAAAAATTCTATAAAAACACAATTATTATAGTTTACCTGACAACCATTGATATTGGTACGCAGATTTTTGATGGAATTTTTTTCGAGCTTTCAGTAATATTTTTTTAACATTCAAACAATATACCTACTTTAAGCGTATTTTTGTATAAATTAAATATTTGAAATCAATATTCATAAAGTAAGGATTACAGGACAACGTCTGTTGGGAAATCTAGTATATTATACCTAAAGCAACATATTTCCTTTGATTCTCCAAGGGCTGAAGCGTCAACTCTTTTATGAGGGACTCGATGTCTCGCAAAAGACATTTAGATGCTACATGCTCACGCGTACTTCAGTGAAAAGAGTGATGCTTAGTCCATACTGGGCAACAAATTGTTGACTACAAAATGTAGCCAGTGTGTTGCTGAAAATAAGCAACATGTTGATGGGTACTCGTCGACATTTGTCAGCCTACATCAAAGAGATTTGTAGCTCGTTGCTTGTATCCCAGTGTGGACAACATTTTGACGTTTCATTATTATTGTGCCTGTTTTTACTTTGTTTTTATTATTTTTGTGTGTTTAGTGGTTTGTTCCATTTAAAAATCGAACATTAGTAATGAATTGTTAGAGTCATTAGTTGTTACATATTCTTTAAGATCTAGTCCTGAAAAAAAGGTCACAAGAATCTAGACAAAATTAGAACGTTGTGCACCAACAAAGCCAATAGGCAATGAAGATGAGACAGTAACAAAAATGGATATAGTCATATCCTGGCGCCAAATACATGAGAGCAGTCGCAGTCTTTAAATTTGGTTGCTCTCTTGTTCTTAATAATTTCCAACTTTTATCTCTATATGTGATCAGCTGGTGAAAGATGTCCGCGCTCAGAATGAGGGGTTCAACACGTTGATGGAGAGTGAGGGAGACTTTACCCTTGGAAAAGTGATAAAAAACAAAAATGGTAAAACCGTGCACTTGCTTGTCGAGACCACACCTGTGGTACGAAGAGCATTGATCGAGAGGCAGAAGATTAACATTGGCTACCAGAGGGTCGCTGTGGAGGACTCCATCCCGATTACTCAATGTTATCATTGTTTAAAGGTTGGCCACACAGCAGTCAACTGTATGGAGGGGGCTGGATCCCCAAAATGTTCACACTGTACGGGTGAGCACAAGGGAGACTCTTGTAGAGTGCTGAACCAGAGACCCCCTACATGCTCTAATTGCCAAAGAGAAAATGAAAAATATGGGAAGAGATATGATACTGGACACAGCGCAATGAACAGGCATGAATGTGCATATTATAAGTACATGTTGGAAATAGCGCTACAAAAAATTGATTTCTGACTACAAATTAACAAAGTAAGAGTGCATAAAATAACCGATAGCTCAAGAGTTTGGTACTGTGTTGAGACATCAATAGTGATGTTCACTAAGTCTTACTGTATTACAGTCATTGTTATATATTATAATAATATTATATTGTGTTTGTTGACGGTGGCCGAATGTGTAAGTTCCGCATTGATATTACCTGAGTGTGTGTGTTTGATTTGCTTGTGTTATCGTAGACAAAGACTGCTGAAAAATTGTTGTGATAATGTAAATGTTGCATTAAGGTTGCTGACAGTGTGCGAATGTACTATGTGCCTGTGCATTAATTGCCATGGAAATAAGCATGACTGTAGTAACGAGGGAACTAAAATAATCTCGATGAGTCGCCCGACACTGCTGCTCTTCACGCTCTTCATTGTTGAATTATTATTATTGATTCCATTGTCCGGTGAAAGTTTCAAAGTATATTTTAGCAGGTGCTGCGCGATCGAGGAGACTCTGTGTATTGATATAAATTTCTTAGCATGCCCATTACCACTTTATAGGCACGGCCACTGCGGGACTCTTCATAATTTCACATTGGTTAAAAAAAATTCTCTTAAAACAAAATTAATTAATATTTTTTCCGCGGATGTACGTAGCCGGCTGACCGTCTTACAGTCTTTGTGTGGCGAGATTTTTCTCTATGATTTAGTATTTAAAGCTAGACATTATTTTTTAATAGAGAACTACTTAAAGGAGTATGGCATGGATTATTTCGGGAAATATACTCTTGAAATGTTAATGTTTTTTGGTGCTGGTGTAATATTCTGTCGATACAATCTGCTATGTATTATACACATATTTCCTTTCGTGTACTGCGTGTCTGTTGGTGTGTGTTCCTCATTTAATGAAGTGCAACGCCAAGAAATGATGATGTTGTATTGTTTTGAGACGCCCTTGGTGTACCGTATAGTCTTTTATATTGCCTATGCTTGCAGCTTCATAAATTGCGTAAGATGTGATGAAATTACAAACATAAATATTTCTCTGGCGAGAACCTAATATTTACAGAATTAGATAGGGAACTAAATATTGGAGAAAGTGTGTGTGAAGATCTTGATAGCTGTAACGGTATTTTATTAAATAATATGAACGATATATTTATATTACATCTGAACATTCGCAGCATGCATAAGAATTTTGAAAATTTTGTTCTCTCGATAAATAACTTAAAGAAAAGACCGGATTGCATAGTTCTGAGTGAGGCATTCATAAATGACAGATCGCCCCAGTACTCAATTGTGGGTTATTCATATATCGCGACAAAGACATACATTAATAGAAACGCCGGAGTTGTGGTTTTTGTGAGGGATGAAATTGATATCGTCGGTAGTGTGGAGCATTACATTCAGGGTGTAAATTGTCTAGATGTTGAGCTCAAACTGCGGGGCTTCTCACTTCATGTCATTGCGATCTATAGAACCCACGAATCTGACGTGACAATCTTTATGAACGAATTATCAAACATACTGGCACAGCTAAAAAATAAATCAAACGTGGTTCTCGGGGATATGAACCTGCAGATTAACACTCAAACCGAGAGCGGAGATGTGACTAATTACATTAATCGAATGGCTGAGTTGGGCTATAAGTCGTGCATCAACGGTAATACTCGGGAATTTCCGGGACAGACTCCCTCTTGCATTGATCATATTTGGACAAATGTAAAAATTAAAGATATTAATAAAATCAAAACCGTAATTTGGAAGGTGGGTATAACGGATCACCACGCTTGCATATTCTTATACAACCCTGACGGCGCCTCTGATGAAGACGCTCCATCGAGTCTACGAAGACCAATATTTAACCAAGCCAAATTTGTCAGTGAAGTGCAGCGGGTCACATGGGAGGCGGTACTGAAGGAATGTGATGTTGATAGATGCGCCGAAATTTTTCATGACACCTTGTCGACGTTGGTAATTAAATGCACAACGGAGAAAGTAACTAAAATACCCAAACATAAACTAAAACCATTGAAGCAATGGATAACCAAGGGTATACTAATATCTTTAAGGAAGAGAGAAACATTATATAAACAAACACTTAGATATCCTAGTAACAATCTAACCCAGAATAGATATAGAGAATACAGAAACAGATTGACTAAACTGATTAAAGTGTGTAAATATAAATATTTTTCCGAAAAAATAAACCGGGCAAATGGTGGACATAAACAACTATGGGGAGTAGTTAATCAGATGATGGATAACAATAGAAAGGGGATGAATGTCAAAAACATCGTCTACCATGGTGAACTCATAGAGGCTGCCAAACACCCAGAATTATGTGCAGACGCATTCAATAATTATTTTTCGAATGTAGGAAGGGAATTAGCGAGAGAAATTAATTGTCAGCATGACAGGGGCCTAAATGTATGTGCGGATGAAAGACGTGTTGACTTGAATAGTTGTACAGAAGAAAGACGCTTTGGTCTGAGCTGGGCTTCTTTTCAGGAGGTTTCGGAAACGGATATTTGCAAAACCATAGATAACATGAGGGGAGGTTCTGCTCCAGGCTTCGATAAAATTACTATCCAGACGCTGAAAGCTATTAAACTCTTTATTGCAAAACCACTTAGACACTTAATAAATATCAGCTTGATGAGTGGTATATTTCCCTATACATATAAAAAAACGATTGTCATTCCGATCTTCAAGGCGGGCGACACCCAAAACGTATCAAACTACCGTCCCATATCACTTATCTCCAATATCTCAAAAGTCTTTGAAAAAATAGTTAAATGTCAACTAAATAATTTTCTACATGCAAATAGGATTATACACAGAAATCAGTTCGGTTTTGTTCAGTCCTTGAGCACTCAGGACGCGATAGCCAAGTTGACAACCATAATTTACAATTCGTTAGACGATGGCAAAAAGTGTGCTGGAATATTCATCGACCTCCGAAAGGCCTTTGATAGTGTCTCACATGAAAACCTGCTTAAAAAATTGGAAAACATAGGTATTGAGGGTGGAGTTCTTGAGTGGTTCAGAAGCTATCTGTATAAGCGCCCACAGAGTGTCAGAATTAATGACTGTATTGGAGGCACGGCTGAATCGGAGTACGGAATCCCACAGGGTACTGTGCTGGGTCCTGTCCTGTTTGTAGTATTTGTCAATGATATATTTTCGCAGGGGTTGCATGGTCAGATAATATCATACGCAGACGATACAGCGCTGGTTGTAAGCGATAAGTCCTGGGAAGGGGTGAGGGCCAAGGCGGATGAGGATATGAACAGACTCAAGAAATGGTTCGATCGTAATTTGCTAACATTAAACAGCGATAAAACATACATTGTACCGTTTGCTGTTCATTCCAACGACAGACCACGAAATTTCGACGTGTTGATCCACGATGGCTCCCCGGACCATTCTCCAGCTTTATGCCCGGAGAAATGCACATCTCTGCGAGTCACAGATAATGTAAAATATCTTGGAATAATTGTAGATAGGAATCTAAAATGGAAGGAACAAATTGAAACCGTCGTTAAGCGCATAAGAAAATTAATATATATATTTGTTGAGATCCGAAACTTTGTAGATATGACACAAATGTACGCAATATATTATGGACTAGTCCAATCAATTCTGCAATATGCTATAATTGGATGGGGTTCTGCTTATCCCACGAGTCTGATTCCGGTTCAAATTGCCCAAAGAATTATCATCAAAATTATTATGAAAAAACCGCGTGACTACCCTACCGAACAATTATTTCTTGAATTTAAAGTTCCTAAATTTAGAGACCTGTACTGTAAATTTTGTGTTCTGCAGATTCTTAAAGAGCCAGAGTGTCATTATTTCCTTACTGAGAACCGTACAAGAAATAAATATGTTTTCGTTCGCCCTAAAAAGCGCACGGTTCTTGGACAGCAGCACTACTCATATTTCGGTGAAACCCAATTTAACGACCTGCCATTGGAAATACGAAAGACTCCAAGAGGTGACGAACTCATAAAATTAATAAAGAAACGTTACAAGCCGCGGTCGTGAATGTATGTGTGTGTGTGTGTTTGTGTCTGAGAGGTGTTTATGTATGTATGTGTGTGTGCGTGTTTGTGTCTGAGAGGTGTTTATGTATGTATGTGTGTGGAGGAAAGTTTTGATTTGTTTTTGATTAATAAAGTTTTGTAAAAAAAAAAAAAAAAAAGAAAAAAAAAAAAAAAAAAATACCTCCGCTCAAGCATTTAGTTGCTTATGGAGGAATACCGTGTCTTGTGTTTTGTTGTTTAATTGTTGTTTAATTGTTGTATTTTAAATGTTTATTATTTAAATAAAAAAAAAAAAAAAAAAATATTTCATCTATTATTAAATTTCTACTTGTTGCATACATGAGATTTTTCGACATGTTGAACATGTTGAGAATTCTCATGATTAGGAGTTTCGGAGACTAGAACATTACCACCTAATGGCGATCGTTGTTAACGTAAAGTGATCACACTAAGCCAGCCTTCGAAATAACAGTAGAAGACGGTCGTAAGCCCGTAGTGGTTTGTTCCATTTAAAAATCGAACATTAGTAATGAATTGTTAGAGTCATTAGTTGTTATTTTTTCTTTATTATTTTTGGTTTTGGTGACATAATAATATGTATGTTCAAGTTTTTATTCATTCAATTTCCTAACACTTACCTAGTTCAGATTTTATTTTATGTAAAAATGTGGCGACACGTACTTACAACCATAGTGTCAAGTTTTTCATTTTTACAAAATTTCCCTTACCAATATCGTATTTTTAGTTTTGCAAACCAGCAATTATATTAACCAAAGCAGCTCATGCATCAGCATTTTCAACGCTAAACTGGTGTTGATGCACATCATTGGAAAAAGTATCCACCAGTTAACAACTATAATCTGTTGCCAGCAAAATATTGTATAATGTTGACAAATTTTTGTTGTCCAGTGTGGACATAGCTTTATGTTCCGTGCAAGTTCAGAATAAAGCGATTTGCAAAGTTCGAAGTTTCCCTCTGTGGCGGTGATGGGTTCTAGGGATGGTGACGATTTGGCCGTGTTCTACAAGACCGATTACAGCTACAAATTAATGGAGCGCTGGCTGGTGTCGGAGAGCTGATGGTAATTAGTTGGGAGGGTATAACTAGTTTACGACACTCTGGCTTGCAGGAGACACTACACTCCATGATTAGCTCCTCGAGTGCGCTCCAGCCGCGTCCTCAGAACACACACGCCCCTCCTTCCCATCCCCTAGCTAGTCCCATCCCCTCCACAATCCATCGGAGTATTCCAGATTAATTAAAAAACGTTACTTTCTTTGTCTTTCCTCGGGATTGTTTGAATAAGAAATTATTTCGTGGAGACTCCCCGGAAATTTTCTCAACAGCGAACCAATTGTCTAAGATATTCTTGTACCTAAGTATATATTAATGCTGAATTTCGAATCAAGTTGAAATGCCAAATCCTGTTTCCTACTTGTTGACACTCTCTATGAGAATTGTTGCAGTCAGACAAGTCTTTATTTGATTACTAGCTTTTTTATTTACCTTTTTTAAGTTGAAAAAAAAAACAGACAAATGAATCTCATTAAAACAGTACAAAATAAAACAATTATCTAACATCTAATGACTCTAAAAATTCATTACTGATGTTCTCGACATGTTCAACATGTCGAAAAATCTCATTTATGCAACAAATAGATATTTAATAATAATTAATGAAATATAGAGATAAAAGTTGGAAATTATTGAGAACAAGATAGCAACCAAATTTAAAGACTGCGACTGCTGTCATGTATTTGGTGCCAGGATATGACTATATCCATTTTTGTTAATGTCTCATATTTATTGCCTATTGGCTCTGTTGGTACACAACGTACAAAATTATACTGACCAACAAAGTTTACATTATAGTTTAGAGGGAATGTACCTGTATCGTCCTTTTATTTACATTTCAACATGTTCAAAAAAGATAAAAAAAAGAGAAGGGTAAGTGGGAAAGTAACAAAAAGAAATGATTTTGAGATCAAGGAAAGTAAAGATTTATAAGAAGGAAAAGCATGGCACATCAACTAACTATAGATCTGTTATTCATCGTGTCGACAAGATTCCCTCAAGTTCTTTTTATTTAAGAGGTCTGTGAGGGTTGAAGTTTTATGAGTGTCTTTAAAACTGTGTCTTTTAAAGACAACCTAAAAAATTGCCCCGAACAATCAGGGATGGCAATGCTTCTAGAATCTTGAATTAACCAGGTGGAATCACCCCCCATAAAAGTCCCTCGCCTTCTGTTACTTGCGATGCAATGACTGGCTGCGAAGCCTTTGGTGTGAAACCCCTTACGTACAAGTTGATCCTAAAAAAGGAGTTTTTAAATCCTTGTCGAATCCACAAATCTAACTGAAGAATAACAATACTTCCCCTCTCTCCTCTCAGCAGATGGTCCGTGTGAAGCAGGTGAGTGAGGTATCAGTTAGCAGAGGTAATCTTCTTAGAAAGAGGCTTTAGCTTTAAGCTCTTGTGTTTCATCTCCTTTGAATGCGGCGCGCCGATACAAATCCGTGGAAGCCTTTGAAAAACCCACGCCATCATTAATCAAATTTAATCATTATTTAGTGCCAAATATAGACACACCCGCCCCATTACCCTCCCTACATTTGTATTGAGAATGTTCGTCAAAGCAATGTAATATCAGTACTAATTCTAATTATTGTCTTTATGTCTATACTAGCTTTCCCGACAGACGTTGTCCTGTGGTCTAACTATGAATATTAAATAAGAATTCTATTGAATGATAAAATGACTTCTAAACAATGTCATTCCGATCGATGCATCTGTATGAAACCACATATTTTCCATCCGAATTCTGTCAATCGCACCAATTATTAAACAACTGACAGTTTGTGTCAAACGACAATTTGATTTCAAAATTAGATTTATTCATTTTTCGGGTTTTAATTTATAAAAAAATGCGCTTCAATGTTAAAAAGTTAGAAAAAAACTTGAAAAAATATGCGTACTAATATTTGTAATGTCAATGGTTGTCAAGTTAAATAAATAAAAAATGTGTTTCTTTAGAAATATATTTCATTGGTGGCGTAAATTGGCGTTTGACAGAAAGTTTTTTGATAGTTGGTGCAATTGACAGAATGCAGATGGAAAATACATGGTTTAAAACAAATGCATCAGTCGGAATTACATTGGTTTACAGAGCGACCGGAACCTTCACGTGGATCATGGTCTGTTGGAAGATTGCCTTCTGGGGCAGGACGAAAGGTAGGAGGATATTGAAGCCCTCTTCCTCAACTAATCAGGTGGACGGACGGTGGAGTGAATGGGTCCTATTGACAAGCCGTTTAAATGGCTTAATGGGGCCCATTTCACTTGCTCGAATAGTGTTGTTCTCTATGTATAGTTGTATATTTCTTTATTTTGTGTGTTATATTATGTATCTTATTGTGTATTATGTATTATTATTATTTTAAATAATAAAAAAAACATGAACAAAGGTTGAAGAAAAAAAACTTTTTTTGTGTTTCTGAAAAACTGTTTCTCAGAAAACATGAACAAAGGTTGAAGAAAAAAAAAAACTTTTTTTGTGTTTCTGAAAAACTGTTTCTCAGAAATATAAAAAATAGTTCAAGTTGAAATAGGTGGTTCCCTGGGGCTCCTTCAATGTTACCAGCTTAGGGATTGCAAACCGGATCCGGTATTCCGGCGGATCCGGCATCAAAATGCTTATATCGGATCCTTCACAAATCAACGGATCCGGAGATAGGATCCGGTTAATCATATAAAGGGATTTTCGACATACTCAACATGGACCGAATTCGAACCCGTATCCCTTAGCAATCCCACAGGGTCATTGTAGGTAATTGTGGGTACCCATAAAGATAAAAAGAGAAGAGGAGGCAAATGCGTAACACTGAGCGCTGTGGAATACTACTTTTGCCTCTTTGTTCCCAATGTTGACTGATGGTATTGATACTATTGATTATTATCGAATGAAAAGACATCTGTTAGAAAAATAGTGAGGGCATTTAACAATAAAATTAGCCAATAAAATATACCTTTATTAACCTATTTAAAAGCATTTTGGGAATGATTTTGTAACTAATGACTGTCCGAGAAAAAACATTACAGCCCTTGGTTACTTCAGTCATCCTTAATCGTAGACTAAGTTGGCTCGGGCACGTCCTTGAATTGTCCCCCAAAAGCGTAGGTCAAGCCTGATGTCTATTTTACAATCCGATATAGAAATGTCCCTGATTATTCCCGGTTATAGGTATTTGTTCTGGGACGCGGCTGTGCAACTGCCCGTCCATCTCATTCGTGCTCGTCCAAGGGTCTGCTGTTGATGTGATTTCATATTCTTATATTTACCAGAATCACCCGATCCGTTCTGTTGACGTGATCTTTATAGTAATGCCTTCTATTGCTACCCCATTGCCTGACGTTCTCGATACCGCAGAAGTTCTGAATCGAATGGTTTATTCCACAATTTTTTGGGGAGAATCTTTCTTTTTCGTGGTGTCGTTTCTGGTTTGCACATTGCACAGCGTAAATCATGATCAATCAAACAGGTCATAAAAATGTGGTATTTATTTTCGTTAAATTTCTATTTCACTTTTATAATACGTAATCAAATTTATAATTATTTCTTGAAGTGGTTGGTAGACCAGTGGTTACGACGCCGCACTGTTTCTTGCGATTCGTTTCGTGGTTCGATCCCATGCGCCGACCATCTTCCTCTTTCACGACACAAGCTTTAAGTAGCTTACTGTGAAAGAGTCAAAGATAGTATTTGTGTTTACTTTGAGTGAACACAAATACTCTCTTTGACTCTTCTTTTTCTTTTGAAACAATTTTTTTTTAACTTTTTACTATTTAAAATGTATTATTAAATTAATAACGTATACGTGCCGTTTTATTTTAAGCCTTCAATATAGTTAAAAATGTTAATTAATCAAGGTAAGTTCAATCCGGTCGGATCCGATCGGATCTGGCCAGATTGACGAAAATCCGGTTGGATCCGGTCGGATTCAAAATTGACCGTATTGCAATCCCTACACACATTCATTTTAGAATCTATATTAACTTTGAGGGGACTTGACGAGACACAAGTCATTATGAAAGACTACATAACGTCGTAAATTATTATGGAGCCACTGAGATTGATTTCAATCCTTACAAATGGAATATTTCGGGAATGTACCTACATATGATGTTTACGGTGCCATAAAATCAATTCTCGACATTGTGGCGCTCTCGAGTGAGGGTGAAAATTAGCTATGCAAATACGTACAGTGTCCCGCGTGTAATAACCGATTAGGGGAAGTGGTGTCAAGAGCATGGGCGCGAGGAGGTCCCAGCCATCTGTCGGGGACACTTACATGTTATCTGAAGCTACACGTCCTGCGGGGGAGGCAGAGAGATTTATGACTTAGCGACTCTCTAAAACAGAAATACGTATTTTGACAAATGATTTTATGTTACAAGTTTTTGATGCTAGCATTAAACCAACCGCTTTCAATGCTTTAATGAATTATTTTGGTCTTCTAGGCCATTCTAGAGGATAAGACCTTTTTTCTTTTGTTTTGAATTCTAGCTTAGTGTTTCTTTTTTCTGCTATTACACTCACAACCAAGTGTTTTATGATTTATTTTTAGCGTTTCTTGTAGATATTGTTTTCCGATCCTTCATGGGTGTGTACAACATTTATCACATGATCTTGATTTCCGAAAAAGCTGTAGCGGAACAACATTTTAAAATTATTTGAGAAAGTTCAAATTTATCTTTAAATACGTAGGTAATAATAAATAGCGCCGGCCCTGAGGATTTTGACAAATTAATATAAAATTTCCAATAGAGGTAGGCATGTGGGGTGGGTGGAAAGTTCCAGAAATTACCCACGTCATGTGTGACACAAGTGGCCGACGGGAGGGCCCTTATTGTGGAGTGCCACGTGCCAAAATAAACTACACTCGGAGGAAATAGTCTGTGAATACTGAATACATTTTTATATTTTTGTAAGGTTTGTGTATTTACGAGCCACAATGGAGGAAGGCATGACACAAACAAAACAGCTATATTCACTTGAATGTTAATAAGAGTCGCTTTCTGCTCTTGATGGACAGTTCCAAGTAGGAGGGTACCCAGTGTTGTTATCTTGATTTGAGGTGGTGAAGGTACCTAGCACCAGAGTGGCCTCGCTACGCATGTTTGCACAGATGTCCGCACTGTCGGTTGGTGTCTTACCTTAGGGATAAGACCAGTACCTATTGACTGACTGTCGGCTTTAATCTAGCAACTGTATGTCTCTGTGTGTACACTGTACCCTCACACCACATTGCACAAAGAAACGTCATCCTTGGCGTGTCTACATACATACAATACAATGAACCACTCGATGCCAACATTAGGGAAATACACCAAATACTTTCGGTTGTCCACACTAAGGACGAACGTGGGTTTGAGGAGGTGTCTGTATCGAATGTCCAGAAGTTATGATTCCCTGCAGTGTTCTCTTGATATACTTGGCAGTCCACATCATGTCTTCAAGAAACAGTTTTTCAGAATACTTTTAAACAATTCTACTAATTTGCGATAGCTTGTTGATTATTTTCCCCACACCCCACATATACACCTATTGACGAAATGCTGAAAAATTCGATGAATTTTTTTTTAACTGTTAAACAATCAGTCAGTGCCTAAAGTCCGATAATTTATTTATGTATCTATCGTCCTTGAGCCCTTACTTTGCAGGCGCTTGGACTCATCATACAAAATACACAGTTCACGTCAAACAACAGCAATAAATAGTCGAAAAGGAAGATTCAAAACAAAGTCATTGTGAACATTGGGTACATTATGCAGTCGCGGGTGTGAGTCCGGATCTGCAACGTCAAATATAAAAATAAGTGGATACATAATTAGGTATTCAATTTAAATGCATGAAAAATATATAGTTTATTCATTTAGCATTTCGTCAATAGTATAAAAAGATTTATCGACCAGATACGATTTCACGGTTCTCCGAAAGACGATGTGTTGACATCGTCACATTTTATTGTGTCTGGGAGCTTGTTATACAATCTTGCACTCTGACTAAGACATAGAAAACTACGATCCAGCTTAGAGAGCCTGTGTTCTATAGGTCTAATCTTATGTTTTATTCTAGTATTATAGCTATGAAAATCTTTGTTAAGTGGTATATGCTATCCAAATGTTTCTGTGCATAGCACAAACATTCATAGATATAATGGTGCCAGATCAGTGCCTGCACTGCCTGCCTATAGATAGTTGATTAAGATTAGCAAAATAGCAGCAAAACCTATTGTATTCACCCTTAAGGGGTCCTAATTTTATACGCTAAGAACAATATTTGACATTAATTTTATTCCCGTAGTACCTAATATTTTTGTTAAATGAATATGTGCTCACCAAAAGTGAACACAAAT
The DNA here is from genome assembly GCA_963576905.1 of Mystacides longicornis. NCBI lineage: Eukaryota > Metazoa > Arthropoda > Insecta > Trichoptera > Leptoceridae > Mystacides > Mystacides longicornis. The sequence continues at coordinate 249,943 of OY756432.1, forward strand.
ACACTTTTTGACATCTCTCACATAAAGCAAAGGCTCGTGTTGTGAAAGAGGACGATGGTTGGCACCGGGGATCGAACCCACGACCTTGGGATTGAAAGTCGGCGATTGAACCACTTGAATTATTGTAAGTATTACAACATATGTACCAATTTCTGATATAATATTCTTCGCAGTTAGATTGTTTTTGACATTTGTATGAAATATATGAAAAATATTTCGCGTTTAATGGTTCAAAAAAGATACCACACTACAGACGAATTTACCAATTAGGTATAACGTGTCTCAGATGGGCGACAATGACATTAGGACGCTAGTCAATTTCCAATAGGAACGACCAAGGAAGAAAATATCCCACTCATAAAAAGGGACATTGAAGATAAATAATATTCCAAAAAGTTTTCTACAGTTGATTGATAAATCCAATCGCAGCCCTCTCTAGTATTTAGGGGTACGTGCCCATACAGCCCTGGGTAGTTAAAGTTGATGCAAGGACTTCCTCGATGACACACTTCTCCCTTCTATCACTTATAAATACCCTAATGCAGTATGTGATTTGACGTTTGAGAGGCTAGGAGAACCGCTAGGAGGCAACATTTTGGGCATAGTAAAACATACCTATTTAGATAATGTTAAATTTAGATAAAACGCGAGAAATTATAGTAAGAGGTAGGAAATATTATCAAATTTAATAATTGGTTAGGTTCGTCTATGCCAGCTTTGTGTTTTCGTGGTACCTACTCAGCCTTTTTTTTCTTCGCAATAATTCATATTTGGGTTTTATATCAATACAAACTAGGTTAAGATGGATAAAATATTTTTTGTATATATAAGTTAAGCAAGTGAGGTATTTCTGAGATCGACTTTTTGCGTATGAACATGGGTTTTTCAATCGAAACATTCGTACTTTGACAGTTCACAGTGGCCAATGGCGATTTTCTTGAAGTAAAATTAATCACTATTTTTTCTATATTTTTTGGGCTTACTATAAAACAGTTTCCTAACATTTTTATGTTTTGGAAAAATTAACTATTTTTTAACTGTTTTTTATTTATATATTTATTTCTTTGGTTGATGTCTGATGATGGTCTGATGATGGCTGGTAGCCGAAACCGGTAACCAAAGAAATAAATATATAAATAAAAAACAGATAAAAAATAGTTAATTTTTCCAAAACATAAAAATAAAATTAATCAAATTAGCTGTCATTTATTCTTGTTACTTTGCCAAATTTAAAGAATGAAAATAACAATAAAATCAAAAAACGGGCATATTCAATCCAAAAATGTATCACTTTCGACCATACGATCTCTACTGGATTGAATGAGTGCAAAAAGCCCCGTTATTTTAATAGGTAAGGTGCTTTGTAATGATAATCCTCTTCAGGGTTCATGGTAAGGAAATGCGATTTTTGAAATCCGAATAACAATGTGCCGGGCCGCATGCGGCTCGCGGGCTACAGGTTGAGTACTGATGCTCTAGCCCCACACGAAAATTTTTCATATATTTTTTCATAGAAATGACAAAACCAATATATACAACTATATTATACAGGAAACATTTTTCATACTCATATTATTCGTCTGTAAGTCGATAGTTGCTATGACAATTATTAATAATACCTAACTGGTATCCACGGGAAATAATATATTCTATCGAAGAATAAAATTATTCAAAATCTGATCAGAGTTTTCTAAATACAACTGTTTCAACGGGTAGAAATATGAAATTATCCACATTTCTAAACGCTGTAGAATGTGGGACGATGTAACTGATTTATAAGACAATCAAGCTTTTATGCATATCGTCCGTTTTGCTGCTAGTTCATTAGGATTGAGATGTCTACTCGCATCACCTACCGAGCTCTGCGACTAATAGACTAATATCACAATATTATAATAATGATTTAATGAAATTTCCACTGGAGAGAGGAGCTCCTCCATTCAATATTAATAACACAATGTTCCTCGAAGCTCAGGTTTTTAATTAAAACGCCGGCGCAGCAGATATTAACAACAATGAGAATGTGTAATATTTACGCTTAATGAGTTCTCTCGCAAGTCTCACCAGCGCTAAAAGAGAAAAACGCAAAAAATTGGGAAACACGCAGTGTGAGAAATAAATAAGCAACTGCTTTTTTTTCTTAGATGGACTCCAAAAGTCCTTGCCATGTAGTCCTGATGTCTAATGCAATAAGTCGCCAATAATCCGCCTCGTCCAATCTTCTTATCATTTGGAGGAGTTTTACGACATCTCTATTGCCCTTTGGATGGTAAATGCCTTCATTCATTCATTCATTCATTCATAAAGGACAGGCAAAGCCATCAGCATCCTCAATACATGGCTTAGCCAGATAAGTCGACGGAAATACGTAAATAGCAGTGACATGTCGATCTGTCAAGCCTTTTAAGGTCGTGCTCGATACATCGCATTTAAGCCAATCCAGCATATTGCCAAGATACTTTCTCTCAAATTCTGTTTAGGGTTCATTAATACGGAGGCTATGTCGCTGATATCGATCATAGGACAGGAGTTGTATAGATAATGTTCAGATCAGTAACTGGATTTTATTTCAATAAAACTAAAAGGAATATATCAATATATAGGACCTACTTATATCAAACTGTTGGCAGAGATTCAACTACTTACCCAATTTTATTCAATGATTTCTTGAATTTTTTATGTTCCAAATGCTGGATAGTGTAGGTACGTCGTCCAGCTATACAACGAATCTAGGAATCTCAAAACTGCAAAAATGTCAAGGAGGCATGCAAGAGTATCACTCCGAGATTGAATAAAAAACCCACGTATTCGTGGCTATAGAGATGGGACTAACGGCTTAAATTCAAAAACGTTATATCCATTTCGTTAATTGAAAATAACGTTAATGTTAAAAGCTGAAAGCTATTTTAAACATTTGGTATCTGTAAACATGGCTTTTTCCTAAAAAAAAGTCGTTTCCAAAATTTTATAATAGGGTAGGCTATTATTTCCCTGACTATTATTTTTATTCAACTATTATTTATAAATAACGTTTAATATTAATAACGTTAGATGCGTTATTTTTATTTATCTAATATTTTTATCAGCTGTCGTTATAATGCCCATCTCTATGTGGCAACCTGGGAGTTACTGACATGATATATTAAATTAGAAAAACGCCAACTAAAATGGAATGATGGGCATGTTTAATGAAGACCACCAGAACACATGGTGAATAAAAGATGTCAAATACAATATTTTTAAATTTAGTATGGAACGGTTATTGTGACGCGCCCACGCCATCGCGGTTAGTTCCCTCTCATTCTCGCATACGTGATTGTAGTACAGTAGCCCATTCCACTTACTCCACCGCACCGTTTCGAGCGTTTTAGAAAATTTTCCTACAAAGTCAACAATATTATCGGGCACACTTATATTGTTACCTACTTCATAGGCGAGGTAGGTGTGTGCGCGAACGCATTATTCTTACTTTGTTCCCGCCGGAGCTTTGAATACGAATGAAATATGGATGTTTCAGAATTATTTTAATGTTATTATTTTATAAGCTTAACTCTATCGATTTAATTTTGTATTGTTTTATGGGGGCGCATTGCACATTATGTATATATTAATGGACCACTTCGGGATAGAACCAACAATAACGTCTGTCGGGAAAGCTAGTATAATATAAAAATAAATCATCTTTAAGATCCATCAGAAAGATACCTTGTCACGGTTCGTGTTTATTTCAATCCTTCAGACTCGCTTCCCAAACGCCAACTTCCATGAAATTTTAGAACATCACGTCAGTCTCTACTCGTCTATCTCCATTAAGACTCCCCCAGGGAACACAGGGGGGCAATGGATCCTGCGGCGCACTTTAGCCTAGCTAACCCCTCATGTGATGCAGTGTTTGCACGTGAAATGAGACTCTCAACTCGGTAGTATAACTAATTATAGTTTGATATCATAAGAGTTCGGAGAACACTTTGCACATAGCAGTTGGGCACAAAATATGACAACCTTTTCCCAGCGGCAGCTGACTTAAGTCATTTACAAATGCGTGCCTACCACGCGGCAGCTGACTAAAGTCATATCGGCCGAAACTCGGGTATTGCGTTTATATTATACTGTGAATTATTATGAATATACCTTATATTGGTGCAGAAATCAGTATAGCAGCGACCTCTGTGACAAACTCGGCAAAATGTTCACTAAATTTAATTAGAAAAATATTTCAAGGAGTTGTCGCCTCAATCGAGGGATCACTCAATTCAAATTTCCCGCCAAACGAGGTGATGTCATGGTACGGCGTATGCGGCCTTGTGCGTAGATGATCTAATTAACAATACACATATTTGTGTGAAGTGTTTTGTAATTTGAGGTCTTATTTATTTTGTTTGAAAGTACCTAATTATTTTTTTATTTATTAATATCGTATTTGAATGTACATATACCTACTTTTATTATACAATTAAACCACAGCGTCGATTTAAATTTTCAATTCGAGTATTATTGCGTTATTTGTGTTATTTTCTTAGGAAATTCCTCTAATAATATTTTTTTTTCTTTTTTATATTTTTTTTCAACATTATTGATATATGTTATATGGAAACGTACGAACTTATATTTTATTTTTTATATTTATGATAAAAAAATTATTATATTTGGATATCCATAAAAAGTTTGTCAGAGGAAAATATTACAGCAATTCAGAAATAGAATCGAGCAATGATGAATGTAGAGAAATTGTTTAATGTTCTAGACATTGTCTTGAAAATATTACGAAACTAACTTGCAAATCAGAAAAGGAAATACATTTAAAAAAAATCTGCATCAAATGATATTATACTTTGAGTAGGTACTTTTTGATAGTATCATAAAAAAAACAAATATAATTTATAAAGAAAGCATGAAAAAAAAAACAAAAATAATTTATAAAGTGTAGCTATTTATTATAAAATATCATAATCAATCTCAAGTGCGTGTAACTAACTAAAAAACAACGCAGGGTTCCAACATTTACTACCACAAACATAATGCCGACAGAGGTCCGCTCACCAATACATGTAAGTCGATCCCGGGTCACTTGTCATGCAATTGTTGTGTCGTAATTTTTAATTTTGTTTATATTATTTTATGTCTCAGGATGTAAGATGAGATATGATATAAACACCAATAGAAACGTTATAGTTTTGTCTTTAATATGGTATATTCTATCAATAAATGAAGTATCGTTTTGTCACTAAATATAGCAGATAAATCAAGGCATGTCCTTAATTTGAGAGTCGAATTTAAGTCCGCCGCGTATGCGCATTGTTACATGTACAAGTCTTAGCTGGGAAAAGGTTTTAAGTGAAAATTTATCAAAATTGAGTGTCGTCATTATCGTACTAGAGGGGACATTTCCTCATAAAATGGGGCAATGAGAAAGAGTTGACTGGCTGTCACCCTCGCAATGCTCTTTGTTCGTTTTTCAATTTTTTTTTATCGAAAGGTTATGTATATTGGGAGGTATCCAAATACCTTTTTATAAGTCTACTATACTAACAGTCTAATATACTAATGCCACAGGAAAATATGATAAGGAAGACAATGGACATGGAAGTAGGACCCAGAAGACCGGGTAGACCCCTGACTACGTGGATGTCCACAATAAAACGGGACTTGAGAGAGGCAAGGCTTCGTAAGGAGGACGCGGGAGACAGAGGGATTTGGAGGATGAGGACTAGGAGAGCCGTCCCCACGTAAATGGGATGAAGGCCAGGGCAAAGAAGAAGAAGATGTTGTTCCTAACACCGCATCTAGTATACTTATACGTAAACAACTAAAATTTACACATGAGTCATATTTGGCGAGCATTAATGCTAGATCAGCTATTATATCAGAGTCGCGCCTCTGCGTGGGATGAACATTGATCAGCTATTAGACGTTTTTTTACGAGTGAGCTATATGGCCTGCCAATACCAGGGCCTGCATGGTGTACCATCCCACGCATCAACCAAGGTACTTATTTACATACATAAAAATTATATAATTGTAGAGATATTGCTTAATGCTTCAGTGTCATATTATTATACTAATGGTCTGGCAGGTGAATGCGCGCAAGGTCAGCGAACTGGCGCTGCTCATTCAGATTCACAAGAAATAAATTGCCACAAGAGACTGTGACAGGCGACACCTAGAAGTGCTACTCCAGCAAAATATCATCATCGTAAGGTAATATCGCTGCAAGAGAAATATTAAAATTTTCTGATATATCATGTACCTGCTACAGGTATTCCTGTTCTTGACAGACGAAAATACAATAAATAAAAGTCAATGATTAGATTTCAGATGATGTCGAGATAAATTCATCGCAATTTACTAACAAAAACAACATGGGCAATTTTTTTTTTTTTTTTTTTTTTTTAAAAAATGAATCTGTGCTCACTCAAAGTGAACACAAATACACTCCTTGACTCTTTCACAGTAAGCTACTTAAAGCTTGTGTCGTGAAAGAGGAAGATGGTCCGGTATATTACGTAGTTATTGCTCTTGTTATTTTTATCATTGAACTGTTAGTTATTCCAATTTTGTTTGTTATTGCCTAGGTATGTTATAACATATTATTATCACTGATCTTCAATTCTACTTTTACACCACTTTTCGCCAAACAAAAAGAAAAGGTACAATTATTTATGTAATTATTACCTGATGTACCTATGAATTCTTTTCGATGTAAGAACAAAAACACTGAAATAAATTATTATTAATATGTACATTTAAAATATATCTCGATAAGTAGGTATTGGCCTTATATTTCATGAAATCCTTAACAACAATCAATGGCAATATTAACTTAGCAAAACAATTGAGATGGGAAATGTGAATAGTTTTTGTGACAATTTCTTAATGCCCATTTATCTAAAACCGTGTCACCATGGTACTTACACAACACTGGAGAAGTCGGATGATTCGTCACACAGAGGGGTAGTAGGTACCTGACATCATTGAAATTACGGTATATTGTAATATTTACATTGAACTGTTGATTCCATTTTGAAATAGATATTTTAATCTACAAAATGGTATAAAAATACTTTATCTTCTTTTAAACATCATCAAATGCATTAAGATATTTTTTGCCAACTACAAAATATGGTTAAGTATTCATTTTTAAAACGAAATTATTTACAGATAATGTAGTTTTGTAGAGAAAGCTAGTTCTGAGTGTGATATGTCTCAATAGAAATTCAATAATTTTCGTCACACTCAATGACTGGTATTCTGAAATTCACGTTCCAACTCAACGCAAGAAGCTCTTGCTCGGTTGCCAGTAGTTACGCATCTAATGTATAGGATAAAACATTTTCAGAATACAGAAATGTCAAAAGTCTCAATAAAAATTGGATACTACGCAACTCAATCGTCTGTTTTTCATTTCAGAATAGCCGTCATTGTCAAAGAATAAAACAAAATAAAAAATCCAACCAATTGAATAATATTAATTTCTCTCAAAACTGTTTACTAAAGAACAGTCTGGGTGATAAAATGAAAGAATCTTGTGTTTTCTTGTTGGAAGCCGGTCCCTGACAACCTCTGCTGAGGAAACCTTGTGTTGTGAAGGCACGTAGAGGCTTGAGATTGTTACTTCAAGATCCGATAACTTGACTGTGCAAATGTCCATTGATTGATATTACTTGTTAATCTGATGTGTGTGGTTAGTTGGAGCTTGGAGTAGGTATAATGTGTAGTTTGTGTAGACGAAACCGCAGCCCCATGTTAGCTGATAGTCCGCAGTGTGATAACACTATTTCATATCAGCTGGCGTCTAGCTCTACACTGTACGTGGTACGTTTCCTTACTAAGAGCAGTGTTCTAAGACAGAGGTGCGGAACCGGTGTGCGTCGGCCCAATGTACGCAGGTCTGACAATAATTTAAACTTTTTTCCGACTAAGCCATCCAGCTGTCTTCATATAGGTACTTTTTTACTTATTGTAAAGTATGCTTTTTGGTTGCTAGAGATCTTTTTAAAATATAATCCCACCAAAGCACAACACTTTGCCAGCAATTTATACTTCTTATACATAAAAGTTTTAAAAATTATGTATTTTATTATACATTTCAGTTTCACTTTGTTCATTATTCAAGTATTTCATGGAAGAAATATTTTCAGTGGAATACCCAATTAATTATTATAAGTATTTTAGGAAGATATAAAACAAGATATATTTTCAGTGGAATACTCAATTAATTATATAAGTATTTTAGGAAGATATATTTTCAGTGGAATACCCAATTAATTATATTATATAAGTATTTTAGGAAGATATATTTTCAGTGGAATACTCAATTAATGATATAAGTATTTTAGGAAGATATATTTTCAGTGGAATACCCAATTAATTATATTATATAAGTATTTTAGGAAGATATATTTTCAGTGGAAAGCCCAATAAGCATTTATCGCGTCTGGTGTAAATTGTTTTCCCTCCCGTGCATCAGGGTCCCGAAGACGAGGAAGATCCTCTCATACCGTGAACCGTATTCCGCTCCTTCGAAACAAAGCTGAGGAATATGGACATACGGACGTGAGAGGTCATAAACATTGCGCCATCTCCTAAAGGGATTTTGGATTGGATTGGAAGGCAAGCGCACTTTTTACGGTACAATCCTGAATTACCTGGTTCGGTAGTCCAGTTGAAATTATACCTAACTAAGGCAATGGTACAAGTTCAGCTTTCACATTATTTGATAAGATTGTCGTTAGGTACATATATACCTACTTATAATATTACGAAACAAGAAAAAAAATATTACCTCAACGTTGTAGCTAGGTACCTACACAAAAATTGGGTTATGTGTAAATTTTTGTGTCAAGTCAAAATTGACTTAAAATACTCGTCGACGTGTAGGTATTTTATAGATGTCCCGCGGAATTTCATAAAAAAAATATTCGTAGGTAAGAAAAGGTTGCGGAGCACTGTCCTAGTATTATCCTATATAACAATATTATTATATAATATATGTACTTACCATGCAATAATGTTCCATCGGGTTTTGATTGCAAAAACTTCTAAAGCAAGCTAAGCTGCGCTGGCTTGAGGCTGCTCCAGAGCGGCTCACAGCAACTGGAGTCAGCAACATCAGGAAGGTCGGTTTGGTATCTGGAATGGAGCAAAATTCTCAACATACGGCAACTGATAGGGAAACATAACAGGTTCATTTTCCAAGACTGGATCATAACAAAAAAATAATGTAATGCAAGAAGAATATTTTACGTAAAGATGCATGTCCCACGGGGACATGGAAATGAATGTGGTATGGAGGTTAGTGTTGTGATAAAGATGAAAGTTAAAAGTTGACATGGTTTGGGCATGCTATTGGAAGAATGGATGTAAATAGATCTACAACAGAATTTATAAGCTTGAAAGAAAAAGTGTAAGAAGACATGCATGGTCGACCGAGATTTACTGAACACATCGATTTTGTTCTCAAGGAAATCCGAGTTAGAGGCAAAAGAAATAGAAAAAAGGGTTTAGGATAGAAAAAAATGGAGGTCCGTTCTCTTTACATATCCCTTAAAGGACGTGACGTGATGGGTAAAAAAAAATATTGCAAATCATGGTAATGCATAATATCCTTAAGGACACGAGAGTTTGCCTACGTATGTGCAAAAAGGTACTTACCTTCCTGTTTCATCTCTTCTATGCGATGGCCACACTAGTCTTCAGGTCTCCGTCCTGGGTCAGTTCCACTTTCTCTACGATCAGTCCAGTTTTCTTGTCCAAGTCCCAGTCTCTGCCCGTATGATGGTCGGTCTCGTCTTCTAGTTTCAGAAGCAGCGTACCTTTTTGCTGTACGAGTAGGTGCGGAGATGACAGATAGTTTTTCTGTACGTGTAAGTCTACAGTTATTTACATCAAGAAATATGAACGCGTCAGTATAATGAAGATAAATCTATTTTTGGAATAAAAATATTGAGCAGACAGGCACCTGTGTGAAATTTAATATCTCGCGTCTTATAAAAAAAAACTGGAAATAAAATATCAGCTGTAATGAGAACCAATTTTCCTGGAACGGGGAATAAATAATAATACACAATTAGGTCTGCCTGCCTCGTATCTACCTTCCAATACCTCTTGTAGGCGGAGGAGCGCTCGAAAAACTCCGAAGAAAGCAAATGATGGGAGCGTTTTGTTTCAAATTGAATGAAATCAAAAGGATGCTGGGCTGGAAGACAGGGTGAAGGAGAAGGCGCCTCCCTCACGCATCTCCCATCAGGGGAACAGCCCATCCAGCTCAGACTCACGGGAGTGGAGACGTATCCCACGGGAATCAATGTTGCGCGACGATCCACAACCACCTTCAGTTTACTTTGTGTGTTATTTTGGACGGGCCCAAGTGTACCTCTCAGTATCATCATTTTTAAAGCAAGTTATGGTAACAGGTCTGCGTGATACCTCTCAATGATTGGTTTTGAAATGAACATTGGGAAAACAAAAATCACGAGCCCGACAAATGACAGCCTCACTATTGACAGCAAACAGATTAAGGCAGTCAATTAACACATTTACCATAGAATTGAGGTTGGGTAAGAAAACCAAACTGCAGAAAACCCAGAAGAATAGGACTAGGCTGGACTACATACTTTTGGAAAGTTAAAACATATTCTTGTCGACAAGGATATCCCAAAATGTGAATGAAGCATGCGTCCTCCTAGTCACAACCACAACGTAGGGATTGGAGACAATACCTAGCCCTAACAGCAAGGAGCGTCCGTTAATTAAAGCCCACAGATATTCATGGAGACACAGATGTTGGGAATAGAGTCCTTGAAATTGAAGAATAAACGAAGAAATCAGACACTTAATTCGCTGATACTATGGATCGCGTCGCAAAACAGAAGTGACAATTGGAAGGAAAATAAATGTCGCGAGACGGATCAATGAAAGGTGGCGGCCGGCCATGGTATAGAAAGAAAAGTGTTGGGAGATCCATGAAAAGATGCACACACGACAGCACAGCAGCTTAGGTGAAAGTGGATACAGAGGGGAATATGAAAAGGTGCATGCAGAGTTTGGATCCACTATGTTCAGCAGTGGAGAGATGGCTATGATGAAGAAGAAGGTTTTAGGAGCATCAACAAGATCAAGGAGTCTAACATTTGGATGAAGGAGCCTTGCGTATAGAAGGTTGATGGATCGATCTCCAGACTGAAAGACAAGAAAATAACATGTCAGCTTTATATTTCTCCAATTATAAGTGCATACACTAGGCCACAGTAACAAATTTAACTCACCAAAACATAAAACTGTAGAAAATGGCTCTTTTACATTACCTGCATGAAAACATGAATCTGGGCACAAAGTGAACAAAAATAAATAGGTACATTTATAACATGTTTCACCAAAACCAAAACTTGTGTTGTGAATTAGTGGGAATGGTCGGCACCGGGATAGAACCTCCACTAAAGGAAGTTTACTTACTTCAGGGGAGACCAGACACGTTTTCAAAAAAATGTATTACCTACTACACTAGCTGATCATTCAACGGGTTAGCTACGTAAATCCAGAGATGGCGGTGTAGTAGAAAACAAATCACATATGAAATATGTTATTTTATACAGTACCTATTTGAATACAATGATTGACTATTTCGAAATTATTATAATATCTACAAAATGTAAAAGCAAATAATACTGCAACGACACAATGCTATTTAAACAATATCTTTACTGTTTAATTATTATTTTGTTATACCTACCTAATACAAAATTATAGGTAGGTATCACGTGTTGCTGATGTAATAATGATCACCTACCAGTAGCTACAATGTTTCTCCTTGCACATGGAAATACATTAATATTTATGTAGATACTAGCATAATAAATTAATTATTATGTATTAAAGATCAAGTAATTACTACAGTTAGGTACCTACTTTATAATATAAACACGCTATGACGTAGGTAATAAAATATTAAAAAAAACTTACCTTGAATATTTTATATTTGAACTCAAACACTTGATAAAAAAAAGCTTCGGCGTTATTTTAAAAGCAAATTTCCCGTTAAATAAAAAAATAACGTAAAGTCAAGTAGGTATGTAGGTACGTTATGTGTTTCTAAAATAGAACGGAAAAAATATTCGCGGAAAATGATTGGTGCGATATGTACATGGCCGCCATCTAGCGGGCAGACGTGCAGACAAGAGGCTACTCACTGGTGTAGTCGAAGCGAACGGTCTCTCGCAGTTTGTCCGTCGTTTTTCTACCGTCGTGCAAAAATTCGAAGAAGTTAAAAAACCTCTGGTGGTCTGGGTCGTCTTTGACCATTTGTATCATGGTGTTGGCTTGGAGGAAGCAAGTGTTCAGACCGGCCACCTCGTAGCGGGCATTTCGCTCGTAAATCAACAGAAATTTCAACCACTTGTATCTGAAAAGACGGAGAAAAGATCTTGTATCGGCGAAATCATATACCCTTAATTCTGAAAAGTGCAATGGAAACACACGTGCACGGAGACTCCGTTATAAAACACGAAATCAAACATAAAAATAACAAATTTCACTCGATTCTCGTCGGCAAGAGCCACCTGTCGGAGAGTAGTGAAAGCTCACGCTACTTACTTGTATAGGTCATGGCCATTTCTAGCCGCAGGTTGTAGGTGAAGTTGTGTTGGATGTTCTGGGTGGTGTCCCAGGAGGAGTACATGAGGTTGCTGGCTTTAAGGAACTGCGCCATGGTCTTCATCATGAGGTGGCACGTGGTCTTCCCCGCCACAGAGTACTGCCCCTCCGGTTCGTTAACTATGAGAAGCTTCCTCCAGTGGTACCTAGATGGCGGTATAGTGCATTGAAATATTTTACAACAGAGATAAAACACATACATTACACATACAATGTCAATGAGATTAGGTACAATTTTTACAAAGGAAATTCATTAAAATATAAAAATAGCCTATTATATAATCAACGCCCCGACATTCTACAGATTTCATTTATTTCCCGGAAAGGCTTCAAGGTGAACGGAAGTCCTATTTTTATTGGGACAGACTCGCTTTTCAACGCATCTTTTTCTCCTACGCACCTGCTTGAGTCGGGAGTTTTGCGGAATTCCCTTTTTTTTTGAAGAAATGTAAGCCAGCGGCGTGAGGAAAAGGAATACCTACAAGTTTCGGCACACATGGAGCTATTTAGGTATTATCTATGTTAAGCCAGCTGTCCAAAGAATGTTTAAAAAGTGTTTTCATAATACTTCTTATCGCAAAATACATAGGAAAAATTTCCTATAACTATCACTTAATAGTCATGCATGGACTACAGTTTTTTTTTTAAATTATCTAGAGAATACTTATAGCAGCTACACAATGATATTTTTCAAAACGCTACGCTATGCATAATATTTCAAATAAATATTATATGTACCTATAATAATTTCAAAATATCAGTGTCAAGACGAATCTGGTCAGCTTATTCGAGGAGGAAGGTACATTTTAAAAGGAGTCCCCGTATTTTTAGTGAGCTGCTTTTGACAGAAGACATTGGCTTGTCCTGAGGGCGCTGGAGATATTTTTATTATTATCAGTCAACATGGGCGGATTCTCTATTATAAAGATTTAATTCAAAGCGCCTCACCGTCATGTAATAAATAGGTAGAAAATAAAATGAATGAAACGTGGCGTCGGCGTCGTGGCCCGAGGCTTTTCTTCAAGTCAATCATACCCCATATTCATGGAAACCTCTTTCTATGCTTTTCACATAAATAGATTTGAAATTTCACACAATATGTAAAAGGTGTATTGAGTATGAAATGCTGGCGCATATTCCCAAAAACCATTCATTTAACCCTTTTCGTTCGTACAGCGTACTGAAAGTCGTGCTTTCGAATCCCAGTGCCGACCATATCCACAACAGTGGAGCTAGTACAAGTTTTTTCGACAGCAAATTGCACGCTAATAAGAGCTTATTAGCGTGCAAATAGTGTTCTTAAATCAAACGATCGAATCATTCGATCATTTTAGTAAGAAAATGCTTGAAACTCTTTCGATGATCGAATATCGAAACGATACTAGGGGTACAGAAGCTTTGAAATATGTTGGAAGTGTGTTTGTGTTCAATTTGAGTGGGCTCAGATTTATTTATCAAAACAAATAATGAATACACAAACACATTGCGAAAATACACTTGGTTTAAAATCAATCAACACTCCCTTTGAACCCCACTCAGGGGCATGGGAGGCAACAAGAGCTCTCCATTGCGCTCGATCTTGCGCAATAGGTAGGTACTTAAGACTTCCTCCCACACCATGTCCAACTCTCTTAGCTCTACCTCGAAGGAACGGAACACGTTATGAAAAGGTCTTCCACGTCTTCAAGACCCTGATGGGAGGAAATAGTAGCATAGGTATATTTAAAAATAGTATATATAATAATAATAAATTAATATCTGTATATGAAGGCAACATTAAACAATGGGGGGATGTACCTAGGTAATAATAATTATTCGATGTGCGTTGAGCCAAAGCCAAGCTGCGGTAATTCGATAAGCTAATTAAGCCGCATGTGACCGCAGAGATTTGAGTGTTGACTCGCTACATACCACAGCCAACTGAGTCATCCATGTGAGCAGCTTCCGGTAAACAATAGACCTCATTGGTGATGGAAAATTCAAGCTAATTTGGCGGTTTGTATTGGAAAATTGCTTCCAGCTTAGCGGAAATTTTGATTTTACAGAGGACGTTCTTTAGAAAAATACACAGGACTATTTTTGATACACCTACAAGGATTCATACACATAATTTATGAGACTTGTGATCAAAATCAAACAACAATAAGTGATGGACTCACACAGTAAAAATTCACAAAATCGTTTGGTACAAATTGACACTGAATGGTGTTAAATACAAAAATAAATACAGGGTGTTCCGAAAGTAGTAGATCAACGGAAAGGTAACACTAAACTTCGTTACCCTAGGCTTAAGTCTAGAAGCTTTAACGTTTTTTTTTTTCTAAGAATAATTTAAAATCATTGTTTTGGGTAACACGTACTATTCGAATTACAATTCTTCGAAAATCACAATTCACCTAATGCAAATTATACGAAATCTTTTTTTTTTACCCATCACGTCGTTTCCCGAAGGGGGTAGGCAGAGAGTACGGACTTCCATTCTTTCCTATCCAGACACACCTCTTTCGCTTCTTCCAAACGCATAACATTCCGCATACATGCTCTTCTATTCCTTTTGCTCCTGACTTGGCCCTCCTCTAAGACTGAACCGATATGATCGGACCATGTCATTCGAGGTTGGCCTCGTCTGCGTGCAACCATTCTTTCAGATTTACATATATATCCTTTTTGTCATTCTCTCCTCGTTCATTCTCTCTACATGCGCAAACCACCTTAATTTATTCACTTCCATTCTATTCACTACGCTAACATCCACTCCACATTCCTTTCTAATATTATCATTTCTCACCTCATCAATCAGTGTCTTTCCGCATATCCTACGCAGTGATCTCTCACAATTATCCTAATGCACAATTCTTCGAAAATTTTTATTTTACGTTAGCATTAGCAAGCTTTCTACTATTTACATGAATGAGTTAGGGTAGGTTATAAGTAAGGGGGGGTGGGGCCCCTCAGCCGTTCCCCCGAACTAATTTAGACCTGCCGCGCACTGGCAACTTGTTGACAACAACTATTTAGTTGCTTCCAATGAAACACAAGGTATTGAAAGCAGCCCCGCACACGGGCAACTTTTTAGTTGCAGTTGTTTTCTACGAACTTCTTCAAAGCAACTAAATAGTTGCTTTAAACAAGTTGCCAGTGTGCGGCAGGCCTTAAAGTAATACAAAAAAATATTAAAAAAGAAATGTATTCGTAGAAATATTCCTTCGAATAATTCGATTTAGAACAATTGTACATAATTCGAAGAATTGTGATTAGAAGAATTGTGTTTCTAAGAATTTTCATGGAATCATTGTCTTGTACGAATAATTTATGTACACAAAAACCACTGTACAATTTAAGATAAACGAAATACTTTAATATTAACATTGAAAATATTTACAACAGACAGAATATAGGCAATTTACGTTACGTAAACTGAAATATTAAGTATGTTTACTTTTTATTTATTTATTTACACAATGATGCAAAAAAGTATAACTAATTGAGTCACACCAATTCTAAACGATTTGTCGTCGTGTTCTCTTTCTACATACAAGTAGGTACCTATATTATTAGCTATTTTTTGACTCATTTTTTGCAATGTTCTTATTTTTGCAGTTGCGATTGCTACCTTATAAATCATTCCAATCTTCTTTATCCGTATTAATAAGTAAATAATGTATTTCTGCACCGCTTCCAACTTACATAAATGGGGATGGATGGACTCACCAGCATGTGCATGTGGGATTACACAAACAATCGACCATCTGATAAACTAGTGCCCCATGTACGCATTTGAAGAAGGACTACAGGACTTGCACGCGCTGACGGATGACGCGATCCAATGGCTTCGGTCTCTGGAGGTCAGATTGTGAGCGACCATAAGAAGAAGAAGAATGTATTTTGGGATCACAAACCCGTCATTAAATTTACACCCAGTGTCACGTAGGTATATTTCGCGGTTAATACATATTTTCCATAATCATATAAAATTTTGTAATTATTAAATTTTTTTTAAAGTCAATCTATATAAAATGCTCCACAGCTTAAGGAACACTCTGCATAATAAAATGGTGATGTGGTTGAACTCACTGTGTCATGAGGTCTATAATGAAGTAGGCAATGTCCCTGAAGCCCACGAGCCCCGTCCTGGTCAGCATGTGGTACTCGTTGGCGCAGGTCCTCTTGGGCGCCACGAAGTCGAAGGACAGTCCTCCAACAGTCAGTAGAGGAGTGCCGGCGTTGCCCAGAAACTTTACTATCCTGGCAATAGAAGCTGGAAACAAAAATTTAAAAAGATGTAGCAAGAAGTTACCAAAATCATAGCATAGAGAGTAAGCATTCGAACAACGTCTACATGTAATGGAATTGGGACAAGAGCAAACACTGCAGAAATCAAAAGTATGTCATTGTTCTGTATTCAAAGTGTCGGAGCTGATGCATGCTGGCGCAACTCTTACAGACGAAGTAAATCAACTCAGCATCTCCAAGATTTGGATAGTGTTGCACGTGATAAGGTAAGAAAGACAGAAAATATATAACGATATCAACACATGGAAAGGATGGGTAGTTAGTTACAGACTTTCCCATATATATACCAGTAGACCTCGAACAGAACCCCCTAAGAGCAATTTCTGAGAAACAGAAGCAAAAGGAGAGGTTTCTGAATATAGCTTTCCAACTACAAAAGCTATGATAAATTAAAGAAGGGAGTGGTGAAAAATATAACAATACCATAGTAAAAACAATAAAATCAATAAAAAAAAACTTTACACAATCTAAACGAATAGATTCCAAAGAGCCTGATTGGACAAAGCAATAAAACATTCAATAAATTTTGCAAATTTTAATTTTGAAAAAAAATATTCATACCAAAAGAAAACGAAATTTTGTTAAACATAGATTTTCCCTCATAGAGCAGTAGCCCTAATATAAGTTTTCGATGATCGAATATCGAAACGATCATCGAAAGAGGTTCGAAAATTTTCCATACAAAAATGATCGAACGATTCGATCGTTTGGTTTTAGAAAACTATTTGCACGCTTATAGGCGCTTATTTGCGTGCAATTAGCTTTCGATGAAACTCGTACTAGCCCCAGCACCGGTATAACACAGTTCTCATACAGCGCAAGACTAGTTTTCCAATAAACCTATTCATATCGATCATCACAGAATATTTTTCGATTTTCTTCACAGTTCAATAAATTTCTCACGGTTTAAAAATACCTCGATTTTCTAGGAATATTTCGAAACAAAAATTAGCTATATCGGTCCTGCTGCTAATAACATACCTACGAGATATTTTATTTAACTCATAGAATAAAAAATAAAGCTGAGATTCAGACCGACAAAATGAATCGAAGGAAAGTCTGTTTAGTTAAACATGAATTTATTCATTTAATTTAAGTAAGCGGAATATTTTACAATAAATTAATGGACTGATTATTTGCCGCGAATATTTACATAAAACTGTCTTCGTTTCGGAGTATTTATTAAGAATTTAAATGATTTTCATAAGGCAACATCACCTCACTCATGAAGATTTACCTTGTCTTGTCTTATTTTTACAGTTATTCTCTACAAAAAACATTACAAACACTACTGTGATGTTATATGTATTTGACACTAACACACACTTCGAACATTGTCACAGACGCATATATTCTTTTGTATCAATCAATCAATTCTCCCTTTTACACCCCACTCAGGAGCATAGGGAAGCAACAAGAGTTCTCCTTTGCGCTCGATCTTGCGCAATGGACAGCTCTTTATGACATTCTTTTGTACACGAGTATATGTGGTCAAATCGAAAATAGATTAATATTGATGTTTGTCTTTATAATAAGTAATAGAAAAAACTTTGTAGAAATCAATATTTCAAATTTGACGTAGGTACCTATCCATGTCATTTTTCTAAAGAAAATCGCTCGCTCAATATATCTAATATAAAATCTCAATAATATAGTTGACTAGCAATTACCAATCCATCATTTTAATAGTCTTTGGCGCTATGAGAGAGGAGCCCATTTATAAATTTCAGTGTTTCGTTTCAAATTTTAGTTTCGTCCATGGAAGAGTGGAGGAGCTGAATTGAGGGAATTGCTGCAAACCAATCTTAGGATTGAAACCAGAGAAGAAGAAAATCTCAATGTAAAAAGAATAATGTTAAAACTTATTATTAAAAATTATGGTCGAATTTCGGGGAGGGGATAAAATAGGTAATTAATTTAATAATTTATCATTAAATAAAAATTCTAATTCAATACCATTCATACAAGACAACATCAGCTGTTCTTTTTATTTTTTCATTCTGTAATTAAAACAAGGCTGATATTATGTCAAAAACAGAAATGTTTTAGTGAAACATTTCTGTTTAGACAAACGAATGAAAAACAAAATTCATAAGAAAGAACGTTTTTGATTTACAAATTAAATTTTCCACCTTACCTACTTCTTGGTTAAATATTATATTTCTTACTTATTTGCATTTGACTATCTACAAACAAAATAAATAATTAGTTTATAAACTCCACAGATAGTTTTTAACAGTTTTCGGAAATATACAACTTCTTGGATTCTTAGATAAATTTGTTTTTTTTTTTACATATTTTATGCGCATTGTTAAATTTTACTACTAGCAGCAAAACCTGTTGGACGACAGGCATAGAAAAGGGTCATCAATAATATTTTTCATAGCAACGAATAACACTTTTCTATGCAAAATTAATCTACACGAAGTTATTGATATAATTACAAAAAAAAGTTTTTTTAATGAATCCGTGTTCACTCAAGGTACACACAAATACACTCTTTGACTCTTTCACAGTAAGCTACTTAAAGCTTGTGTCGTGAAAGAGGAAGATGGTCGGCACCTGGGGTCGAACCCACGACCTCGGCACGAAACCGTGCGAAAGCCGGCGTCGTAACCGCTAGTCTACCAAGTTCAAGTTAGTAGGTAGGTATCTACATTCTGTACGTATAAGTAATTCAAAAGAACTGTTGGGAAACATATTAACTGACTGTTGGTTTTCACCCTTACCTATACCTAAGTACATGGTACCCGGATTAGTTGGGAAGTTTAGTGTGAAGTTAGGAACAAACAATTTAACTCCTCAGCAAGTGAAACTGCCTCGTAACGACCACAAACATCCTGCTGGATTGCCATGTACTAACTATACACTCCTAGCCTTACAATAATATGTAATTGTGTATTAGCTTCGAGTTACCGAATTCGCTCGAAAGACTTATGTAGTTAAGAAACCATGTTTCGCTTACAAAGTATATTTCTCTTATAATTCAGTAAATGCTATGTATGTGGGAATTAGTATTATTTTACTTTCAATATGTACCTACCTTTAAAGAAATAGATTTGTAATAATTACCTTTTCAGGTAGGTATTGTATAGGTGTGAAAGAAGCTGCTGGTGGAAGTTGATAGGTAGCTACCCGCCGGCGGGGGTTAATCAATTACCACCCCCAGCCTCAGCTTATTTGAATATAGATTGAAAGTCACGCTGGCGTATCCTTTCACTCAGAAAAAAATATTCTAATTGAATCTTATTGTTGTTTGAGCCAATAATTATTTTCCAAGATGATTCACGATGTTCAAGGTGCAATCAATCAATCAATTCTTTTAATCTTTCAAATACACATAAACATCGTGCATCGTGTATTAAACTCTCTCTCTATCTCTCTTCAGAATTTGTTTGGTTCTCTTTAAGATTTGAATCTGTATAAATTTGTAGGGGCTATCTTTTATTGTGTTATTTTTGTTTTTTTTTCTCGCTCGTTTGTTTGGCTTTATATTTCATTTTTGACTTGCCTGTTTTTTTTTTGTCATGATTGCATGTGTTTTTGTGTGTATTTTGTATTTTTTTTCCTGAATAAACATTATTATTGTCTTATCGCAGGGTAGAACAATCAAAATAGATTATATTTCACATATTTGTCAATACTCCAAGGAAATTATTATGTACCTACGCCTATTTAAAGTGCTACAAAGTATGAAAAGTATCTTAAAGAAAAAATAACAACTAATGACTCTAACAATTCATTACTAATGTTCGATTTTTAAATGGAACAAACCACTACGGACTTACGACCGTCTTCTACTGTTATTTGGAAGGCTGGTTTAGTGTGATCACTTTACGTTAACAGCGTTTGAAAACATTTACCTATAGGTACGTTTTCGGAAAGCTTATTGATTGGGGAAGTTTTTCCTGTGGTTTGTACGCCAAGTGTATAATACTTTTTGGAGTAACTCCCTTAGAAAAATACAAAATAAAAATGAAAAAAAAACTTACTTGTGATTTTAAAACGTTGTATTTCAGAGGTTTTTGAAATTTTCTTCATGATTTTTTCTTCAACAATTCCTTTAAGTATTCTACAGCTATTTAAAAAATGTATTTTTTAGTTTCCAAAATGGAGCACTTTTTCACAATTTTCAGTTTTAGGTCAAAAGGTGGATAACTAAAGAAAAACTTAAATAACTCGAAAACCACTGGCATTTGACCCCTGGTTAATGGAAACCAAATTTTTGCAAATATTCTTTAGTAAGTATATCCCCTTTCAAGGAATGTATCAAATTACCAGTCACCCTGTATATAGTTAGGGTATTTCTAAACAAAACGTTCAACTGGATCCATTGATTCAATTAAAGAATGTGGTCATGTAATATTATTGGATATTTGTCCATTAACCCATTAACTTTGCCCATTTACCAATAATTAACTTGGGTTTCAACAAGTAAAGCAAAAGGTAAAAGAGTGATGAGGTCCATTAGTTCAGGCCCACCGAATGATTGTACATTTTTCTCTTTTGCCCTCCACCATTACTTATACCTACTGAGGTCAACCCTCATACATAGTATACCTAAGGGGGTTAAAACCAGTAAAAGGAATGTTGATCCAATTGTAGACTTCATTAAATCAAGAGTGTTCGATTTTTTGAGGTAAATTTTATACAAATTCGTACCACTATAGGCTTAAGACCGTCTTCTACTGCTGGCTGGCTGGAAAGCTGGCTTATGCCCTGGGTTCCTAGGTAGCGGTGCGTCGTCTAAAAGACGTCTGTCATTGAAAAGTTTACGACACTACGCCTAATTCTATTTCAATTTTAGTGCGCACTAACTATAATAAGAATTCAAATTTAAGTTAGTGCACATATTTCAAAATAAATGTTCATTGATGAAATGTATATCGGAGTAAATTGAGGGATTCACACTTCAGTACGCCTCTCGCATAATGATTCAGCTGCCTGGCTGATTGCTGCAGGACGATACTCGCAGGCTTACCCAAAAAAATGCACAACCTCTAATTGAATATCCTCTGCTGACTGGAACAACAGCTACTCGACTGTACATATGTGTTAAGCCTAGTTCAGACTAGGTCGAGTAGCGAGTAATTTAATTGCTAAACTACTTGCTACTCGGCCAAAATAGTTCACACTGTATTCGAGTTCAGTCCAGTAGCGAGGAGAATTATTAAAACGATCTTTCTCCTCATTGCTTTGTGCAGTAAATTAAGGAACTCTAATATATAAATGAAAGTCGGGTCAGTGCGAACACTTTTAACTCGAGATCGGCTGAACAGATTCTTCTGATGTTTGATTTATTGGATTCTCCTCCGCTCCGGACAACAGATAAACTAATAAAAAGTTGAAAAAATGGAAAATGAATAGTATAAAATATAATATTAAAGTTAGTATGGAACCGATTTCCTGCGACGTCATAACAACAAAATTATGATGGTAGTTCCCTCTCATTCTTGCAAACGTAATTGCCGCTCTTGAAGAAGCCCGTCCCACTTACTCCAATTTATATACAAAGTCAACATCGGGCGCATAGAGGTAGAATGTCTGCGCGCGCATATTATATTCTCGCGTTGTTCCCGCCTGAGTTTTGAATACGAATGAAATATGAATGTTTTGGAAATATTTTAGTGTTAATATTTTATAACTCAATCGAATTAATTATGTATATTTTATGGGAGCGCAGTGGGGGGGAGGGGGGAGGGGCTTCTCATCCAAAAAATATGACAAAATGGATTGACTTTGTCGAACATGGATACTGGTTAATCTTGAAGACTAAATTTCAGTTATTCACACACGTTTTGTCACCTACTTTTTTTATTTAAATGAATCTGTTTTCGCCAAAGGCAAACACAAATACACTTTCGCCATCTTTCACAAGCAAAGCATGCGTTTTGAAAGTGGCAATGGTCGGCAGTGGGATTCGAACCTAGGACCTTTAGTACGCTGTATGTACGAAAGCCGTCGACTGATACCTCTGGCTACCAGTACCAACAACCACTAAATTACTCGATACTCGACTAAAATACTCTACCAATGTGAACAAGCTTCAGTGATAGTGGTGTAGTTTGCAGTCAGGTGTGTGTTGTGTGTGGTACACCCGCTTTGTAGCAAGTTGCGGCTGACTTCACAGAGGCAGGGCGGAGAATGGGATGAAATTGGAAATACATTTCTCAATAGCACAACAAACAATAATGATTACCTTACCTAGGTAGGTTCTTACACACATACGTGGCGTTTTAGGTAGGAGGGGGGAAATATGAACCAGTCTAAACAGCCTTGATTTTGATATAAAAAAGTCAAAGAATCATAAGAGATTGCAAGAATTGTCGTTAATATCAGAGACTGGAGTGTACATAATATGCAAGTGAAAACTATTGCATACAAATTAAATTTCAATTTTTGAGCATTTGGTACATCACACTAAATTTGATTAAAATTTTCGTGTTATTAAATTTATAAGCACACGTGCGTCATACTTCTTTGACCTATCATAGATGTGTAGATTTCTAGGGGTGGATTCTAATAAGGCCCCAACATAGCTCTTCGTTGGATCAAAATGGACAAACAAAACTATACACGAAATATTGGTGAAGAATAAAAGAAATTGTAAATAACATAATATGCACTTGGTTATTCTGTAGAGAAAATTAAGTGGAAGATACTCCTAGTTATACATAACACCTCCACAGAGGACCTGATGTGGCAGATATCTAGAGCATATAGTTGCCAGTTACATGACCAAAATCATTTTTTGCAACTGAAAGATGAGACTCTAGCTATGCCCTTTTTTCGGGGGCATCAAAAATACGATTAATATTACTCCTTGCAGAGGACCCAGTCGGAAAGAGGCTTCTGGAGACGAGACTCAATAAGCCTCATGAACACATAGAAGGATGTTATAAACAGCTACACAAGTCTTGTCTTGTAAGGATGAAAAAAATAATTTTATGAGTGGATTTTGTTCTTTATTTGAAATATTATACACGGGCGATGGTTGATAGGCTGAGCCACTGAAGGGAAAACATTGGGGTTGTGATGAAGGGGTGGAGGACGATCCTGAGATGACTTATTCGGGGCTTCTGTGCCAACACAACCGGCTAATTATTAATCAAACAAATAGTCTTCAAAAGATGGTTCCTTTTGGAGAAAATAGAAAGGGTTTCCGGTAATAGTTAATTTCAAAAATGTTGATCAAAAATTGCATAAAAAAATCAATCAGCTTTAACTTATAATAAAAAAACTTTCACGATATTAATATCTGTACCTTAGAGCATAAAGTGTGGGAGTCCACTTTTTTGCGATTTTGACTTAATGATACAGTTTTATTCGCAATTGAAGGTTCTATAAGTGGTCAAAATATTGAAGTCACCACTTGTTAAAAAAGGTGACTTTTGAAATTAAAAATATGTTTAAGTCCAATTTTTGTTAGAGCATAATCCATTATATTTCTTATTATAAAGAATATTGAAAATTGTATTAATTAAACATAAAACATGGTCTAATTGGTGAAAAAAAAATATTTTCAGATTTAATATTTTTCATATAGAAAAAAAGTTCGCGTTTTGTAATTTCAAGTTTCACTAAATCCTCTCTCCTGTAAAATTACTAAAATGTGACTCCCACATTTATGCTCTAAGGTACAGAATACAATAAGTATAGGTACAACAATTAAATACATTTTCGATTAATTTTTTTAATGAATCTATGAATACTCAAAGTGAACACGAATACACTCTTCGACTATTTTACAGAAAGCTACTTAAAGCTTGTGTTGTGAAAGAGGAAGATGGTCGCCTCCTGGGATCGAACCCACGACCTCCATACGAAACAGCACGAAAGCCGGCGTCGAAACCGCTAGACTACCAACCACTTCAATTCCACAACAAGTGGGCGGCATATAGGTACATTTATCTGCTAACAAAATTCTTTGTACTGTGTTGTCAGGGGTGGTTTTATTAACCCTGTTTGTTCTAGTGTTGACTCTAGCCCGTTGTCTATTAGGGTTTGAATTGCTTTTTTACGAGGCGGCCTATTAGGTGACATCGGGGCGATGTTATTAGGTTACACGTTACAGGATAATGGCCTTTGTTTACGTTCATGTTTGCTTAACTAGTTCCATCACTCTCTACAAAATACACCGACTGACATAAGTGGGTAATTTGAAATCCTGAACACGATTTGGGTCAAAATGTTGGTCTTCATAACAATCATGTATTACTTTACGCATGGTTCACTGTTTGAAATAATTGAAAGGATATTTTTTCGAACTTCCTAACAAGTATAGTGCCATGTGGATCATCGGTGACCGACCCAATGCTTAGGCCACTGCACGGAAAAGATACCAAGCGCGGATCCAGAGGGGGGTCAGGGGGTCATGACCCCCCCTGGGCTGGGTCCAGGCCTTTAATTTGAAGTACAGTAGGTACTTACATTTATTAAAAAAATACCTACTTTTCTATTATAATTACAAGTTATTGTGGTTCATGACCCCCCCCCTGGATCATGGAAATGACCTTTTTTTTTTAGGAAAAGTTTAGTTTGTAGATATCAAATTTTGGAAATGACCTTTTTTACTATGTCGTGACCCCCCCCCCCTGGCGCCAATGCTGGATCCGCCCTTTGGGTGATATAGAGCAGGTATGTCTAGATTATTGATTAGTATGTCTAGAAAAATGGGCATATGTCTAGATTCATATGCCCATTTTTAGGACTACGAATAGATCTTAAAGAATATCAACTAATGGCACTTTGAATTTTGGAAAGTTAGTTTGATGTGATCAATTTACGTCAACAACTTTCACCATTTCAGTTGTCATATTTTTATCTATAACCCCATGATTTGAACGATAATGTTGGATCCGCGAAATTTCCTGTCATGAGAATTTTCACAGTCTAGTAAAAATCCTAGAATACATAAAATTTCAGGAATACCAAACATTTTTCCCTGTGACTATTCGAGGTGGGCTTTGTACCCATCCGGCTGTTGAAATCCACGGCCAATGCTGGTTGCATACACTACAGGAATAAATTGAATTTTTAAGGTTATGTTGTTCAAAACTTTAATTCAGTGACAAATCAGCTACCAAGTACTCAAAGTACATAGAAAACATTGTGAAATAACTCCTTTATCATTCCGATTTTTCCTACGTGGATATAAAGTGACTTAGGGACTTAAATTCTTCTTCGCATAGTCGTTTTAATTTGACCTCAACAGACCGAAGCCATTGTATCGCATCATCCGACAGTGCGTGCAAGTCATGTAGTCCCTCTTTGAATACGTAAATGGGGCACTCGTTAATCAGGTGTTAGATTATTTGTGTCATCCCACATGCGCATGCTGGTGAATCCATGCATCCCCATTTATGTTGGTTTGAAGCGGTGCAGCCTTGATTACGTCTCATTCGGTTTTTTTCTGGGTTGCGTTGAGTCAGGCAGTTCTTTTAGGTTCTGGTTCCTTACAGACGATGCGGTCCATACATTCAGTCTCCATTTGTCTTCCATCAAGCAATCCGCAATTGTAACAACAGCTAACCAGTACGATTTTCGGGATTTCAGACGGCATGGAGGCGGGTTATCTACATCAAGATGGATTGGTAGATTGTGGTTGGACTCCACTTTTCTTACTTCTTGAAGAAAAGCTTCCTCTCGTCTAAGGTGTGGAGGTGTTATATTAGAAAGCATGCATAGCCAAGTAATCGGTTTTACTGTTTTAATGACTCTCATCGGGATTAAAATAACCCATGTAGGTATAATTCACATTCTTCGTTGGTGGCCTCAAGTTGTGGGTTTAATATCGCTAAGTTCCAGACAAATAATTCTAATGGAAGTGATAAGGGCGGGGAACATATCTTACAAGTGGCTTTTCCATTTCCTCAGGGACCGGGGAGGATATCTGTGTAAGTGCTCCCGGGAGACGGATCACTCTTTAAGCCATCTTGTCACAAGCCCGCTAATACCTCATCCCTTCGCTTATACAACATTCACGGGCTTTTTTGTGCTACATTCGCAAGAATAAATTAACCCGAGATTTTTTTCAACCTAATGTAACATATAGGTAGGTTATTTTATATAAAAAAAAATAGCTGCGCGTGTGTCTCGCTAAAACTCGAGAACGGCCAGACAGATTTGCTAATTTTGGTTTCATAATATTCGTATAAACTCGTGTTTTTTTAAACAGTGTTTCTCACCATATTTTATTTTATTATATATGGAAAAAATAGAAATTAACAAATTTTTTGGTTGTGATTTACTGGAAATAGTGCTACAAGTTTATGCTTAACAGCCGGTTTCATAAAAAGCTTCAAAACACTTTAGTTAAAGTTCCTTTTAAAATTTAAAGACTCCTTTAAGCTGACGCGTTTAATTAAAAATATTCCAGCTAAAATTAAAAATTTTAAAGTTGGTAGCAGTTGGTAGTGTTACTATGGAAATCTATGGAAAACATAGGTTGTTTACCTATATTTTCGCGGAACTTCTGTTGATCTGTCAATTTCATTTCTCAATAGAGCATCAAAGTGCCGTTTTTTATGTTAGTTTATTATTATTGTTTATGAATTAGTAAACGAAATCTGTAAACCATAATATTCTTCCCGTTTTGCTATGTTTTCCGCCCTATTTTAATCATTTTTGTCCACAGTGTCACCGCATACAAAATATTTATCTTTGTGACAGAAAAAGCGCCACGAAATTTTCTATGAACTCTGGTGGTAAAAATTTGAACTACACTAAAGTCGACTTTTAACTAAAAAATAATAATCAATAACGGTACTTTAGCTAAAAGTCGGTTTTAAATGTCGTTTTGTTGTTATGAAACCCGTTATTTTTTAAAGGGAATTTAATGTCTTCTTTATTTTTTATGAAACCGGCCGTTAGTTTGTTAGAAAAGGAATATCAGCCGTAACATAACGAACGCATTATTTTTTGCGACAAATACACAGCATTCTATCTACATAATATTTTAGTCCGTTTATATTTTTGAAGGCGCATCAATCGTAGAAAACAGACGTTAAGGTCAGATATTAATATGCCTAGAGCCGTACAAAATGCTGTAGAAGGTTCTTAAATACAATTTGCTGCATTAACTTTAATATATTTAGAGCTATTTAAAAAACTCAATTTTTTTAGGAACTTCATACAAATTTCTCAAAAAAGACATTAAGCCATCATTTGGAAACAAAATTACTCATGAAAAGTTGAATGGAATCTTCTTCTTCTTGTCGTGTCATACTGTGCGCGTATACAATATGCAATTCTACTTTAAAAACATTATAAAATAAAATGTCAAGGTGTAAAAAGTTAAAATAATAAAAACAAAGGGTCAAAACAATAAAAACGAAAAGACAAGGTAAGTAGGGCAGCCATTTGCGAGCCTACAGGTGGAGATTTTCCTTTGCCCATTGTACGGCCACATCATTGGAATCTTGGTACTACGGTATGAAAATGTAATAAAATAATTGTAGATTGATTTGTTATACATATAAATGTTATTCAAATCTTATTATTCTCAATAAATAAAGATTTAATGAAAAAAAAATGCAAAATAGTTCCTCCATTTTGAAGTTTGACAGCTGCATTTATCACACATAGCACAAATCACCCTCTATGGGTGGAATGCCTAATTAATTATCACAGGGTGTAGGGAATGTAGCTAAGATTCAAACCACAGAGCTCTCTCTATGAAAACTTGCAAATTATGTCGGTAGGTTCGTATAATATTATGAGGTCGGTAAAACAGCTACCTACATTATACTGTTAAGCAATGGGAAGCTAGCTAGACTAGAACCTGTTTAATTACCTACCGATCAAGCCTGACAATCGGAATCAAAAACGTAAAGCAAGACGGGTATAAGCTAGTATTTAATATTTTCACTGCCGCTGAAGAGACAATGTATTTTCACCTCTATGCTTTTTTTAATACGTAGCTCGGATACCGCCGTAAACAAGAAACTCAATGAAATAAAATGTATGAACTAAGTCAAAAAGTTATATTCATACACATTTGCAATATTATATTGCAATAGTTGTAATTTTTTTTAATAAAATTGAATACAAGATTTTCGTTCAACGGCCGTTTAAATAGAGTTCGATTTTCTGGGAAAACATTTCATTACCGAGCCATCTTGTAACAAACGTCAATTAGTTCATACACATATTATGTATGAGAGCTCATGTATTGAATCTCGATTCAATACATGAGCTCTCACGATCTAAATCTTTGACCATGGCTTTCTTTACAACCATACGATATACAATATAATATTATGAAATTATAGTAGGTGAATTGTCGAAAATATGAGTGTTTCTTTGTAACCACTTGTGAAATGGCCGCAGCAGCTGTGAGTTATTTGCCCAAAAACGGGGCTGCCAGTGTCGCCACTCTTGTTGACACTGTCTGTGACCCGCAGATTAATTTCACACTCCAGCTGAAGGGAGTCGTGGTGTCCATAAAGGGTTTAAGAGAGAGCGTGGCCCACTATGTATGAAATCAGCGGAAGTGACAAAATATAGAAATAAAACACTAACTATTTTTTCCCTTACAGCCTGACAATTGACACTACCAACAAGGTTTCTGAAATCGCTGAAGTAATGAAATTTCAACATATATATTACTTTCTATAAATCTACTGTAAAAAAATCTATAATATTATGAATGTTCCTTTCTGTTGGAACGTCTCAGATCCGATTTATCATTCTGACAAATAACCCAGGAGTGTCTGTCAAACAGACGTAGTATGCGAGCATGACACTCATACTAAATACTTGTGTACCTACCTAGTTCTGTTAGTTTCATTTATTTGCTTCATTGTTCGCTGTCTATTGTAACTAGCAGCAAAAAGTGTCGGACAACGCGCTTTGAAAAGGGTTGTTAATTCTTTGATTGTCCTATTAAATCTACCAACCTTGGTAGCCTAACCTAGGCGTTAAGTACTGATCAAGAGGTTCCAGGTTCATTTTCCACTTTTATACTTTTTTATACACATTTCTACCCGGGATTTGCTTGTCTCAGATTGGATGGGACCGTTTGATTAAAAAGAATTACCTCAGGCAATAAATTCCGTCGGCTATACTGACACCTTTGTATAGAAAAGTGTTAGGTTATTGAGCAAATTAAGTCAGTTATTACGTCCCTTAATGGGTCACAATTTAACTCTACTTAGCACGCTTGTGGAAAATTTGACGTTATTTCCCGTAGCAACAACTGTGGAACCTCTTAGCAGACATAATATTATATGTCGATTTGTGCAGCCCATGATTATTGACATAGTAACGAATATTGACTATCAGACGAATAATATAAGTTTGAAAATATTTTCCACAGTTACACTGTTTATGTCATAGTAATTATGTTTAAAAAAATTCGCATGAGGTTAGATTGTTTCAACAAAACAAATATAGGCACTGGGTTACTAACGAAGTTAACATTTATATAATGCGATATGAGAATTGTCTGAACACAAAGAGATCGTATGAAGGGTCATACACGTCATTAATATTGGAATTAGTATAAATGCCCCCCTTCCATATGGCCCTTCAGAGCTTGGCTCCCCTTGACTCTTCTGAACACTAAAAGGCTACATGTCACGGGATCCTGTCAAATGTAGGTATAGTCAAAGGACGGCCGGCGGGAATGTTTATTGATGAAATTTTATTATCTTTTTTACGATATTAAAATTTGTTTAAGGTTTTTTTTTGCAAGCTCGATCGACTTCCCTTTCACCAAACTTGTGCGTGTGTAGGTACCTATATATTGTTATAAGTTCTGTGATAATATTTACGTTTCATCTTTTTTTCATTTTCGCTTTCATCTCACGAGTGACAGTGTAGAAAAATATGCCATCAAATAAAAAACATATTTTTTGGAATAAAACTAAAAAATAAAAACCATGTCTCAAATCGCGTCAAACATTTTATGATAATTTAAATGTTACTTCAATATGAAAGAAAAATAAAAAGTTGAAAATGTTTCTTTAACGCTTATTATTGCACAATGGACGCCCACTGATCTCCCACATCCTGCACAATGGACGCCCACTGATCTCCCACATCCTGCACAATGGACGCCCACTGATCTCTCACATCCAGCATTTCAGGTCCTGGGGACGTTGTCCAATAAAAATAAATTAATTAACACCTTTCTATACAAAGGTGTCAGTATAGCCGGCCGAACTCATTGCCTGAGGCAATTTTTTTTTCAAGTCAACCGGTTCCGTCCAATCTGAGACATGTCAACCCCGGGTTGAAATTTCAAGTGAAAAGTACTAAGATACATTCTCATCCGATCGGGAATCGAACCCTAAAAAGAAGTTAGCGTCTGCAAGCAGTAAAATTTCTACATATTATATTTTTTTATGTAAAAATGATTCAGAACTTAAAGTGAACATAAATTATAATACTTTCAATATTTTTCTGATTTTTTTTCGAGTTTGAACCCATAAACTTTGGTGACACACCATTCCTCCAGCAATTTTTTGGAAACGGGGCTGGTCTCCAGTGAAACAAGGGCTTTAACATGGTAAAGTTTATTCCTTTAAAAGCCCAGGTCAATCTATATGACCCAGAGCCTGGACAGAGACCGAGGGTGGGAGGACCTATCGGGGTTATTTTATAACCCCTTTCGACCTTTAAGAGCCACATTAGGAGAGAGGAGTTATCTCCTTTCTTTTATTGAGAATTTTTCACGAAAAATGTCCAATCTACTAATTGAGTTACTTTGTCAAAAGAAGCGATTCTATAAGTAATAAAAATTACTTCCTTTTGACATTGAAACTATTAAAATAATATCCAAGCTGAAAGGCTCTATATTTAATGTCATCATGGTGTTCTTCGGGCGTGATTTTGATTTTTGTTACTTTACGTTGTAGTTAATTACCTGCCTAACTCCCTACCTACAAATACCCCTAGAAGTATCAAGCAAAGACGCTGGGTACTTTTTCAACTGATTTGGAATAAACAAATAAATCGACAATAAATATTTTCTTGATACATACGTGTGTACGTACATATGTAGGAAGTTGTTATAATATTCTTAAAAGAGGTGAAAACTCTAAGCTACCAAATTGTATTAAAGTATCGGCCATGTTTCGTATGACGACATCATCCACTAATAGCGTTTCTCAATGATGTCGGCGTTGCCTATTGAAAAGTTTCATAAAACTCTTGTGTCTAGATTGATGTTTCTCGATTCTTATGTTATTTCAGGGCTAGATTTAACATATTACAAAACTAACAATTTGAAGCTTTTATTACATAAATTAGTGATCGATTTTCAGAAGTAACTATTTTACAAAATTTCAACCACTACGGGCTTACGACTGCCAGCAAAATCCCCGACATTCCATGCCCCAGCAGGATTCGAATTCGCATCCCTTCAAAATCGAACACTAATCACTGTTTTGATAGCATCAAATTGTTGGTTATATAATATCGAATATGTAACAACTACTGATGACTAACAATTATTCATTACTGATGTTCGATTTTTAAATGGAACAAACCACTACGGGATTACGACCGTATTCTACTATTATTTCGAACGCTGGTGATCACTTTACGTTAACAACGTTCGCTATTAGGTGGTAATGTTTGTCTCCGAAACTCCTAATCATGAGAATTCTCAACATGTCGAAAAATCTCATGTATGCAACAAATAGAAATTTAATAATACATGAAATATAGAGAAAAAAGTTGGAAATTATTGAGAACAAGAGAGCAACCAAATTTAAAGACTGCGAAACTTCTAATCATGAGAATTCTATATAACATGTTAACACAACGTACTTTGTTCGACGTTCTTGCGTGTGGTTAGATAGAGTCTTCAATGGTAAAGAAAGGTTTAATTATTATTAACCGGGAAGTGGTTCCTAGCATTAAAGAGATTGATAGTACCTATAATGGAAGGATGCCGATCCATATACCTATTGACCTAGGGAAGGTCTCAGATGTCAACCATGTTCATATTTCAGGACCCATGCTATAATTTATTTTAGAACTGCTAATAATAATTCTTGATGATACATATTTTCGTACGTAATCAAGTTAAGAAACATGTCCAAAGTTAAAGAAAGAACACTTTTCTATACAAATGTGTCAGTATAACCGGCGGAACTTTTAGTCTACCTAAGTGTTTTCTTCCAGTCAAACGGTCCCGTCCAATTCGAGATAGGCCAACCCCGGGAAGAAATTTCAAGGTAAAAATACACACGTGGTAATATTCTAACCCGACCAGGAATCGTACACGGGACTTCTTGATCAGAAGTAAGCGCCTATACCTGCCACTAGACTACCGAGATCAAAGTACACTTGTTTTCATTTTAAGTGAACTCAATGTCTATTAAAAATATAAAATAAAAGCTTTATTTTACTGAAGAGTACAAATCTATATATACCTATTAATACGTGAAGGAAAAACTTTATGACAATTTTTACGAAAATAGCGTGGATGCAGGAGTATGAAATTTCACACACTTATATTTTATATAGAGAAGGGCAAATGCTAATATATTATATATTTTTTTAAATATTGCATAAAACATATGAGGCATTACAAAACAAAAATGGCAGTGTCAGTTTGGTTACATTTTGTGTAAATTGATTTTTTTATTTAAAAACATTATATTCACCGAGAATTTTATAGGATCTTATTGAAAAATAGGAGTAAATTCTTTTTTCCATGAAAATATAACAATACTGAATAGAAAATGCATACTTTTTTAGATATTCGTCATTAAATGACGGACACTGCCACCTTTGCTTCGAATCAAATGACATTGCCAGATTTGTTTGAAATTTGTGTGTATGGGGCGGCCATATTGGATTTCATATACAAGAAACCACTGCCGGTTTTGTTATGAACTGAGAAGGACACTGCCGCGTTTGTTTAAAACCTACATTCATTTTAAGATTTTCTATGATACACTTTAGATTTTGTTTCAAACCAGTTCAACAGAGCACTGCAGTTTTTTGCCCTCTATCCAACGGCATTACAAACACATTTTTGACCAAAATGTGACACTGCCGTTTTTGTTTTGTAATGCCTCATATATTAAATCAACGAAAAAAACATTACAAACACTACTGTAATGTAATGTATTTGATTCTCACACACACTTCCACAGACTACTTATATAAAGATCATCAACTTCAAATTTAAACAAGTTATGGTCGAATTTCGAGCACTGGTTAACCGCTAGTATGTTGAAATTCATGAGAGAGATTGCTGTGTACCTAATCACGTCTCAGGGTACATTCCGTCAAAGGGGGTTGTTGTGCAAAGCACAGCACACATTTTGTGTGTAAATGTGTTTAGTTGGCAGTCAGCGGGGTGACACACAGTTGCAGAGGGTGCAGACTGCCAATAAGGTGGAGTGGAGGGGCTACTTGTGATTCAGGGGAGGAACACTGCACTGCTGACTGAGGTTCCTACTTACAGAAGATGTCTCTTGAATATAATGCTCATCTCGCCGTAAGACCTGCCATGACATCACGCGACAACTTATGATGCCAGTCCTGTTAGGGTAAGTTAAGCTTTGTACTTGAATATTTTTTTTTACTCTTTTAGTTGGAAGTTTATAATAAAATTAGCTTTCCCAACAGACATTGTACTGTCCTCACTATGAATATTTAGTTCGTATTTGTATCACGATTAATTACTTAATAATAAAGCAATAAAATTCCAAGTGATGCATTTGTTTTGAACCATGTTTACAGGACACGTCATTTTGGTAACCGCACCAACTATCAAACAATTGACAGTTATCTCAAACGCCAATTAAAATTAACAAATATATAAATGTTTATAATATTGTCAAAATTACTAAAAAACTAATAAGTTTACCGACCTCGGTAGCCTAGTGATATAGGCGTGGACTTCAGATAACGAGGTCCCGGGTTCGATTCCAAGTTTTTCCACGTATTTTTCTCAGGCAATAAGTTCCGCCGGCTATACTGACACATTTGTTTGATTACCTTCGTTAAGTTTTTTAAATCTTCTTAACTTTTTTCTTCAATAAGAATGTTATACTGACATTAGCAAACACAACGACATGGACACATTAAATTTGAAATGTTGATATGTACCTACAAAAGGTTTTCTATTATTATTAACGACCAATTATATTTAAATCTATTCTCAATATCCCACCATTTCCAACTCCACATTCCACTACAATATACCACCTTCAAAAAGCTTCCTGCGCCCATTATAAGGTGCTTTTAATTTTACATTTTGTTTCTATGAAGTTGATAATCTTTATAAGTAGTCTGTGTCAGTGTGTGTAAGTATCTAATACTAGACATTACAGTAGTGTTTTAATGTTTTTTTTATTGATTTAATCTAATTTTTATGCATAACTAGCTTTCCTTTCCCGCCAGACGTTGTCCTGTGGTTCTAACCCGAGGCGGCCCGTTCATATGTTCACAATGTGCACTGCGCCCTCAGAAAAAAATCATAATTAATGCGATTGAGTTAAACAAATAAAATAATAACATTAAATATTTCCAAAACATCCATATTTCATTCATATGTAAAGCTCAGGCGGGAACAACTCGAGAATATATGTGCGCGCAAGCATTCTACCACGCCTATGAAGTGCCGATGCTGCGTGTGCACATGAAAGTGCCCGATAATTTTGTTGACCTTGTATGAAAATTAGAGTATGTGGGATGGGCTACTGTAAAAGCGGAATTTACCTACGTTTGCAAGAATGAGAGGGAACTAAAATCAGGTGCAGTAAACAATAATTTTGTTGTTATGGCGTCGAAAGAAATCCATTCCATACCAACTTTAATATTATATTATTTTATATTAGTTATAATGTTATACGGAGCGGAGAAGAATCCAATAAATCAAACATCGGAAGAATCTGTTCATCCAATCTGAGTGTTCGCACTAACCCGACTTTCTTTTATAATATTATAAAATTTGTCACAAAGTTTTTCCCTCACGAATTACTACGTATATAGGTAAATAGATTGTAGTCTTAGGAAAGAAAAATGCAGTATAATTTAGGTTTTTGGTTCTCTCTCCAGAAATCATTCAATCATCACTAAATAATGTAAATAGATTAACTTAAAAGTAAACACATATTATAATGGAGAGAGTAACATATACACTGCTCACCCACGTAGGTACTAGGTAGGTACATACATATATGTCGTCTTGGGAGAAGTTGAGCAAAGTTTTCGGTTTTACAGTATGAGGATATCCTGAAACAACACTCCACAACTTAACTCCACCAACAAACAATAACACAGCCTCCAACGAGCGGGGCGGCCTCCCAACAAGTTGCTGACGGCGAACGGAAGGGACTGTCTGCCGGGACACGGTGTGTGAAGTTTTCTATCATTTCACTTAAGTCTCCGTGTTCGTCATTCAAGGGAAATTTACCTTTTTCAATTTCAAAATGTGTTTGAGGGTGACAATAGGATGGGTGTACGAGGGTTGGTAATTTATATATAAACATATGTTTAGATTCCTGTGACCTTTTCTTTAAGATCTATTCCTGAAAAAGTCACAAGAATCTAAACATAATTAGAACGTTGTGCACCAACAAAGCCATTAGGCAATAAATATAAGACATTAACAAAAATGAATATAGTCATATCCTGGCGCCAAATACATGACAGAGGTCGCAGTCTTTAAATTTGGTTGCTCTCTTGTTCTCAATAATTTTCAACTTTTATCTCTATTTTTCATTTTATCATTAAATTTCTACTTGTTGCATACATGAGATTTTTCGACATGTTGAACATGTTGAGAATTCTCATGATTAGGAGTTTCGGAGACAAACATTACCACCTAATGGTGAACGTTGTTAACATAAAGTGATCACACTAAGCCAGCCTTCGAAATAACAGTAGAAGACGGTCGTAAGCCCGTAGTGGTTTGTTCCATTCAAAAATCGAACATTAGTAATGAGTTGTTAGAGTCATTAGTTGTTATTTTTTCATAAACATATGTAGTAGGTATTTTAAAGTAAAAATGTCTAACTAATTGATTTGAAATAGTAGAGATGGTGCTGGGTATTTGTATATTCACACTATTATGTTTGCGGTTTTTATGAATTTCTAATGTTTCTAATGCTATTCTTCGGTTTTTTTCTCTTTCTGAGTGTAATACCTTAACATCCATGACGAATTTGTGGTCATGCTCTATGCAGTGGTCTGCCATCTCAGAGTAGCCAGTGAGACCACGGAATGCTCTTTGAGTCTAGTAGTAATTGCTCTGCCTGATTCGCCGATGTATTTTGCATCACAATCCCCACACCATAGCATATATACTCCCGCATCATCCATGCTATCTTTGTTATTGTATAAAAATCTATTAATATTATTATTAGTATAAAACGCGCTTTTATTTGCTTCTTTGTGACTTTACTAAGTGATTTGGTGAAAGTCTTTTTGAGCGATGCGATGGAATACTTTGATTTTTTTTAAATAATAATTCATCTGGGCCATTCTTTCATATTTTATTTCAAAAAAATAAGAATTTTCCTTGAAAACATCGATCACATTATTTTGATACGCGACTTTTCATGTAGGTAGGTACCTACAGTCTTAAAAATATAGACCGTATTTCTTGGGCACACAAATAAAGGACACTGTGGTTTTTCTATGAAAAGGGTCGGAGCTACCTACATCACAAAATATTCGGAACATTCCCCAAAAATATTATATTCTACATAATATTATGTTACATCGAGAAATAATAATTGACAAGGATGTACAATGTACCTACACATTACGTCGGATGGGTCTTCATACAAAGATGATAGAATTAAATTATTTTCTTACATCAAAAAGTTGCTACATTTTATTAAAAACTAGCTTTCCCGACAGACGTTGTCCTGTAGTGCTTACTGTGAATATTGAATTCGAATTTGTAATTTGTACAAAAATACGTTTATTTGCTGTCTGCGAACCAATATTTTTTATGTCAAGTAAACAATAATTTTGTTATAGAATTTTTCACAGATGGTGTTGGCGTCACAGGAAATTCGTTCCATACTAACTTTAATATTATATTTTATATTATTTCTTATGCATTTTTCAACCATTATGTTATCCGGAGCGGAGAAGAATCAAATAAATCAAACATCGGAAGGATCTTTTCAGCCGATCTCGAGTTATACCTACCTAAGTGTTCGCACTGATCTAATATAAAAGTAT
Organism: Mystacides longicornis; assembly: GCA_963576905.1. NCBI lineage: Eukaryota > Metazoa > Arthropoda > Insecta > Trichoptera > Leptoceridae > Mystacides > Mystacides longicornis. Next base: position 288,049 of record OY756432.1, read on the forward strand.
CCATAACAAATACTTGTTTGTAAACATTTTGATTTTAACAGGTGTGTAAGCAAATTGCGATGAAAATTTTAACTCGTGTTATTCAAGAATCTGTGGTAGGTACTTTTCTAAAAATTAGGGCAATTATTGATCTAGGGTTACTTTATTATATACAAAGAAAATCATTTCAAATTTTATTTGTCCATACGCTGATATACTCGTAAAAGTGATAAAAGAATTCACACTGAATAGTAAAATTTAAAGCGTTGAATTTCGGTTAGTTAAAGCATACAACGTATAAACCCACGAGGCAGATCTCAAGATATGAAAGTTATAATTCCTAATAATACCAGGCTCGTACTTAGTGAGTCTGTCCCCTCTGGCTAATATGCAAATCAATCCTTTAATCCTTTACAAGAGTGTCAACACAGCCTGTATTACTCAATTCCTAAGACGATATGCTTCAGTCAACCGCTCAAGATTACCATCAGATAAATTGGAATATTTCGCTCAGATTACAATAAATATATTTTGGCCATATTTAAGCAGAATTTAAGTAATTACACATTTATTCTTATTTTTCAAATCGGGACAGTGAGGTCGATCACCTCACGCCCTTAAACCTCAATAATTGGTCAGAAAAGGCACAATGAGCCTCGGACGCCTTCAAGCGCATTGGAGAGCTCTTGATGCCTCCCTATGCTCCCGAGTGGGGCTTAGGCCTCCCGCATTGTGGGTTGGTTAGGGGGGATCCGCGGCGGGCTTGATTTGTATGGGGCCGGCTTTTCGGTTTGATTGCTTTGGTCGAGCTGGGGGGTCGGGTTTGCTCCAGATTGGTCTCCTCCGGGCTGGCTTGCGTAGAGTGTGTGACCTTAACTGGAATATGTATGTATGTATGTATTCTTCAAACAAATTATTTGTAATAAACAAAAATAAATTAAAATCAACAAAAAATTTGTCAGTTCTACTTGAGTTTATTCGGTTAAAACGTTTTCGGACAACCGACGAAAACGTTTTAACCGAATATACTCAAGTAGAACTGACAAAGTTTTTGTTGATTTTAATTTATTTTTGTTTATTTTAAAATGTTCTACAAAGTTGCTCGCGACAAAAAAATTTAAAATTATTTGTAATTTTGTAATACTTAGTCATTATACCAATTTATAAAGAAAACAAACTTTGTAGTCTTACTATAGACTACTTATATTATTTCCGAAGTATATTTTCGGCCGACCATGCGACCATCTTCAGCGGAGAGTTTTTTGGACTAAACAATTATTTACATTAGTTACAATTTAATTTTAATAGTAACTTACAACAAACAAAATATGTTCATGTATGCACTTAATACACTAGTCTATCATATTCTGTGCATCTTATTTCCGACAAATCTTTACAGATGGCGTTGGTTACCTCATTTAAGTGGTCATTACTTTTTCCACATAGAATTACTAAGTTAATAAGATTGTAAAACGTAGTAAGTTGGTATATAAAATGAAAGAAGTTATTTTTATCTTATTATTACATTTTACATTAGAAGTAACAAGTGTGCTGTAAAAGTTAATGACATAAAGAATCTACTCGTATAAGTCCAAAGAAGTCCCCGAGGACTGCCACTATAGCAATGATAATATTATTCTATGGTGGTGTCTTTCAGAACAGATTTTCACATCCGATGCTTGAGTGCTCCCATCGACCCCTCCCGCTGGTGTCGATTAGAAAAATATGATATAGAGGGGGATGGAAGTTGCGAGAAGAAAAGGCGAAACTTGCGTTAAGCTTAGTAATGAATTCACTTTGCATATTGGCAACCCGATACGATAGTATGAGAACCGATGTGGTAGATAATTATCCTTTTTTTATATATAAAAAATAATATTAAAAACAATTTTAGTAAATTCAAAATATTATTATTGTCAATCTACTTATTCTTTTCAACTTATAATAAAACCTTTATCTTGCTTTATATAAATTCATTAGTCAAATATAAAAAAAAAAACAAATTAAAATTGTTAATTTTATACCATATGTTTACAACCTCTGCCTATCTGTGTGCGTACCAATAATATTTTATATTCGTTTTAAGCTTTAGTTTCTAAGTCACCTGTGACCATGCAGGACCTGTTCCTGCGAAACTAGTCAGGTAAATAAATATAGTGGAATAACAAATCAATTGTTTCATTTAAATTATTTTATTTAAATAATTCCACCAAGAATGCACGTTCAATACGTTAATTTTATTAGATAATTTTTTATTCAATTCTTTCATCTTCGTAAAAATAATCTCTATTCTTCTAAAGAAATACAGGAGTGTAAAGTGTAATAAGCGTGTGAACTATTTTTGTATCTGATCGACGAGACCTCATTTTTTAGTTTGAATCACTGCGGACTGAATAGTGTCTTCAACATATAAAGTTTGCTCGCTTTACGCTGATAACTTTCGACATTAAGACTTTTGTACTCGTGTAACATGTCGGTATTCTCTCTCTCTCCCTGGCTTGCTCCCAGATTAACGTCGATTTCGCCAATGTATAGTGCGAAAAAATGTACTGTCCACTGGAACATATAAACAATTAAAGAAAAAATAACAACTAATGACTCTAACAATTCATTACTAATGTTCGATTTTTAAATGGAACAAACCACTACGGGCTTACGACCGTCTTCTACTGTTATTTCGAAGGCTGGCTTGGTGTGATCACTTTACGTTAACAACGTTCGCCATTAGGTGGTAATGTTTGTCTCCGAAACTCCTAATCATGAGAATTCTCAACATGTTCAACATGTCGAAAAATCTCATGTATGCAACAAGTAGAAATTTAATAATAAAATGAAAAATAGAGATAAAAGTTGGAAATTGTTGAGAACAAGAGAGCAACCAAATTTAAAGACTGCGACTGCTGTCATGTATTTGGCGCCAGGATATGACTATATCCATTTTTGTTAATGTCTCATATTTATTGCCTATTGGCTTTGTTGGTGCACAACGTTCTAATTATGTTTAGATTCTTGTGACCTTTTCAGGACTTTTCAGTCCTGAAAAGGTCACAAGAATCTAAACATAATTAGAACGTTGTATATAAACAATTATTTAAACGAAACAAAGACACTTGTATTAAAATATAAAAAGTGGACAATTAATTTTTGTACCTATTAAAAGTTTTTTTTTTTTTTAGCTCTGCACTCGTTTTCGAGTGATTCGGCTTATTAAAAGTTGGTAGGTGACTTATTATTTTGTCTTTACAATAATGCATACTGTTATGTCTAAGACAATTGCCGTATGACAAAAAACAAAAATATTCGTATAAGTACATAATGTTTAGTAAGGTAGGTATGAATAAACGTTACCAGGAAATACCGGAAGCTAGGAGTGGGGGAGTGTCCTTCCTGTGTTCCTCTCCCTCCACACCTGCCTGTCCCTATTATCTTTGATGGCCGTCAATGTGTCCAGAGTGATCCCGTCTCAATTCAGAGGCATTGACGGCTGTCATGCCGCCCATCCTCTCACCTCTTTCGCAATATTATTCCACAGGATCCATGCCGTGTTTTTTCATTTCACACATACCTATTAATAAAGGCTTGTGAAATACACTGAGGAACATTTTTAAGTTCCTTAAGCTAAATAGTCGTGAAAAAATACGAAAGAGTTGTTAAAATGTTAAGCTATCTTTGTAATTTTTTTTCAGCCGTTCAAACAATCACAAGGATGACGTTGAGAGACAGAACACCCACATAAGGTCAATATCAAACAGATCAGCAGGACCAAAAGATCACTAAAGAGATGGGGGACAACTCGACGAAGGTTTTAAGCTTTCTGGCGAAAAATGTCTTTAATACTAAAACTTGCTGTGAGTGCGATTAATATTATGAAATTAATAAAATGGTAAAACTTGTTTTAGAATACATACAACATAAATCTTAATATTATACAAAAAAGTTTTCTATAATAAGTAAAAAATAATAATACCTATCCATATTGAAGGATAATGTATTCTTCTTTAGTGATAAAAAGCATCAGCCTTCTTAGTTGGCTTGATGTTCTCTAATAATTCTTTCAGGGAAACCACAAAACAATCTCTGTTACGACACCCTTGGTATGGAAAATGTTTTTATTTGTGGGTTTAAGAAGTAGGAGTGTACAATAAAAAAACAAAAGCAAGAATGGAAAACGAATTATAATAAATAAACAGGGCGTTTGATAGAACGTTAGACAAAATGCTATGGCAGATAGATGAGAAGCATATGAATTCATTTTTTTCCAAATGTATTGTGCATACATTTGAGACGAAAACAATAATACTAAGTTGTATCTCATTGATTGCTAAATAAAAAAATATACATGTCAACTGGTAAAATTTTGGGTTTACCCATAAAAATCCCAAAAAATAAGTAAGCACCCTATATAAATTTTAAGTAACCACAATATGTTCCAGATGATCTCCTCTATCTGCCATACCAACTTAACTTTCTACAAAACACCCTGTATACCAAACGATTGGATAGATTGCCGGAAAGTAGAAAAACCAACTAACCCATGTTTGTAAAAACGCGTATAATATTATGTAAGATAAACTGAGCCAAAATATTTTTTTATGAAGGACTTATAAAAATTAACACCTATAATAATTAATGAAATTCGTGAAAATATAATTAATGTTTTGTTGTATTTCGTATTATTTTTCGTAATTAGTTTCATACCAGACATAATATTGTACCTATAGGTTTCTGTCTACATAGGTATGAGATGTCTAATTTTTGGAGGGTGTCATGGTAATAGTGAAGGTTGGATGCGCATTACAGATGAAACGGATATCCGGTTACTATCCGGTATCCGACGAAGTAAACACTATTCGCTCGAATAACAGATTTAATAAAAAATATTTTAGGTAACTAATTGAGAATTGCTTGATTTTATAAGTATTACATAAAAATACAATCAGTAGGTACCTACCTAATCATAAGACGATCTTTCAACTTAAGTAAACATACTGCGCCATGGGCAAATTATGGTGAATGAATACTAAATTATAAATACTAAATTAGTTGTTGATAGTTGATACATACATATACAATCACACTAAGCCAGCGTTCAAAATAACATTAGAAGACGGTTGTAAGCCCGTAGTGGTTCGTTCCATTTACAAATCGAACATCAGTAATGAATTGTTAAGGGTCTTAGTTGTTACATATTGATTACGCTTTTTTTTAATTAGGCCGGCTTCACAAATAAGTCAATATACTGAAAGCTAAACTTGCAATCAACAAAAAGGATACCAGATATTCAGCGGCCGAACATCCGGTATCCGGCTAAACTGCTATCCGTTTCATATCTAATTGCACCCCACCCACTGGGTGTCGCCTCCACAGACAGGTGTCGCTCCCCACGGGAATATTTAACAAGATAACAAACTTTCCAATAAGTTTCATATCAAAGTGTTCTTTGATTTTCGATTTTGTCACTACATAGAAAATAATTTATTAAAACTCATCCCGTAGTTCCTGTTTTCAATTCTTCTCCTTTGATTTATTATGTATCTCTCTATATTCCTAGTAGTTAGGCACTACATTTTCTACATTATATATATTTTACATTTAAAGTTTAACTACATTTATTTAAATTTTATATTTCTTTTACACATTTTCATTTTTCTTTATAATTTCGTTTATTTTCTACGTAATTTAGATGTTTTACATTTTTGTATTTTTAATAATAAGGTTGTTACATATATACAAGATAACGGTAGCCTATACTCAGAATCGTAGAGCTTACATCCTTCGGACATGAAGAGACCACCACCAAATGCCTTCAAAAGTAATAAGTTGGGAGGGTGCAAAAAAGATAACAAAGAAGAATAAGATACCTTTTATAACTAGAGATCCTCTTAATACTCTTAATTGGGTGAAAAAGTGCCAAAATAGAAAAAGTGCCTTTCCCAGAAAAGTACACATAATAATTAAATGAGCGTCTAACTGTTACGTCTACTGCTGTTTCTTTTGACTGACGGAGAACATTAGAGTGTGCAGTTATCGATCCGGCTCGAAGGACGATTTGGACATATAGACAGAAGTGTTTTAAATATGAAAAACACGCAACACAATACAGTTTCGCTCTAGCGACTTATGAGCTCGACTCATACTGCAGGTCAAATAAACCGCAGACTAAACCACTACACTGAATTTTTGGTGCCCATCAAACGTGTTAAGTTACTAAATTATTCGCCACTTGAATACATTGCTCTATTGAAAGGTGCTCACTGAACACCAAGCGAACATAGAAGCAGGACCTAGAAATAGAGTACACATTCTTTTAACGTTGATTTTGGACACCATGGAAATAACAACGAGCAAGCACTAATTATAATGGGCGATGACAGGTTACACGCGCCAGAGTTCTGTAGGCCTAGACAAAATGCATTTTGCGATCGACTACAAACGTATTCTTCGACAATGTAGAGTAGGAAGAAAATTAACTGTTCACTTTTTATATTTTTATATAAGTGTCATTGCTTGGTTTAAATAATTGTTTATATGTTCCAGTGGACAGTTAATTTTTTCGTAGTATACATTGGCGAAATCTTCGTTTGTAGTCGAACGCCAATTTGAATTTGTCTACGGGGGCTGGTTTCCTTGGTGACAATATCAACGATTACGAAGATAATAATATACTCTATTTCCTGCTCTGGCTCTCTGTTCGTTTGGTGTATATGCACCCCTACGGTATTTGTCCATGTCTTACGACCGGTTTAATAAAAAGCGACTAAAGAACTCTATATCTAAAGGAACTTTTAAAATTTAAAGTCTCCTTTAAGTTGACACGTTTCTTAAAAAAGTATTCCGGCTTACTTTAGCTAAAGTTTGAAGTGTCAAAAAAAATATTTGAATGTTGGTAGCAGTTGGTAGTATTACCATGGAAATCTATGGAAAACACAGATTGTTTACTAATATTTTCGCGGAATTTCTGTTCTGTCAATTTCGTTTCTCAATAGAGCATCAATGTGCCGTTATGTTGATAATTTATTATTATGGTCTATGAATCAGAAACGAAATCAGTAAACAATAATATTCTTCCCGTTTTTCCATGTTTTACACCCTATTTTAGTCATTTTTGTCCACAGTGTCATAGTATACAAATGTTCATCATTCGTGACAGAGAGAGCGCCACGAAATTTTCTATGAACTCCGGTGGTAAAAGATTGAACTACACTAAAGTCGACTTTAAGTGCCAATAACGGGACATTTACCTAAAGTCGACATTATATGATATTTTGTTGCTATGAAACGCGTTATTTTTTAAAAGAAACTTAACATCTTGATTTTTATGAAATCGGCTGTTAGTAACAAAACGGATGAGCTGGATGATAATAATATAAGTGACACTTACCCAGAGCATACTCGCAGACCGGCCCCAGATAGACGTGGATGCACTTGTCCGCGTAGCTGTCTATGGCGGAGATGAGGGCGTAGGAGGCGTCGCACTTGTCGTCGTGAGGATACCAGACCACCTCCAGGTTGCTGGGGATGATCTCCTGGCTGCGCAGGTCTTCCAACGCCAGGTCCAGGACGGGCATCACCTGGAATGCATCAGACCTCACATTATACATTCGATAATAATTATACAATGTGTTTTCTCGAACCTTAATCATACAAAATTTGCGAATAATAGAAAAAAAAACAAACAACCGTTTTGGAAAAACACTCATCCTTCTTCCTTAATAGGAGCGCTGTACTTTTTTAGAGATTCTTTACTTCATCGTTTTTTTTTATTCATTGTCTTTCCAATTAAGTGGCAAAGAAACGTCATTTTAGAAACGTTAAGTTACCACGAACCACGTTTTTAGTCAAGTAGATAAAAAAAAATTTTTTTTTACTCTTTTTATTGTGATATTAATAATATTAATATTAAAATAATAATAATATTTAAATATTATTTTGATATTAATAATATTTAAATTTATATTTAGTATATAGCATTGTATTTAATTTTAATTTAATTTATTTTTTATACAATGATGTATGCTTTATATGATATATTGTGATTTAATAAATCAATGTTTTGAAATAATAATAATATAACACTTTATTGGGTAAAAATATACATAATTAACCAAAATTGGCGATATTTAGCGTTATTTGTGAACAGCCCCCGTAGACAAATTAAAATTGGCGTTCGACTACAAACGAAGATTTCGTCACTGTATAGTGTGAAAAAATTATCTGTCCACTGGAACATATAAACAAATATTTAAACCAAACAAAGACACTTACATATATAAAAATATAAAAAGTGGACAGTTAAGTTTCTTCCTACTCTACATTGTCGTAGAATTCGTTTGTAGTCGATCGCCACATGTAATTTGTCTAGGCCTACAGTTCATTTTGTCGCACTATACATTGGCGAAATTATCGTTTGTAGCCGAACGCAAATTTAAATTTGTCTAAACCGGCTGATCGGATAGAATTTTTTAAAAGAATTTAGTTTTCGCATGTTTTTATATATTTCATTTATTTCTAATATAATTTTTTACAAATGCATCGATAATAAAATGTAAAAAATAATTGAAAACAAAGGTTTTCTAGTGGTTACTTAACGTAAAAGTGAAGGGTGAATATTGTTGACACATATGACCCGACGTAGAACAACTTCCTCACCAATCCCTTAGAAAAGCGTGGCATTGTAATGCCAATAACGTCTCGAATATCATGTCACATTGGGGGTAGTGAAAAGCCTCTAAGATTACAATATTGTGTAAAATGGTGGATCATAAACGCAATAGATGTTGCGTGTATTCAGGCGCAGTGCTAGGCGAAGCAAGAAATTGAATTCCCGTCAATTATTGTCGCAATATAATGATAAAACTTAGATTAAAACCTAGATCGAATGACAGAATTTAATAAAAGGGCTTAATTTTTTTACTGTCTCATAAGATCGTCCCTTAAAAAGGATCCCAATTTTGCTTTACCACGTTGAGAACTGAGGACATTTTGACATTTCTTCCCTCAGCAACAGTTTAATGTAGGATCAATAATTCCCGCAGAGACCTATTATTATTAATTGTCATAGAAACTATCGATTATGAAAAATATTCCCCATAATCGGATTGCTTTTGTCATTTTTGTACGAAAAATATCTCGCGCGGGGTTACGGACGAACTAAATCGATTATTTAAATAAATATGTGCTCACTCAAAGTGAACACATAACTCTTTGACTCTTTCACAGTAAACTACTAAAAGCTTGTGTCGTGAAAGAGGAAGATGGTCAGCACCTGGGATCCAACCACAATCTCTATTTCGCGTAGTGTTAAAAGTGTTTCAAGTTACGGGCAAACTTACCAATAAAGAATACTTTTGTGATTTTATATAGAACTAGCTTTCCCGACAGACGTTGTCCTGCGGTTCTAGCTCAAAGTGGCCCGTTAATATGCACATGATGTGCACTGCGCCCCCGTTAAACAATACAAAATTAATTCGATTGAGATAAGCTAATAAAATAATAACATTAAACTATTTCTGAAACATCCCTATTTCATTCGTATTCAAAGCTCTGGCGGGAACAACTTGAGAAAAATGCGCTCGCGCACACACCCTACCTCGCCTATTACCAACACGAATATGCCCGATAATATTGTTGACTTTGTATGAAAATTTTCTTTAACTATCGAAACGGTGCAGTGGAGTAAGTGGGATGGGCTACTTACTGTAAGAGCGTATGCGAGAATGAGAGGGAACTACCCGTGATGTCGTGGGCGCGTCCCAGTAACCTTTCCATACAAACTTAAATATTCTATTTTACATCATTTGTTATCCATTTTTTTCACTTTTTATTATTTATTCTGTTATCCGGAGCGGAGAAGAATCCAATAAATTAAACATCAGAAGAATCTGTTGAGCCTATCTCGAGTTATGAGTGTTCGCACTAACCCGACTTTAATTTATATAGTAGATCCTTAACCTTTCATACAGTTATCAAAAAACGAGAAAAAACTTATTTTATTCTGTTTTGTAGAATAAATATGAAGAGAGACGAAATTGTTGATATAAGAATGTTTATTTACTGAGATAGGTAGAGAGACGGAATCAACACAGGAGTGGGGTAGACAGAGAAGCCTGCGGGTGTTAAAATCCAATCCCAAGTAGAGATTACTAGAATACCGACGTACGGAGCCGCAGACAAAGTGTACGTAAAACGTCTTCCTTTGAGCCAGGTAGCATACTTTGTATGTTTCTTGAAGGTTATGTTCGTTAGTAGTACCTAAGTATTGCTAATCAAGGCTGAACCAACATTTTGTTAATCTTAACTTAGCTGATAGTTAGAACTTTTTTAAACAAACTTATCGTTTTGATGTAGTTGCTAGGCTCTTAAGCCGTACATTGAACGAATAAATAAATAAATATTGCAAAAAAAAATGAGTTTAACCTTTTAAATTATTTCATTCATTTTATTTCAGTGAGCGTCTTGTTTACTATGGTATCCAAGCTGCGCTGGATGTAACTAAACGACAAGCTTACACTGTCTTTTTCGCGTTTTCATTAGTAGTGAAAGAGATACTTTCCAAAGCATGCCCCATCGTAGCGCAGCCACTCTACCCAATAAAAAACTGTTTTTTTTTGTTTTTTTGAAAATACAGTTATTATTTGACTCTCACCTCAGATCTCACAATTTCGGATAAAAAAAACATTTAAATGATAAATCTGTGAGACACTAAGGTAGGTACCTATACTGTTATTAAAGTGAAGTGTTCATCTCTGATGAGGAATGTTCTGTGATTTGTATTATTACGTAACAAACATTTGTCCTGACAAATAACGGGCAGGCTATGTGGATGGCGCTGCGTCGGCTTAAGTAATGGAGCCTTGGAAAAACCTGAGTACACGCGAGGCTTACCTACTTCAAACAGGCGATCCATCAGCTGGAGTAGGAAGGGAGGAGAGACCAGGAACCTCGCGAGTGACAGCGGCAACTAAATGAGTGGGAACTGGATGGGTATTTTCACAAAACGGCCTTAATACAATCTCGTTGCTACACCATTTTGATGATTCCATTTTATACCATATGTTTACAACCTCTGCCTATCTGTGTGTACCTACCAATAATAATTGTATTCGTTTTAAGCTTTAGTTTCTAAGTCACCTGTGCCCATGCAGGACCTGTTCCTGTGAAACTAGTCAGGTTATTAAATTTGTGGAATGACAAATAAATTGTTTTTTTTTTACCGTATTATACCAAGATACTTTTTTTTATAGAAACACTTCAACTAAATCTTTTTAGCGAATTGTATCGTAGCGAATTGCTTGACTTATAACACGACATGTCAGAGTACTTTGAAAAGTACCACATTCTTCGAAAATTCTTAAATTGCCATTAAGCCAAAAAAAAACATAAAATGGGTCTTGGTATGTTATACCGTTTTAATTTCTTAATTTCTAATTCTTCTTTTATTGTCATATCAACGTTTCTAAATCGAATCTCACACTATACACATAAAATACGGATCTATCAATGATGGCCAAACTTGGTGCAGAAGATACAAAACCGAGCTCAGTGATCTCTACCAGGATATCAGCGCAATCAAGTTCATTGAGATTAACTACAGATGGTGCTGTCTGGGTCATTTGCACCTTATAGAGGATCCAAAAGGGTGTTAGAAAATGACCCAATCGATAGCTGGAGGACCAAATCTATGAGACTCAAAGTGACGAGCACCTCCTCACTTGTCGAGATATGCCTGTGAGGTGTGATATGCAAGACCTTATCATGAGTATAACGACAATGATGTTGCAGCTGCCGAGTATTGGAGTGGAGTGGTCTAGTAAATGGATGGTCGGATTCATTAAGTAAGTATATACCTATAATAGTTGGATGGCGGGTTTTTTTTATTTATTTGTCACAGACTTTCGGGTTCTGGAAAAAGTAAAACTGGAAATTGGCAGGCAGTGACACATTAGGATTGAAGCTTTTTAGATACAACACGGGGTGTAAGGCTGAAGATGATGGGATAATGAAAGGTTTTTTGTGAACTCGCTTGCTGATAATTACCAGAATTTAGTTAAAAATGACTACAGCGAATAAAAACACTGAGCGAGGTGGCATTTTGATTTCGTTCATGTACACACCGTGATGTGATTGCTTACACACGCAATTAGCCTCTAATTTCACACGCTTAAAAAAGGTTAATTGCTTAACTCCATGTTTCATTAATATTCGTTTGTAGACATAACGCAACTTTTTTATATTTTTTTTCCGATGTTAATAAAGGCTTCGCGTACCCTTACTCGTGGTGGATTACATTTGAAAATTTGGAAAAAAAAATTAAAAGGTTTCGTGGAACCACACTACTCTTATCCCGGTCCAGTACCGAATGTTCTGCAACCACAAAGTTATACCTTTTTACCAGCTCCTCTACCTTCCCCTATTACCATTAAAAAACCAAAAAAACAAAAAAACCAAAACCATTAAAAAATACCATCGAGCTAAATACAAAAATTGATTATTTAGCTACTTCCATACTTCACAAAATAAACATGGCAAAAAGGAATCAATATCTTGGTCTGATTAGGGGTTATTGATAAAAAAAAATGTCACTTACGGTGGAGAGAGAAGCCATGGTGGTCGTGTTCTGGGAGAGGATGACCGCAATCCTCAGTTCACATCTCAGCTCGTCACACAGCACCTCGCAGCTCCTGTACTCTTGTTCCCTGCAGTATCCACTCACCTCGGAGCCTTCTCCAAGTCTTGCAGCCAGCATCAGCAGGAGCATCTGCAGCAAACTGAACCGACTCGCCATGACGGAACTTTACCAACAAACCGACTAACGACAAGGGCGGGGCATTTTATTATTAACACAATAAATAATTAAAAGATCAATCATTAACATTTGTTTTAAAGACTGGATATTGATTACGAATTATTTATAGAACGGGCAGCTTATCTCGCAGTTATCAGTCCACGCGTATCAGAGCTCCTATCTCAGATAACACCGCTATCTGCCTCACGCATTTTTGTATTTTTGTTCCAAAGTTTATTAATGGCGACAGACATCATAATATTGTATTTATTTTTAGATGTAATCACTCACTAACTCACTCACACTAACACTAACACTTGATCCTCCACTGCCACCGGTGGTGTTATCACCTGAAAAGAATAATCAATTGTCAGAACACAAACACTTGAGGGAGATTGGAGTGGAACACAAGAACACTCAATCAACCTCAAATAATCAACAATCAAAATGATAATTTAATTTAAACAGTGATTTATTGTGAAACTTCATATAAGGCACAGAAAAACACTAGGTAGGTACTACTGGAAGAGCGAGCTTCAATTACATTTTTGAAAGTGCAAATGTGATACGTAATTTAATCTCATTATTTTAACCTATATTATTTAGTTACTGTAGACAGGGGATTACAATGGGGTGCACATATTGACCAACTATGTAAGTAATTGAATTCAGCCATCTACGCGATAAAAAAGGTTAAAAGAAATATGTGGGATTAACACAGCCAAATCAATTTCGAAGTGGTTGGTGGCCCAGCAGTTACAACGCCGGCTTTCGTACTGCGGACGTCGTGGTTCGATCCCAGGTGCCGACCATCTTCCTTTTTCACGACACAAGCTTTAAGCAGCTTACTGTGAAAGAGTCAGGGAGTGTATTTGTGTTCACTTTGAGTGAACACAGATTTTATAAAAAAAAATATTATGCTTATTTTCATTCTTTGTTATCATATGGTGTTATGTTTTGGGGAATGGGATCAGAGTCATCCAGGGTGTTTGTGCTTCAAAAGAGGGCGCTCAGGACCCTTCTTGGCTTGAAACCAAGACAATCTTGCAGATCATTTTTTAAAGAGCAAGGTATTCTTACCCAGCCCAGTATGTTTATTTTTGAATGTGTTGTTTATGCCCATAAAAACATAGAGAATACGCCTTTAAATTCCGACCACCACAGCCATGACACACGCAATAAGAATCTTGTCAGACCTATAGGACATCGTCTGGCCAAGATGTTTAAAAGCTTTGTGTGTATGAGTGTACGTCTATTTAATAGACTCCCAGAAAAAATGAAATCCCTCACAACGATTGCCTTCCGGAGAGAGGTGAAAAAGTATCTTGTGGATAATACATTTTACTCTACTGACGAGATGCTTAGCGGTAATACTGTCTAGCATCAATTTTACTTACCATAGATATCTTTATACTATCAAACTTAACCTGTACGTGCATATGTCATTGTGTAGATGACCGTGTTGGACTTTGTTCTTGTCTCACTTTCTGCACTTACTGGTTCACTGTTTCCCTCATATATTCTATGTGCTGCTTCCGTTCTTGACTATGTATTTGACGTAATGCCAGAAGAACCCTTTACATTCTTCTGGTATTTAATACTTATTACCTCTTATCAGCTTCCTATTGACTTCTGATTATATAATTATGGTTTATTTTTAAGTTTGTCATCCCTAAATTTTATTTTTTTTCTGTGAATATTTTTGTTAATCTGTTGTAACTATTGAGATTGTACTTATTGTTATGAAAAAAGACGAACCCAAGTGTCTCGCATAAGACCTAGGGGAGATAATAAAGAATAAAGTTAGCTTTTGCCAGTCACATTTATTACAATTTTACAGGAAAGGATTAATACAAATAAGGAAGCGAGTAAGCACAGGGTCGATTTTCCTGCTTGTCAGAAGTTTACGTCTAAGTTATCAATAAATGCTATCGCTCCGTTGGTTAAGGTGGGGAAATCTGAGAAACTCCCATATTTGTGCTAACTCGAAGTGAACGCAAATACATTTTTGACATTTTTCACACCAAGCAAAGGCTTGTGTCGTGATAGCGGAAATGGTCGGCACGGCCAGGATTCGGGCGTATGACCTCCAATACGCTATACTGTTTTCCTATTCATATCTAAAAGTATGGCTGACCAAGATCAAAATGATCTTGTATTTCTTTATTTCTCTTGTTCGAGCAGGGATGAATTCCTAATTTAGCCCATTTTTAAACAATTGTGTTCATAGTATATCTAGATTCAAATTTGTCAAAGCATTTGTACTGAGCAAGTTCTAATCCAGCTGAGAGCATTGGATTTTTCGACAATTAATCGGTTTGAGCCTTACGACAATAATAATTATATCTGCCTTGTTCTGATGAACTCAATCATCACGATATCCCAAATAAATAACCCTCTAATCTGAACGGAGATTAAAGCGTCTGCCCAAATATCTGCGGGTTCGTAGATTAGATACCAGTCGCAGTCAATCTATAGTTTAGTGCCTAACTAGTGTTAAAATGCAGACTGAACAAATTAAGGTGTTTATTTTGATAGCGATCGGTTGATAGTTTTAGTAGAAAATACAAATCAGTTATGTAGTATAATTTCTCCGAAAAATAATAACGTGTCTTTTAAAACCAAACAGTTGATACACAGTACAATCCTGATACAATCCATGATGTATGGGAGTGAAACTTAGATATGGAAGAAAAAATATGGGAGTTGGAATAAATGCTGTGGAAATGAGATCACTGATTAAAAAGGTGAGGAATGATAATATTAGAAAAGAATTTGGAGTGGATGTTATCGTAGTGACTGGAATAAAAGTGAATACATTAAGGTGGTTTGGGTATGAAGAGAGAATGAGTAAAAAGATATATAAATCTGAAAGAATGGGTGCACGCAAACGAGGCTGACCTCGAATGACATGGTCCGACCATATCGGTGCCGTTTCACAGGAGGGCCAAGTCAGGAGCAAAATGAATAGAAGAACGTGTATGCGAAATGTTTTGCGTTTGGAGAAAGCGAAATCGGTTTGTTTGGATAGGAAAGAATGGAACTCCGTACTCTCTGCCTATCCCATTCGGGAAACGACGTAATGGGTAAAAAAAATTCTCTAATAGGTACCTACAGTTATTAAAATGCCCAAATACATAAGTTTATAATGTTGTATAATCCATTGCATATTTTATACCGAAGTGATTTTATATTTACTGGTATTCAGTTTGCATTGCACATAATTATTTACTCAATGGATACCGAAAGTAATTTTGTAAATTATTGTTCTTAATGATTTCTTTCACACAGTGCGGGATTTCTGTCTCAGTTTTATTCTCAAAAAGGAAAACGTCCATATTACAATGTGTTTTTTCGACACTTGTTCAAACGAATTGTGAAAATCATAGACAAAAATTCATCGCTGAAAATGCAAAAGAAATCTTGGTCTTTGTGTCCCTTCTAGAGTGAACTTTGATTGAAATAAACACGGTTTTGGGTTGTTCTTATCTACTCTGAATATTAAGTTAAATAAGTTCGAAGTATGTTGCACCAAGTAGCCACGGTCGAAAGGATAAATTACTCTGAATATCACAACAAAAAGAGTTAGACCCAAAATTATTTAAAACAAACTATGAAATTTGATAAAATATACAAACAACTTACCTAAACGGTCTAATTCTAGAGTAACAGACTATAAAATAATTAATTATAAGCCGAATATACTTTTGTTAGGTACCTACTTTTTTTTGTTTGATTTCGTTACTTTTGAATAATTTATTTTGAATAGGCTATATTTTTTAGGCTTGAAAATAAAATCAATTTGAAGAAAACAAGTCGCATACTTAAACAGAAAATAAATGAAAAAAAACAAGAGAGTAGGTAAGTTTATATTTAACAATATCAAAAACATTACGTGCCCATACAAGTTAAAGAAAAAATCGCATATCAATGCATCGATAAATTTTTGACTATTATTTTGCACAAAACTCATTTGATCCAGTGTTTAAAAACCACTTCGTATTTTTTTTTTTTTTTTAAATGAATCTGTGCTCATTCAAAGTGAACACAAATACACTCCTTGACTCTTTCAGTATTACTCTTAAACAGTATTCTTAATTTTTAGGTCTAGGAAAATTTGTTTTGCTGAATTTACCGCCTACCTTTTATCCATTTACATACATACATAAAATATTTTTGAAATAAATTATTCTGCATGATTTAACTGAAACGACATAAAAATAATTGAATTGTTGTGTCATCGCAATCTGTGAGTAGTACCTACCTTATACCTACCTACCTACCTATGTACATTTTGGATGTATACAACATTTTCGGAAACCGCAGCATGGCTAAAGCCTAGTTCACACTGGTCGAGTAGCGAGTAATTAACTAAAAAAACGTTTCTGAGCATTTTAAATTAGTTGAGTATTTTTTTTCTATTATACAAAGTGAATAGATTAGAATGAGATTCGGCAATCACAGGCTGAACGGTCAACTTTACAGGATGGGAATGGTTGATTCACCATATTTAGAGTGCGGTATTGATGAGGAGACATCAAACCACGTTTTCTTTGCAACTCCCCTGAGAGACAGGTTTGACCTGTACTAGCGAATTCCAAGCGATTTGTTAGTGGCATGATATCATCCGATTGTGGATGGAATGCCATTTACACTTTAAAAATGATTAGATATAGAAACAAAAGTTATAATTTCTTATTACTATTACATATTACTGTACTTACATTGGTTATTACATCAATGAACGTGAATAGAATGCGAAAAAAGGACTACTCGGTATATTTAAAAAAGTGAAGGTATAACCAGCTAAGGGTCTGTACTGGCAGAGGTTGGTCCTTGATCAGTTTCGAAAGGATGATTTTAAAAATAAACCGAGAACTTTTCATAGTACGAGATTTAAACTTAATGATGGATACAGTGTTCCTCAATTTAATAATAAATACGGTAAAAGAAGGTTAGAGTATAGTGTGCCGAAGCTGCTTAATATGATTCCCGCGTCTATTAAGAGGTGCTCGAGCAAGGATGGACTAAAGAAACTTATCAAAGAATGGTTGCAGAAGTGTGGATTTATTTATAAATGATTTGCGTTAGCCTTTATACAGTGTGTAAGTGGCCACATGTTATGTGTTTCTATGTTTTGCACTAGTTATAAGTGATTTGTTATTGTTATTTCAATTTTTTATAAGATTAGGTATGTATATAAAAGTGAACACGCCGAGTCCTCTATTGAGACTTGGCGTGACGCAATAGTGTAATTATTGTATATCATCTTCACACAAATGCGTACGCATTTTTGAAGGGGGTAATCTACTATATAAATTAAAGTCGGGTTAGTGCGAACACTTATAACTCGAGATTGGCTCAACAGATTCTTCTGATGTTTGATTTATTGGATTCTTCTCCGCTCCGGATAACAGAATAACTAATAAAAAGTTAAAAAATGGATAACAAATTATGTAAAATACAATATTTAAGTTTGTATGGAAAGGTTACCTGGGACGCGCCCACGACATCGCGGGTAGTTCCCTCTCATCCTCTCATTAGCCCATCCCACTTACTCCATCGCACCGTTTCACCAAAGTCAACAATATTATCGGGCATATTCGTGTTGGTAATAGGCGAGGTAGGGTGTGTGCGCGAGCGCATTTTTCTCAAGTTGTTGCCGCCAGAGCTTTGAATACGAATGAAATAGGGATGTTTCAGAAATAGTTTAAGGTTACTATTTTATTAGTTTAATTCAATTGAATTAATTTTGTATTGTTTTACGGGGGCGCAGTACACATTATGTACATATTAACGGGCCACTTCGGGCTAGAAGCACAGGACAACGTCTGTCGGGAAAGCTAGTATTAAATAAAATAAATAATAAATAAAATAGATATTATTTTATCATAAATAAAATAATATAGGTACAATAAAAATACAAAACAATTATTTATGTGTGTGTGTGTGTGTGTGTGTGTGTGAGGGTGTGTGTGTGTGTGTGTGTGTGTGTCGTGTAGGTATTACAATACAATTTCTTTGAAATAACCACTACATTGTGTTGAGGAGTGTTAGTTTTAAAAACCCTGTCCTCTAATGAACAGTACTCGAATATAGCGCGTGAATAAGTAGTGGCGAGTAATTTAGCTAATGCTACGTTTCTCCGCTACTCGGCCTTATGCGAACTAGGCTTAAGGATGAGTGCGTATCTACTAGGCACCTACTAAGAATATGTATAATTGTATAGTTGTGTTCCCGTTCGTGTATGTATGTATGGATGTTATTTAGCAAATTTTTGATTATTTTATGTACTCGTACATCATAATATTATTATGTAATTTCAGCTAAACCGTTACATATCTGCTAAACGCACGGCGCGCGAGACCATAAAAATAAAGATAAAAATAAAGATAAACTTCCAATATGATTTGCAGCAGATATAATAAAAGTCGCAGTGAACCGCTGACCGATATCAAACAACATTTCTAAACAATTTATTTTCCACCAATAAAACACATAAATATTGTCCAAACACATGATTTACAGTGCGCGTGTTTCTCTCTCCATGTGTCTGCATGCATGACTCTAATAAACATGGGAACAGTATGATCACCTTAACAGATTTTATAATATCTCAAATTTCTGAAGGTAGGTTGATTAATAACAATAACTAGCTTTCCCGACAGATGGTTGTCTTGTCTTTACTATGAATATTAGGTCTTTACTTATGAAATTGCCGTTTTTCAGTACTGATCATTTCAAACAAAAAAGTTTTGATTGGCTGTGAATTCGAAATTCAAATTAATTTTGTTTTAAAAAGATGACATTCTTTTTACAAAATCAGTCTTTTGTTTATTGATAAGGAGTGTTGTATTTTCGTTACATGTGAACATTTTTCGTCATAATGGATACTTAAAAACTAGTGTAATTATGGAATATTATTATGAGTTCTATCGTGGCACCAACGCGGCACATTGTGATACATTATTGTATATTATGATGTTGCTTCTTACCGATACCGAGGATTGTGACCGCAAATGCATACCGCTGGATGAATAGACTATTATACCCAAATTTTAACGAATTTATGGTAAGATATTTAAACGAAAAACATTTTGTTTACATTCATCTGGAAAACTCAGTATTTTATTTTTACAATTTTTTTAAAAATCTTTTGGAATATGTATGAAAAATCTTCTAGTCAAGTTGCCATATTATGATTTAACACCACGTCAATGAAAAAATATAATTCTATACGTCTTTAACAAAGTCAAACAGTCAAAAATACACATAAATTAAGAACATAAATACAATTTTTAGACCATCAAAGACCCCAACATTACCAATAGCATGTAACATAGGTACATATCTTAAATAAGAAAAAAAAACAAATTAAACTCCCTTTTTGACCCCATTTAGGGGCACAGGGAGGCAGCCATAGCCCTCCACCGCGTTCAATCTTGCGCATCTTAAATGACCTCCTACCATACCTACCATATCCAAATCCTTCAGCTCTGCTTCGAAGGAACGGAATACCGTGTGAGAGGGTCTAAATAAAAAAACATACACAGAGGTCGAAATTTGACCCTAACTAAGTTATATTGAGATTATATATCTATATTGAGCAAGCGCTATTTCACAATTTTCTTTCAAAAACAATGACATGGATATGTCAATTTCAAATGCTGATAATATGTAAAAAAATATATTATTATTTAAAAGATAACAATATCTAACGATTCTCAATTTAAGCACAGATAAACAAAAGAATATATGCGTCAGCGTCAATGTCAAATACATCGAAGTGTACGTGAGTATCAAATACACATCAACATTACAGTAGTGTTTGTCATATTTTTTTAAATGATTTGATTCTATAATATGGATTTGATTCTATGATAGGGTTCATTTTTAGTTTGAGGTGAAAGTAGCTAAAATACGTAAATAAAACAAAACAAAAACAGAGCAATATTTTTATAATTCATTTTTCAGTATGGACGCCACTATTTCTAAAGTGTACCTTCTACTACTTTAACTGTCGTTTGCTCAATGTTTTGCCTATTTAATAGCAAGTCTTATACCTTTTTGAATAGCTAAAGAGACGTAGAAGTTTTTAAAATTATTTGCAGAACAAGTTCCATAATTAAAAAAAAAAGCGCTTTAAATTTAAAAACACTTAGTGAAAATTCTTTCATCCTAACCTTTGTCGAGCTGTATTTTTAAGCTCTTAGTAGTATGTTCAGTTTTTGTTAATCATTTTTATTAATTGACATGTCCTCTCACTAGATACATATAAAACTGGACCCAAGGACCTCTAATCCGAAGAAATCGATAAAAAGGCAAAAAAGAAAGGATTTTTTTTTCAAAATCTTTAAAGTTCAATATCTCCATAACGGTTAAGTTTCGGACACCATATTATGGAATCAAATCCATCAGAAATGACCTAAATAATAACGTCCTTACTTACCCTGTAACCCTGTATAGATATGCTTAGGTGTATTATTGGACTGTATAAATATTTCCTTTGTAATTATTGTGAGTGAAATTTAGGAAGTGCATTTATTTTGCTAAGTAGCTACAAAAAGTTTTAAAATAATCTATTATCAGCTTGATTAAATTTGGAAAATAATTTGAAACCGCTTAAGCCCACCGGAAGAAGCGGAACCACGTGACACGGCGGCCTAATCCAGTTTCCAACTTCACAAAATACACTTCGCCAAGTTTTTTGCTTATTGGTCTGACCCTTTTTACATTTTCCTTAAATAACTTTTTATCATTATCTTGTTTTTATAAAGAAGTTTAAGAGGAGGAGAATTGGCTCATTCTGAGCCTCACTAAGATCTCACAACAATTATGAGCTTGTTAACGACATTTTAATTAAGCTTTTTTGCCTACAGACCATTAACAGAACTAATCACAATCGACAAAATACAGCGGTAAGTATTAAATTTGTGGATTGTTTTAGCGTTTTAGGTTTCCGTTTAAAAAACAGTCATAATAATATTACACTGACATTGAGGATGGCCGATATGCTGGAGGTCTTTGAAAAGAAGGTGCTCCTTCGAGTCTGTGAACCAGTGAAAGAGGGCGAACCAATGAAGAGCTTTACAACATAGGCATATCAGGCCACAAGCATCTCGACACACATAAAGCACTTGCAGCGAATGCCCGATTCACGTGCCCCTAAAATAATTTTAAGTGGACACCCAGGAGGATGGAGACGAGTCGGTAGACCACGGCTAAGGTGGCAAGTTGGAGGTCTGCAGCGGAAGACTGGTCTTGGTGGAGGCGGATTTTAAGGCCTCGATATGGGATTTGGAAAGCGTCGGCGTTTAGTGTCGAGACGAAATGTAAACTGTTTGATGCGTGTGTTTTGCCCATTCTCCTGTATGGGTGTGAGTCCTGGCACCTGACCAAAGCCCAGGCACAAAAAATCTCTGCATTTGAAATGAAGTGCCTCAGGAGAATCTTGGGTATAAGATGGTACCACCGCATCACGAACGACGCTATACGCCGGCGCACCCAGCGTGAGCCCATCACCTCTACCATTGTGGGGAGGAGATGGACTTGGCTGGGACATGTGTTAAGGATGCCGAATGACAGTTAGCCGAGGAGAGCGCTGTTCTTTCTCCCATCAGGGTCCCGAAGACGAGGAAGACCCTCTCACACTGAGGTCCGCTCCTTCGAAGCAGAGCTGAGGGATTTGGACATGGTGTGGGAGGAGGTCATAAACATTGCGCAAGATCGAGCGCAATGGAGAGCTCTTGTTGCCTCCCTATGCTCCTGAGTGGGGTGTAAAAGGGAGAATTGGTTGATTGATTGATTCTAGCTCTGGCACTTTGTTCGCTTAGTTTAAATTAAACCAACCTTAATAATATGTGACACTTAAATAGCTAACTTGATGAAAAAAAAAATATTCATATTTTTAAAGGAATATGGGTTGGCTTGAAATGAATACAAATTTGATATCTATTATTTCAAATGTCCTGAAAGATGTTGGTTATGAGGTTAGACGGAATCGCTACGCTACGATTAACATTGAGTAGGTGGCGTGTATAGTATGCCATACCGTGAACCGTGAACAAAAGACAAATAAATAAAAGCGAACTTCAATAATTAGTTGTCATTCGCAAGCCCTTTGTTTATAATTGTCATTCGATTCGATTCCAATTAAAGTTTACCTATCTTCTGTGGCAGCAACGCGTTGAATACCCGCAAAACCTATCTAAACTAAACTTACTACAGAGAAAACACTGTACATAATAGTATAGCTACCTACGGAATTTATAACATACATGTATTCTCTGTTATATGATAAAGTTCTCTCATTGGATTGTTTAAAATAACTGTTTCTAATTTAAATATCTACATAATCATTTACCCTTCTTTTATAAAAACTTGCGAGATAGGGTACGTTTCAGAATCTTACTCGTTATGAGACCTCGGTAGCCTAGTGGTATAGGCTTGCACTTCAGATAAGAGCTCCCGGTTTGTATAGAGAAGTATTTTTTTATTTAATGAGAAACATATTTTCTAGTAGGTATATAAAACAATGCATATTGCAACGTTTGATGCCGGGAATGTTATACAGTAACACGATTTTTTTTAGAAACTATAATAATAACTAGTAGTCGACCAGTGCTCGAAATTCGACCATAACTAGGTATTTTAAATTAAATATTTGAATATTATTATGGTTCGATTGTCAAAGACTGAGCGAGTATATATCTATATCACATTTACTGTCGAAAACAATGATATTATGGGTACGTCAAATTTGAAATGTTGATATGTGCAATTTTTTCTATTATAAAACACAAACAATATCGATCTATTCTCAACTTGACCACAGATAAAAAAATAATATATGCGTCTGTGTCAATGTCAAATACATCGAAGTGTGTGTGAATATTTTATTTTATTTTTATTTTATTCGATCAACGGCAAAATAGCCTTTTACGTGTTATAAAAAAATAACAAATGTAATATTTTTCACTCTAACAACACAGTAAAAATATATCAACAATAGTTATTACACAATCTTAACAAAAATAAGAAACGCAAACAAAAATGTCGGCATTGAATTAATTAGTAATAAAAATTTAATCGGCCATAACGGAGTAGGCAAGCAAATAAAAGAAATGTCAACAAGAGCAAGATGTCAGTAATACAAATGTCAAAAAAGTAAATTATCATGTTATATCAATGTCATGCAGATAAAATTGAATTCGGGTCAGAAAACGTGAATAAATGTCAATGAAATTTAGAAAGAAATTAAATATTGTAGTCAAAATAATAAATACAAATATCAAATACATATCATTACAGTAGTGTAACTAATGATTTTTTTATTGATTTAATCTATTTTTATGCTAAAATTAAAAAAAAAAGAATTTGTCACTTATTCTCTACATAAACTATAAGCTTGCGAAATTTCATACTCCTCTGTCAGCGCGATTTTAGTAAAAATGGTCACAACGTTTTAACTTCACGTATTAATATATAGATATTAGCTGAAATAGTTGGTTGAACCAAAACGTTTCTCATGACGGTTTCCCTCACAGGAAGCAGAGCCGACATTCCATCACTTCCTACTTAGTACCTGATAGTTCCGATATGCGGGATGTGCTTATGTTCCCCGAGCCCAGATTTACATAATAATACCTAATTATAAGATTCGTCTTATGAAAGAAAATATAATATGAAAACTGAAAGTTGAATCTTTGTACTTTTGACAATAATTGTATATTTTTTTTCTCTGTTTTTGAATTT
Organism: Mystacides longicornis; assembly: GCA_963576905.1. Classification (NCBI taxonomy): domain Eukaryota; kingdom Metazoa; phylum Arthropoda; class Insecta; order Trichoptera; family Leptoceridae; genus Mystacides; species Mystacides longicornis. The sequence continues at coordinate 312,566 of OY756432.1, forward strand.
ATGTTGGCGTTTGACGTAACTCTCAGTTGTTTGACAATTATTATTGGTGTTATTTACAGAATGTGCTCCGCAAACTTCGTTCAAACAAAATGTTAAACAGTCGAAATTATATTGGTTAATTTTTTTTTTAAAATGTATCTATGCTCACTCGAAGTGAACACAAATACACTTTTGACATCTTTCACACTAACCAAAGGGTTGTGCCGTGAAAGCGGAAATGGTCGACACGGCCGGGATTCGAACCCACGACCTCCGCACGAAACAGTGCGAAAGCCGGCGTCGAAACTGCTGGTCTACCAACCACCTTTTTATAGTTGGGATAAAACAATGTCTGTCGGGAAAACTTGTATGATATTTTTCCGATGTTTGATTTATTGGATTCTTCTCCGCTCCGGATAACAGAAAAACTAATAAATAGTTGAAAAAAAATCATAAGAAATAATATAAAAAAAAAAATAACAACTAATGACTAACAATTCATTACTAATGTTCGATTTTTAAATGGAACAAACCACTACGGGCTTACGACCGTCTTCTACTGTTATTTCGAAGGCTGGCTTAGTGTGATCACTTTACGTTAACAACGTTCGCCATTAGGTGATAATGTTTAAGTCTCCGAAACTCCTAATCATGAGAATTCTCAACATGTCGAAAAATCTCATGTATGCAACAAGTAGAAATTTAATAATATATGAAATATAGAGATAAAAGTTGGAAATTATTGAGAACAAGAGAGCAACCAAATTTAAAGACTGCGACTGCTGTCATGTATTTGGCTCCAGGATATGACTATATCCATTTTTGTTACTGTCTCATCTTTATTGCCTATTGGCTTTGTTGGTGCACAACGTTCTAATTATGTCTAGATTGTCTATAAAAATCTTAAAAAAAATCTATAACAGCTAAATTATTGTTTACCTGACAACCGTTGACATTAAAAATAATTAGTATGCAGGTTTTTTTATGGAAATTTTTTCGAGCTCTCAGAAATAATACTTGGAGTGGTTGGTAGACTGGCGGTTACAACGCCGGCTTTCTTACTGTTTCATGCGGACGTCGTGGTTCGATCCCAGGTGCCGACCATCTTCCTCTTTCACGACACAAGCTTTAAGTAGCTTACTGTGAAAGAGTCAAGGAGTGTATTTGTGTTCACTTTGAGTTAGCACAGGTTCATTTTATATATATATATTTTTTTTTATTTAAATAATATACATTTAAAATACAATAATCAATTAAACAACATATTTTTAAATTAAGGTAGTTTGGGCATGTAGAGAGAATGAACGAGGAAAGAATGACTAAAAGGATATATAAATCTGAAAGAATGGGTGCACGCAGACGAGGCTGACCTCGATTGATATGGTCCGACCATATCGGTGCCGTCTTAGAGGAGGGCCAAGTCAGGAGCAAAAGGAATAGAAGAGCATGTATGCGGAATGTTATGCATTTGTAAGAAGCGAAAGAGGTTTGTTTGGATAGGAAAAAGTGGAAGTCCGTACTCTCTGCCTACCACGTAATGGGTAAAAAAAAGAAAAATTAAACGTATTTTTGTATAAATTACAAATGTGTAATAAATATTCATGCAGTAAGGACTACAGGACAACGTCTGTCGTGTATGTTAGTAAATAATATAATGAGATGGTGGTACTACTTCGTGCGGAGGTTGTGGTTCGAGGTGCCGACCATCTTCCTCTTTCACGACACAAGCTTTCAGTAGCTTACTGTGAAAGAGTCCAGGAGTATTTATGTTCACTTTGAGTGGGCGCAGATTCATCCACATAATAATTCAGTTATGTATGTTTATTTATTTATTTATATTTTTGTATATATTGGCACATCACGCATAAACCGCAGACTCTAAGTTTGATTTTAATCGTCGTGGATCCTTGCAGGTATATTTATGGTAATCATAGATACAATTTTTTTTCCAATTTCTTAAAAATATTTAATGTTCTTTACAAATTTTCTAAAATTTAAAATTTTCATACAAATATTTCAATTAATGAGATAATCATGTTTTTGTTTTTCCTTTTTCTGCGGCTTTATTAGCCATTTACAAATTAACATGTACAACTCGAGGTAGGTACCTATGGGCGTAGGCCCAGTAGAATCGAGGACTCGCATTACTAGAAAACCTACAGAGATATTCTTATTTTAATTTTTTCGCGTTTTTAACAGTTAATTTTTCCATTATCTATTTTTTATAAACATTGAAAGTGACATTCCTTTTTAAAATTATCGCATATTTTACAGTGACTCGTTATTTTCCTTTTGGATAATATAATAATATAGACTCCTGGTCCTGAATAGGGGAAAGCTGGACACAAAAACCTGTTCAATAACCTACTAGTCAATTCTGACTGGCCAAACCAACAACGTTAAGCAAGGCGGGTATCAGCTAGTTTTAAATAAATATAGTTACATATAGATAGACAACCCTTACAAATAATTCAGTTAGAATATGTTTGAAATGTATTAAGAACGATGTTGATTGCGAGGAATGGGAGTGCGTTAACATAATTTCACCTAAAAGGCTCCTGCGAGAGAGTTGGATCTCAATTTAAAAGCAATTTCCTCACGTCCCTGGGGCTGGGGCCCGTCGCACTTAGCCTAGTACCTACCTACACACATATTAACCTAACTGGTGCGGTGACAAGTTTCTGTAAATATCAACCTATTTAGCTAATTGCCTACAAAATATCTCTGAGAAATGCCACATTCTATATAAAGTTAAATAATTTGTCTACCATAACTAGACACTCTTGAAGAAATAGTATCATAAACACTGAGCCATTTCACACACCACCATTACTGACAGTAGATAATGGTGGTGGCATTTAATGTTATTAGCCAAGAAGGGTTTGGTAGCGTAGTGGTTCAGTTGCTGCCTTCATTCTGGATCCCGGGTGTCGACCATCTTCCTCTTTCACGACACAATCTTTAAGTAGATTACTGTGATAGAGTCAATAGTGTATTTGTGTCCACAGTGAGCACAGATTCATTAAAAAAAAACTCTAAAACTGGCCTTAGTCATTTCAGTAACCAAGTGTAGAACATTGTCTCGCTTGATAAGCATACTTTAATAATTTATGTAAAAGCAATAGATACAACATCAACTATCAATAATTCTAAAAACACAATAAAACTTCCCGTCTAGAGAATAATAATAATGAGTAATGTGGACGTCTCTCAAGCAGCTTGGGAACGTCTGTCGACTCAACTAACTGAAGGTTTTTAATGAAAGAAGATATCTTATGTGCTTATTTCGTTTCCCCGTGGAGGATTCCTCCGAATTTGTCTTTCAGGTCAGAGTAAATACAAGCGGAGGTAGAATATTGGGAAAAACGAACAATTCGCCGAGATTCCCTCTGGGGAGAGTCGGTATCAAACAGTATCCAAGTGAAAATGATGAGATTGATAAGCAGAGATTTAATATTATGTTGTAGCGTACCGTTGGCTTGCTCACCGTATAAAAGGGTGTAATTAAAATTGTCACGGAGGAAAATGAAACATTTTTTTCATTTTTTTATAGGTATATCTATACTAGCTTTCCCGACAGACGTTGTCCTGTAGTCCTAACTATGATTATTGATTTCAAATTTGTAATTTATACAAAAATACGTTAAAAATAAGTTTGAATGTTAAAAAAATATTTCTGACAGCTTGAAAGAAATTCTATTAATAATCTCGTACCGATACAGCGGTATTTTTAAACCCAATGGTTGTCAGGTAAATAAAAATTGTGTTGTTTTGTTATGGAATTTTCACAGGTGGCGGTGTTCCGCCAGTTCCATACTAACTCTCATATTGTATTTTATAGTGTTTGTTATCCATATTCCATTTTTTTATTTGTTATTGATCGGAGAAGAATCCAATAAACTAAACATCATAAAAATCTGTTCAGCCGATCTCGAGTTATCAGTGTTCACACTAACCCAACTTTCTTTTATATTATAAAACAATGTAAAAGAAAGTCGGGTTAGTGCGAACACTTATATCTCGAGATTGGCTGAACAGATTCTTCCGATGTTTGATTTATTGGATTCTTCTCCGCTCCGGATAACAGAATAATTATTAAAAAGTTGAAAAATGCATATAAAATATAATAGTTAAAATATAATATGTTAGTATGGAACGGGTTTCCTGCGACGCCAACGCCATCTATGAAAATTTCTATAACCACAAAATTAGTGTTTACCTGACAACTGTTGACATTAAAAATAATTGTTATGCATATTTTTATGGATTTTTTATCGAACTTTCAGAAATAATTTTTTAACACTCAAACATATTATTTTAAACGTATTTTTGTATAAATTACAAATTCGAATTCAATATTGATAGTAAGGACTACTGGTCAACGTCTGTCGGGAAAGCTAGTGTTGAATAAAAACAAAAATCTTACTTCTTACATACAATAATAATTGTCTCTCTGTTGCTACAGAAACTACCATAACAAAAAATGTATTGAGAGTCTCAGAAGTGAAGACTCTGAGAAGCATTGCGGGGAAGACCCTCAGAGATAGGATTAGGAATACGAGGGTGCGGGAAATATGTGAGGTTGAAGATATAGTGAGATGGTGAGGCAAAGAAGAAGATACTGTAGCCCTAGTATAAGTTTTCGATGATCGAATATCGAAACGATCATCGAAGGAGTTTCGAAAATTTTCCATACAAAAATGATCGAACGATTCGATCGTTTGATTTTAGAACACTATTTGCACGTTTATAGGCGCTTATTAGCGTGCACTTAGCTTTCGATGAAACTCGTACTAGCCCCACTGGTATGCACATGTGAGGAGAATGGACTCATCCAGACTTCTACACATTGCATTGCACTACCAACCCCACGGAAAATGACTCCCAGGCAGACCACCAAAGAGCTGGGAGTCAACCTCGCAAGAGGCAAATCCCACCTCTTAATAACAGGTCTTCAGGCCTAGAAGAAAAAGAGTGAAAGTTTCTTGGATGTTGAATTAAATTAAGCAAAGAAATGGACCACATAAAAACTTGACAGGGTGTTATATATATAGAAATAAATTACTATTTTATTCCCACATCATATCGTTTTCTTCAGCCGTAATGTTTCTGAAAGCTTTCATTTTTTTTTCAACCTGTCTAAGTATTTATGAAATGTGTAATAATTAATTACAAGAAATAATAATACAAGGTCGACGGCTCTTAGGTATACCTAACATAAAAAAGATCAAGTGCGGGGCTCTTAATCCTTTTTTCTCATATAATCGTGTGAGATGTTGTACCTAAAGTTGAGTCGGCCACACACAATCAACCCTGCCCGGTGTCCAATTTGCAGTACGTTCTTATTCGCTGTCAAGCTTGTATAATAGTGCACCGTCAGTTAAAATCAAGGAATCATCGGTGATGGACGACAATGCATCATCCATTCTAGCTTGCAATAAAGAGATCAGAAAGAAAAGATCGTTCAGAGTGGTGAAAAATTTATTTTAATTTATTTCATTCTAGCGGTCCCCAGCTTCGCACGGGAAATAGGTACCTATGTATTTAAAAAAAAGTAGATTTCATGAAGATCCCTATTTTTTTTTCCAAAATATTCTACAGCCTTTTAATCTGGAATAATGTGGCATTCTAATGGTCCCATCCCGTACGGCTCGTACCCCAGTGACGCCCTATATCGCTGCCTAGCTAGATGAGCCACGGAGAGCGGCGACCACTTTTTTCTAATAGTTAATTACATTTTTAGTTTTTTCGCCCCGGTTGGGCGACTCGTGCAGACGTGTGTGCAGGTGTAGCGGTTTCTGGAGTTTCGTGAGACAAAATCAATTTATTAATATTATTATTTTCATTTTTATTAATTCTTATATTTACGTGTTATTTCACAGCGTTGCTACGCAGGTGTTTTGTTACCGCTAGGAGGGTCAACGACCCCTTCTTTTTCACGTATTTTCTTCCCTTTTTTTTTCTTACGTAGCAGTATTGACTGCATTTTGTTTTTTTCTATTATTTTTTTATTTGAATTCTTCCTGTTATAACCAACATTAGCGGAATAGTTTTAGAATAAGGTTTGTTTGTAATAGTACTTAGGTAAGGTGGGAGACCCAATAGCTGACACTGTCCCAATAGCTGACATTTGAACTTCGACGAACAAAATTAAGGAAATCAAAGATATTATGCGTTGCTTCACTACTGAACATTGTGCCTTTAAAATCTATGAATCACTTTTTCTATAATTTTTGTGTCTATGGTTATTTGAAAATAGTCAGTTTTGAACATTCGTCAGAGGAGGTGCGTGTTGCGTGTTACTGTTGTTACTTTCTTAAAAGTTTTGTTAAGGATTCAACTTTTGCGAATCAGAGGTATGCATCAATGTTTTTAGATTTATCTACATATTTTTGTGTATAACTTATAAATATAGCATCATATTTACCCTTTGGTTATATTAGACGTTCACATAATCTCAAAATAAAATATTGAGGGGGGGTGTCAGGTATTGGGTTCACAGATTTACGAGATTTACTATATTATCCAATACCTGACACATATGTCAGCTATTGGTGTTTCAAAAATTTCGGTATTTTAGGATCAAAATTCAATATTATATTTCAGTAAAATATATTAATGGTGTTCTCAAAGACACGTCTCTATAGAATGGCAGGATCCAATAACTGACACCATGTATCAGATATTGGTACAATTTTTTTTCACCAACAAAAGTCATAAAACTCGATTGCTCCAAAACCTGACACCGATCAAAACTGCTGATAGTTTTGCTCATTTTATGAAATTTAATTCTTTCAGAAATGGGGAAACCTAAAGCATTCAATAAATATTCGGTCGAAGATGTTCGGAAAGCATTGGATGCAATAAAAAAGGAAATGCCAATATTAAAGGCAAGCAAAACATTCGGGGTACATCGGACCACTTTGTTCTATAAAAAAACAGGAGTGTATCCAGTGGATAGCAGGAAAGGTCCGAAAACAAACCTTACCAAAGAAGAAGAAGACGTTTTGGTGAAATGGATGTTCCATATAGCTAAATGTGGCTTTCCTCCGACTAAAGATCAACTTTTGTATTCAGTCCAATCAATACTCACAAAAGAAAAAAGAGAAAATAACTTTATACAAAATAGACCAGGCAGGAAGTGGTACAAGTGCTTCATGCAACGGCATCCAGAAGTAGCAGAACAGACGCCACAAAACCTCACTAAATCTCGAGCAGCTCTCACAAAAGAAAATATTGTACGATGGTTTTCAGACGTCAATGATTATTTAAAAACCAATAACTTTTGGAATGTTTTAGCAGACCCTACACAAATTTTTAACACAGATGAAACAGAAAGCGAATACCATCCTGTCTATTAACATCTGATGCATACAAACAATATGAAGCTAAGAAGAAAAAGAAGAAGGAAGATGAGCAAAGGCAGAAAGAAGAAAGAAAAAGAATAAGGGAAGAGAAAAAACAACAACAAAGCGACAGTAAAAAAAGTAATTAAAAAGCCAAAGGTGAAAAAAGGTTCTAAAAAGCCAATATCAATATTATCTTCTTCTGACTCCTCAATTGACATGATCTTGGAGCCCGAAGTAGAATTATTTGCCTCGGAGAGTGAGCAGGAAGAACAATTAACTTCTGGCTGTTCCAAAACTCGTAAATGCGAAAAAAATGAATATGATGTGGATGATATTGTTATTTTTTCTTTCAAAGGTGAATATTTCCCTGGAAAAATGATGTATGTTAAGGAAAATGAAGTTTTAATTTCATGTATGGTGATGTGTGGTACAGAACGATGGAAGTGGTCAGACATTTCCGATAAAACATGGTATCGCAAGGAGCGTATACTGAAAAAGCTTGAAAATATTCTAAAAGATGGTAATGAATACATCATACCAAATATATCCCAGAAATAAGTTTTTTCATTCACTTTTTATGCCATTTTTTTAATAACGTTGCATTTATAACACTATTTTAAAGATTCAGTCATTATTAGGTAGAAGCAAATGATTTACCACGCATTTTGTTAAAATTATATACATGTCAGCTTTTGGGGTGTCAGCTATTGGATTTTTATAATTTGTATGTGTCAGGAAAGGGTGACTAAACTCACAATGAATAATTATTATTTTTTGTATACACAGGAATCATCTAGATTTATCATTTATACAAAAAATAATGGGTAATCGAATGGCCAAATCATTTGCATATTTATTTACTTATAATATTGCAAAATAAATTTTTTATGAATAAAAAAACGACTTTTTTTTCTTAAATTGTCAGCTATTGGGTCTCTCACCTTAGGTGTTTTTTTTTCTTTGCGTAGTTCGCTGCTCTTATTGTTATGGTGTGAAATTTCCACGCATCATACAAAATGGGGGAGTCGAACGATGATTCTCCTGGACGTAAAAGAAAGAAAAAATCTGATTCTGATACAGATTTACATGACAATATGATTTCTGCGAATAAATATAATGAATATTCATCTGCTCCTTACATCGTTAACGTAGTGAGCATCGAAAACAATAAACCTGTCCACCCGATGACAGTTGGGGGCATATTATATAAAAATGGAGTGCAAGGTATCTTATCGGGCGGCGTACGCTCTGATGGTAGAAAGCGCTTGACAATTACTTTTGAAACAGCGAAATACGCTAATGAATTTGCTTGTAACAACTTCTTAGAAAAATTCAACTTAAAATGTTTCATACCTTATTATAAATTGTCTAAAAAAGGTATCATCAGATATATTCCGTTAGACCTTACGGAGGAAGAAATACTTCTAAATGTAACGGTTCCACCAAATCACGGTAAAGTCACAGGGGTCAAAAGATTGAAACGTCGGGACGTCAGTTCCGGTACACCGGAATGGGTAGATTCCTCCACTGTCCTTCTAACTTTTGAAGGTCAGAAACTACCTGAGAAAGTATTTTTGTTTTTTAACTCCTTAAAGGTATCACCATATATTTATCCATGCAATATTTGCAAAAAATGCATGAGGTACGGACATGCCGCCAAAAATTGTACGTCCATCCAAAGATGCGCTAAGTGCGGAGATAAGCACGCTATGGAAGATTGCCCTAATAAGGACTTGGCTCCAAAATGCTTGTACTGTCATGGTGAACATCTGGCCACAGACTCTAAGTGTCCAGAATTTGCCAGACAAAAAGAAATAAAGCGAAAAATGGCAGATGAAAGCATTTCGTTTGCTATGGCAGCTAAACTCACCCCGTCATCCAAAAAATTTTACAGTGAAGCAGTGGCTTCCGCAGACACTTTAAAATATCCTTCTCACACTAAGCCAAAAATCCTTAAACAAAACGCTCAACCCAAAATTAATAAAAAAGAAATCGACTCTCTACTATTTTTTAAAAATGGCCAACTGCCACAACCTAGCGATGGTTGTGCCTTAATTCCAAACGGAGAATCCTCATATGGGAACTCAGATGATAATGATAATTCTTTAATTATTCAATTGCTTACACACATTCTAACTGTAATTCAGACAAATAAAAAAATTGACCTTATAAATAATGAAAATTTAACACAATGTGTTCAGAATATTACAAAAGAAGATAAAAAAATTAATGAGTGATTATTTGGAATGTTTCTACTATTCCATTATTATTTTTTATACCTATATTATTTTCTAGAAATATTTATTTACTTTCATCTTTTAAGATAATCTTTAAAATGGACACATGTCATATTAGTACAGACGTACGCACTATAACTAAAATTTTACAATGGAATAGTAGATCCGTAGTTTCTAATAAGCACGAATTGAAACAAATGTTGAAAGATTTTGACATACATGTAGCAGCTCTTAGTGAAACATGGCTCCAGCCACATTTTAGATTTAATATTCCCGGTTACCATTGTATTCGTTCAGATAGAGTTGAAGGCAGAGGTGGAGGAGCTATGCTGCTAGTAAAATCTTCAATACCCTTCTCTCTAATCACATTACCCTATAATCCATTTCTCGAAATCGTGGCTGTTTCGATTGGTGATATAGGCTATGTTTCTGTATATATTCCTCCAAACACTGGTTTTGACACTGCATTTTTTAATTCTATTGTCCCTCTATTGCCATCTTCTTTTATTTTCCTTGGGGACCTGAATGCCCATAACCAACTTTGGGGTTCAGGTAAATCAGATAGAGCCGGTGCAAGTGTTGTGTCTTTCGTGGATACACATGAACTGTGTGTTATCAATGATGGATCACCCACCAGAATTTCATCCCCTACACAGAACCACAGCGCGGTAGATGTTAGCATTTGTACTGGTGATTTAGCTCCTTTATTAACGTGGAAAATTCTAGAGGATCCTCAATCGAGTGATCACTATCCAATTTTAATAGATTTTATCTCAAAACAAATCATGAATCCCCGAAACAGCCGGGAACTCTATAGTCTCAATAATGCCAATTGGGATACTTATTACGACATAATGGATGATAAATGTAAAAGTTTGTCTTCTCTATCAGATATGTCAATTGAGGAATCTTACAATATAATTAAAGGAATTATATATAATTCAGCGGAAGATTCTATCCCAGTTACAAAAGGCGGCTCTAAAAAGCGTGTTTACACTAAGCCTCCTTGGTGGAACGAGGAATGCTCAAGATTAATAAGGGAGAGAAAAGATGCTATGCGCGAATATAGAAGAAATTATTGTCCCGATTCATATTTAAATGCAAAACAGATTCAAGCTAAGGTCAAGAGAAGACTGAAGCAGATTAAACGTGAAGGATGGAAAACATTCTGTTCTTCTCTTTCCCCCAATACTCCATCCTCGTTGGTATGGAATATGATAAGAAGGTTTAGAGGTTCACTCTCTATACCTAATGTTACAGGTAAAACATCATCGTGGCTCCCTGAATTTTTGGACAATATTGCCCCACCATTTGTACCTAACATTAACCATGTCGAGCCTCCCACCACTTATTCAAATACTTCTGCATCTATGTTAACAAGAAAACTAAATATTAACGAATTAAAAATATGTTTATCCTCGGTAAAAAATTCCTCCCCGGGTGAAGATAGGATTCCGTACAAGTTTTTAAGTAAAGCGCCAAATTCATTTCATGAAATCTTTATTGAATTCTTAAATAGCATATTAGAGTCAGGCAAAATACCGAAGGATTGGAAGACTCAGATAATCATTCCAATCCCAAAACCAGGGAAAGATCCTAACATAGGATCATCTTATCGTCCAATAGCTCTGTCTTCATGCATGCTGAAAATTTTAGAACATCTTATCAAAAATAGATTAGTGTGGTTTATGGAAAATAAATCATTGCTTCCAACTTCACAATTTGGTTTTCGAAATTCATTATCCTGCTTGGATAATTTGAGTATTCTTGTTACCGATATCCAAGTGGCATTTATAGAGAAAAAACCTCTGGCAGCAGTATTTCTAGACATAGCGTCAGCCTATGATAATGTGAGTCTGTCAACACTATACACAAAACTTATAAAACTACAGATTCCACCAATACTCGCGAATCTCTTATTTAACATTTATAGTGAAAGGAAAATTGTGGTACATCAGGGTGAAAACAGATTCTGTCGTACAGTCTGGAGGGGGCTCCCTCAAGGATCTGTACTCAGCCCCATATTATTTAACATCTATTGTTCAGATCTTGCCCGAGTCATCCCAGAAGATTGCAATATTGTTCAATACGCGGATGATGTAGTTTTATATACATCAAATAAAGATATATTAAATGCAACCAATTCCATAAATTCTGGGCTTAATCGGCTTCAGTCTTGGATGACTAATAACTCTCTTCAGATCTCACCCCAAAAATCTAAAGTTATGGTATTTTCCCGAAAACATAGAAATCCGTCTATTTCTCTGGAACTGGATGGATTAAATATACCACAAGTTGATGAGGTTAGGTTCTTGGGCCTTATTCTGAGCCGAAAACTAACATGGGATGCACACATTCAACATATTATTACAAAGTGCGAAATGGGATTAAATATGCTTCGGGCTGTGACTCGTGTATACTGGGGATCCCACCCTACTACCTTAAAATTGATGTACAATGCCCTTATACGTAGTCATCTAGACTACGGAAGTTTCCTTTTTGATCCTCTCCCAAATTCACTTGCATTGAAGCTAGAAAGAGTGCAATCCAAATCATTAAGGCTTATTATTGGAGCAATGCATTCTACCCCAATCAACGCCTTACAAGTAGAATGTGTGGATATGCCTCTGCAGATTAGACGACAGTTTTTAGCAGACTCTTTTCTCATGAAAAGAATAAAATTCATCGATCATCCATTACTGATTCGTCTTATTGTTTTGATCAGATATTATAGATCAAACAATCGTCTGCTTAGAAAATCTTCGCCAAGCTTATGCAATAGTTTCAACCGACTAACACCAATAAAATCTCTAAAATATCCATTCCCATCCCCGGTGTACGACGTTTCCCTCGAGGCTTTACAATTTTTCCCAGACACATATGAAAACATAGGCTTAGAAAAGGGTTTGAACCTCTCGAGTCATCAAATTAACAGTATTTTTACACGTAAAATGGAAAATATATGGCCAAACCATGTCCAGATTTACACGGATGGATCTAAGCTTGAGAATAACTGCGGAACTGGTGCAGCTGTCCTAATTCCAAAATATAATATTAAGTCTTTACTTAAGCTTCCTAACGACAGTTCTGTTTTCACCGCTGAATGTGTGGCTATACGAGAGGCTTTGCAGCTGTGTAAAGAAAGAGCTATTGAGAGAGCAGTTATTCTTTCAGATTCCCTATCCCTTATTCGTCTACTCGGCAACCCGGGTTCCTGGTTATGTAATAATGAAATCGTGCTTAGCATTCGTTCTCTCCTTTTTGAGCATTCTCAGTATGACCGCTCCGTATCTTTGGTATGGATTCCTTCCCATTGTGGTATTAAATATAACGAGGCTGTGGATCAACTGGCTAAAGACGCCACTCATTCAGGAAAACCTGCTCCAAACTTTCACCTTCCTCTTAACGATATTAAAAAAAAATGTATTGATAGAGCATTTTCTGACTGGAGTGATTATTGGCAGTTGGAGAGTAATTCTAAGGGCAGTTATTACCGTTCTATAAAATTAAGCATTTCACGAAAGCCATGGTATCATGGACTCAAATTTAATAAAAAGCAAGTAGTGACATTATCACGAATGAGATTCAATCATCACAGATTGGATGGTCATCTTTTCAAAATTAATCTCGTGTCGTCTCCATGGTGTGAGTGCGGATTGGACGTGGAGTCGATGGACCATGTTTTTTTGGGTTGCCCTATTAGGGACGCATCACCTATATACTTTAATATCCCTGATGTCCAATATCCGATAAATATTGCCCACCTTCTTAGTATTAATTGTCGAAATATTTATAAAATACTTCTAAATTTTGTAGAACAAAATATGATTTTAATCTGATTCTTTTTTTTTTTTTTTTTTTGTCTTTCCTTAACTCTTGGAGATGAATTTTGTCTATTATTTTGCTAATATCTATATAATTTAAACCACGGCGCAATATGTTCGCAAATGAATGAGTCGCCGGTAATCTAGAAAAAAAAAAAAAAATTACATTTTTAACTCCTTGACTGCCGAAAACCCCTATCGGGCTTGTGCGGCTACTCAATCGGAGCGCCACATACCCCGATAGGGGATTTGAGTACAATACATTTTGTATTTGGCAGTATTCCTCTGGCGTTCAGATTGGAGTTTTGTGTGTAAGTATAGTGGCATGGTGATTGAGCTCAACTCTCTTTAAATTGAAGTGGTTTTTAAAAATGTTTTTTTACTAAAATAATTAACAAATTTTATATGTTGGCCACACGGATGTAGATACCTAAAATGTAAAGGCAGTCAACGAGACTCGTGGTATCTCTCGAATGGAATGTCCGAATTGAATAATTCAAAAAGTTTTATAAACGTATCGAAGCAGTCTTGAATATTATGAACTACATAATTCATTTTGAAATGGGGTATTATCAAGAGCCTTTTCTAGAGGCGGCATTTCAATTAAATTTTTAAAATAATGGCACTTATTGTGACATAATTATAAAAGTTAGACATATGGTGTCACGACATTTTTTGTACATATTGATGTCTTCTACAAAGTCGTAGTACATTATTTTATAAAATCATCAATAGTTTTCACAGCGTAAGCGATGTAAATAATATATTAGGTATTTTTTAGACCTTGGGTTACATTATTGGAGTTTTAGTAAAAATCCCAATTTTTTATGAAAATTCAATATAGCCAATGTTACCCGGGGATAGTGTAGCTTCCCAAAAGTGAAAGAATTTTTCAAATCGGTTCAGTAGTTTTGGAGCCAATTCAATTCAAACAAACAATCATTTTTTAACGTTTTAGTTATTCTGTTATCCGGAACGGAGAAGAATCCAATAAATCAAACATCGGAAGAATCTGTTCAGCCGATCTTGAGTTATAAGTGTTCGCACTAACCCGACTTTCTATTATACTGTAGATATTGTCTCAAACTAAAAGTTTATTAGTTGGGATAATGGGTAGGTTTGTTAATTGCATTCCAATACATATCCTACACCATCAAGTTTAACTGACGCCGCTCAAGCCGCTGCAGGCATGACGGATTGGCTGGATAGTGTATGGCCGGCGTTATATGACTAAATCCACGTTAGGAAACTAAGTAGTATTGCGATACTGGTATAGTGTAAGAGCATGTTCGCAGCGTGAAACATTTTATCCCAGAAACCACCAATCATCTTGAAATGAAGGGCAGATGCAGGGGCGTGTGAGCCGGCGGCAGCGTAAGGGATGTTTAATAAATCACACGTGTCCTGTTATAAACGTAACGTAAGGGTAGTACCGATTTCAGTTAAAATAATATAACAATAAAATCCTGATAAACTACTACACATGAACAGAAATTCTTTCCAAAATCTTTCGAGCAAGCCTATATACGAAGATAATCTGAACAACGCCTCTACAGTCGGAAAAATAAAATGGAGCAAAGATAAAGCTCAGCGAAGACAAGGGAAAGACTCTGTGGGATATGGAAAGGAATGAGAATTAAGGAAGGAATGTGGTATGGAAGTTAGTGTTGCTACAAATACGAAAGTTGTTAATAAGTTGAGATGTTGAAGAATGGATGCCAATAGAAAGGCTGAAAAGAAAGGTGTGCTTGACCAAGGATGACATCGATTCTGTCTACACGAACAGCAAATAAAATAGGAGAGGTTGTCTGGGAGACGCAATGTTGGTGAATGAAGCGAAAGAAATATGCTTGAATAGTAAAAAGTGGAGGTCCGTTTTCTCTCTGTCTACTACTTAAGAAGGTACACGACGGCGACGTGACGGTTAAAAAAAAACTGAGTCCTAAATTGAGAAACCAAAATTTAGCTGATGCTTTTTAAGCAATTTCTTAACAAGTGGCTTTGCTGTGGACCTAACATGTCTCCCAAACTTTTGAATGTTGAATTTCGTCAGGATAATAATGTTATCAATTATGTACGTGTATAGATACCTACTGACCAATTGTACAGAAGTACTTATACCTATACCTGGAGTGGTGTGTGTAGGAACTTGGTACCTAATAGAATACGTGTCATGACTTCCAAAACCTTGGATATACATACATACATCATATTAGAAACACAACCGATTTGTATATAACAATAGTATGTTGTGTTACTCGGATTTGAAAATTCTTAATTAAATAAGGAAATACGTTTACCACAACGCCACTACCGAGGTCGGTATAAGAGGAGCAAGACGGGCTTAATTGTTGAGAAGAAGTGTATTATATTATACTAGCTGTTACCCATGGCTTCGCTCATATATTACTGTATTTGGTTTCTCTTCCTAGACAATGCAGAATAATTATATTCGCATCAAAATTAATTATAATAAGAAACATCTTGTTTCATTTCCAAGACTGTCTGATAAGTCTAGATATTTTTTTTTAATTTGCATTCTAAATTTTCCATAAAATAACCTACTATATTTTTTGTTACATTTTTGTCATTATCAATCTGTATAATAAGGCTTACTAAACCATTTTTTTTTTAATTTCGATATACCATTTTTAAACTTATTAGAGCCACTTAAAAATCATCGCTTTTTCCATGTGCTTTTTTCAACCTTTTTAGTAAAATTTTGGAAAAATGGCCAAACATCCTACTACTCATTTCTATAGGAGAATTCATATACCATGCCTAGTTTCCGAGATATTCGTATGGGTGATTTTAAAAACATTCAACTCTATTATCAACCCCTTAGGGGTGGAATTTCCTAAAATCCTTTCTTAGTGGAAGGTTTTGAATTAAAACCAACCTGCTTTCCAATTTTCACTTCTCTACAATAAGCCGTTTGGGCTGTGCGTCAATGAGTAAGTATGTCAGACAGTCAGGCACTTTCCTTTATATTAATAGATTTCGCATCATTCAAGAAGAATTCATTGATAAAACAAAATGTAAACACCCGACAGTACTGTAATTTCCCTCCAATACGAGCTAACAAACAATCGAGTTACAAAAACAATAGGTCCCCACGTTTTACGCAGTGTTTTGTCTCTACTTTTTACATCCCAAATACTCACCCGGGATAAGCAAATTCCCTTTTTATTGTTCCAAACTTCCACAAAGAGGCGTTACTTACACGCTTGTTATTATTGTATTGTGTTTATCTTGTTTTTGCGACTCTTAATACAATACAATGAAGTGAATAAACGAAAATAGAATATTATTTTCTTCTTTATTCATTTTTTTGTCTTCGCGTTTGACTGATTTATTTCGATGAAATAAAATTGTTAACATTTGAAAGCACAGTAACTATCCGAAGCTTTCAACCGATACAAGCTTATTGGTAGGCCAACAAAAAAGCAGTTCTAGTGGAATTATTAATCTTATTATTTATGTTTTCCCAACTTTTGTAACTGATCAAGTTCGCATCTACTCATTACGCTCCACATGAAAGAACGTGCTTTGCTCAATTTCAAATGGCCTAATATTTCAAATGGATCGGTTCTCTCACATTTCATCTTCAATATACACTCTTCACTGGCTTAAGTGTTCAGAGCGTATAGAGTTCAAAATATGTCTCATAATCTTCAAAGCTCTTCACAGCATGGCTCCTTAATACATCTCAGAATTATGCACTCGACAAAACTTTAACAATAGACAGCAATCCTTAAGATCGATTTCTCGAGCTGATTATAAACTTGACGAACAAAATCTCTCAAATAAGCCAAATTATTTGAGCAGAGCGTTCGCAGTTTCAAGTCCTAAGGCGTGGAATAACCTTCCTGCAAATATCCGAGCGGTAAGAACCCGGAAGATTTTAACAAGTTTAGTTATTAAAAACGCATTTATTTTCAAAATCGTACCCAGGTTATCTTTAAAAAGTTCTCATTTGATATTGTTTTGTGATTTTAAGCTGTTAGTTAAGATAATCTATTTATATATATATATATATATATAAATATATATATACCTATTTGTAGTAATCTTCATATTTTTATACTTATTTATAGATTACAGGCCCTAATAATTTTGTAAAGCGCCCTTGAGGTGATCGTCCTTTTATTGATCATTATTATTATTGTTGGAATGAACTCATGCCCAGAGTACGTATGTCTGCAACGGGACGTTTTTTTAAATGAATCTGATGTAGAAAATTCATTTTCTAGGAATCAAGCTTACGAACATAGATAAAGTCGGCACAAAGAATTTTTTAATAATTTTGTTTCGCGGGTGTCCATTAATCAAGAGAGCTCGAAAGCGGACGGGGGGGCATTAAAAAAAATCTCGAAAGCGAGGGGAGGGGGGATCTAGTTGGGATATCAAGTGTATACTTTTTTCGTTCATTACATTTGTGTATAAACATAAAATATGACGTACCTACAAAAAATACACATAATTTTAGGGGGAGGGGAGGAGAGTGGGTCCTAACAGCTACCCCTAATAAGCCAATAAATAGAGACCCAAGAGGAGAGGGCTTCTTTAATTTACAACGCTAAAAAACATAGATCTAAAGATCAAGATAAAATAAATAATATCTAGTAAAGTGAAAAGGATTAATTTTGACTTAGTAAGTCCCTCTGATAAATTATTTTATAGTGATTCTGATAAGCTTATGTAGGAACGCGTACTGAAGTAAATCCATATTAATATGAGCAACTCTCAGATCGGTAAGAAGGCGGCCAGACAGTCAGATTTATGCTAATTTTCTTCTAAAGCATAAGAGTCTGATGATGAATTACGTCTTGTCTCCATTACAGCAGGAGCCATAGTGAATAATAAATGTCTCCAGTGAGCAAATATCACATTTTTCATTTCTGAATTGAAGGTTCTGAGTTCAAATAATCTTACATAGGAAGAACCTACTCGTACACAGTGTGTCAATATTAACAATTCTTTGTAATAATACCCATTATTCCTTTACTTTTTTCTCAATGAAGATGAAGACAACCAGGAAAATTGATTGTTTTTAGGAAACAAAAGGCAGAATTGATCTCCCAATAGAAGCACAAACAAAGAATTCAAGGTGTACCTAATGTAAGAAGGGTTTTTGGAACAAAGCAGACGGCGATGCGTCAAGAAAAGTTGAGGGCAAAAATGCAAAATATGAGAAATGAGAAATAATACTTTTTTGTAAAACGAATCTGTGCTCGCTCAAAATGAACATAAAAACACCCTTTAACTCTTTCACAGTAAGCTACATAAAGGTTGTGTCGTGAAAGAGGAAGATGGTCGGCACCTGGGATCGAACCCACGACCTCCGCACGAAACAGTAGGACGAAAGCCGGTGTCGTAAACACCAGGCTACCAATCATTTCTACACATTGACTTCTTAGTCCAAGAATTAGAAAATCAACACGTTTACCTACTTTCATCAACATCACTGTGAATTTTCTTGCAAAGGGTATTAATTAGCCAAAAGATACTTCAGGTACAATGTATCCATCAGATGATCTTTTTTCGATACCTTTTGTGTGTAAAAGTAAAATATACCGTAGAGGCGTCGCTACTTGAGGATTTTATGCACGTCAGTGTTGCTTTACTTTTCTTCCTTCTGAAGAAATTATTGCTTTCTCTGACTCTCTCAAATGATTAATATATATACGTAGGTACAGAAACTACACACAGAGTCACACAATTGGTTGATTTTGTTATTCTTTATATTCAGCTATATATAAAGAGGAAAGATTTGATTTTTTGTTTGTTTGTTTGCATCGAATAGGCTCCAAAACTACTGAACCGATTTGAAAAATTCTTTCACTTTTGAGAAGCTACAATATCGGCGGTGAACATAGGCTATATTTAATTTCCAAAAAAATTGGGTAACCTACGAAAACTTCAATAATGTAACCCAAGGTGTAAAAAAATTACCTAAAATATTCTTTTTTACGCGAACGCTGTGAAAACTAATGATGATAGAATAAAACAATGTACTACAATTTTATAGAAGACATCATTATTTACAAAAAGTATCGCGACAGCATATGTCTAACTATTATAGTTATGCCACAATAAGTGTTTTTTTATTTAAAAAAAAATCAATAAAATGTCACCTCTAGAAAAGGCTCTTTATTGGTATCTTGGTATTACTCCTTATTAAAATAAATTAGTTCATATTCAAGTCTGCTTCAATATGTTTGTATAACTTTTTGAATTATTCAATTCGGACATTCCATTCGAAAGTTATCACGAGTTTAAAAATGTGAGTATTGGAAAAAAAAGCATAGTCTCTTATCATCTCAACTTATCCGATGCAGAGTGCGTACGGGAGCGGGGAGGGGACTGAGGGGAGTTATGTCAAGTTTAGTAGAAATACCGCGCAAAGTAGTCACGGTGGTATTAAAGTGACGTGACACGATACATTGCAATGCAATTATTTCAGATTAACATATGCTATAAAATATTTTGAAAAAGTTAGGGATCTGTATGAAAACTAAATTATTTTTAAGTACCTATCTATCTACCCGTGCGAAGCTGGGGCGGACCTCTAGTTCTTTATATTCAGCTACAATATTCTTAGAAGTTTATTTTTTTTTTCATCTTATCCGTTTTCTAATTCTATTATACTATTGTTTCCATGAAACTTTCTCAATTAACAATCAATTAACCTAACGCAAATTAATGCTCGTTCAACGTATTGATTTCACATTCAAATCAATATTTTATGATTGGATGTGTGTTGTTTGTTAAAAATATTGGTTTTCTCAGCTCTTAAGACGTTGTCATTCAGAAAGCAGTAAGGACACTTGGTACATCACTCCCGAGCAAACGGAATAATCATTTTCAGGGATAGATGTAGGATACGGTGTGCTGATGGAGGAATTTATATAAGAAATTTCACTGCACAATTGAGTTGACATCAAAAGCCAATCTGCCGAGAATGAAGGATTAATCAGGTGGAACATCTTTCTTATTCGTTTAATCAAAAGAGGGTACACATTTTATGTTTGATAGAAATTCTATTAATGTATATTCTGTACCTATTCCAAATAAACAACCAACCAGTACCCTGCCTGACTGATATTACAAATAATAAAATTAGAAAAAAGTTGTAGGTATATTAAATAATTAATATACATTTTTCCTTACAAAAGTGTCAGTATTACAAATTACAAGTAAAAAAACAATTAGAATAATTCTGAACAGACCGGAATCGAATCACTCATGATCAGAAGCTCATATATCACGAAGCTAATAAGACTGGAATTAACGTTAAATTCTTTAGTTTTCTTTTGTCCAACATATTGAAGGGTAGGCAGAGAGAACAGCAGGGTTATTCTCGCTTGAATTGCAATCTAGTTGAAAAGATATCTTAAAGGGCGGTTCGGAAAGGATCGGACCAATCAGAGAAAAAGGAGGAGTGTCATGATCGTTCCACGATTGGCTACATCGTATTGTAGACACTCCCTCTTTCTCTCTGATTGGTCCGATCCTTTCCGAGCCGCCCTTTAAGATATCTTTTCAACTAGATTGCAATTCAAACCCTACGAGAATAACCCCACAGACCTCCAATCTTTTCCACCCATATTGTTTAGCTTCTAACACCAATATCTCATTTCTCATACAACCTCTCCTATTTCTTTGACAATGTTTAAGATCCTCGTCATTCTCGGCTAATCATATCTTCTCACTTTTTCCCTTTAATTCCTATTAAATTTAGTACTCATTTTTTTACATTCATTTTATTTTGTTTTTTTTTTCCATAATATCTCTATATTATCTACTTTTTCTATAATTTAGTACTCATTTTTTTACATTCATTTTATTTTGTTTTTTTTTTCCATAATATCTCTATATTATCTACTTTTTCTATAATTTAGTACTCATTTTTTTACATTCATTTTATTTTGTTTTTTTTTTCCATAATATCTCTATATTATCTACTTTTTCTTACAATTAGAGTCTACCCTGACCATGTAGGATATATGTCTACAAACGAAACCAGTCAGTGAGTAAAATCATTGATTTGCGAATTCAATTAAAACTGTATTTAGTATTAAAAATCTTTACTAAAATTGCTGACTTTTCCGTTAATTTAGTAATTAAAAATAATATAAACGCCGTAAAAACATTTAAGGGATGAGATGAAAAAACAAATTAAAGATGAACAAAAAAAAGTCGCGAGTTTTAATAATATTCTGTTGTGGTTTTAATCCGGAAATTTTGTGGTCCAGTGTTACGCGGGGTAATTCATTTCAGCTTATAAAAAAGTTGTCTCGGACCCTCATCAATGTAAGCGGAAAAACCTAGGCGAGTCGCTTCATTCAATGGGGTTATTAAATCTCCATGCGTAGGTACCTACCTACATGTTACCTATTTGTTACATAGTTAGGTGTTGAATTTTTCGGCAGGATTTATAATAACCCAATTTTACTCTTTTTTACCAAGTTTTTATTAAGTCGTATTCTGGTTTGTTTGTCCAGGTGGAATCTTGCAATCAACTTTCCGAGTAGATTGACACTTGAAAATTTCATAATATCTCAGAATACTTTAATCATAAGATTTGAAGAGATATGTATTTGTGAATGCAAAAGGAGGAAAGCCATAAGTAAGTGTAATATTTGCAAAAAAAAAAAAAAACACCGAATCAGGTAGTCTCATTAGGCATTTTCTAAATCAAGATGATTTATCACAAAATTAAAGGTATTCCTTTATAAAAAGTGTTTTTTTAACTTCAATTACCTAATTAATTATAACGAAAAACTATAACTGATAATTCACGTGCGATCCATTAATTTACCTACAAGTGGATTTTCTTCACACATTATCCACTTTTTTAAACGAATCTTTGCTCACTCAAAGTGAATACAACTAATCTCCTTGACTCTGAAGAATGTATTTATGTTCACTTTAAATGAACTCAGATTCACAGACTATGAACAGAGATCGGTTCTCCTTGGCTACATTTTAAGGAACACGGCGTGATTAACAAAAAAACATGAAATTCGATCGCTGTAATGAATACTCGTATTGTAGCTAGGTAAGGTAGGTGTGTAATGTAAGTTAGGAGACGAACTGATTTGTGAAGGGAATCTTTGAAGGTTCATTATTATTTAAGAGTGAGTCTGCCGCCAGAAGCCAGGGAGTGTGACAGACGAACAGAGTCTCGCCCAACTTTCATACAACATTCCCACTCCCACAGACCTCCTCACACTTGGAGTAAGTAATTAATTTAGTATTGTAATGTGTGTGGAGTGCGTGCTTATTAGGTTATGGCAGAGGATGCTATTGTTCGTGCCTCCAGAGACACATGTGCTGTTAGGGGTATTCTACGTGCTGTCACGACTCCTTTACAGATTGTAATGTATCCACATATCATCGTTACACCGTTGAACCTAATGTAACGTGCACTAGAAGCGGCATCTCTTCATAAAATGTATCTATGAATAGGACGCCAATTCAGTCACTTTTGCGTTTAGTATTCAAAGATATGTGTTCGATATAGGGTTGTTCTGTTTTCAGAGATATTGGAAATGAATATGTAACAACTAATGAGTCTAACATTTCACTACTGATATTCGATTTTTAAATGAAACAAACCACTACGGGATTACGACCGTCTTCTACTGTTATTTCGAATGCTGGCTTGGTGTGATCACTTTACGTTAAAAAAGTTCGCCATTAGGTGGTAATGTTTAACTCTCCGAAATTCCTAAACATGGGAACTCTCGACACATTCAACATGTCGAAAAATCCCAAGTTTGTACAACAACTAGATATTCAATGATTTATGAAGATAAACATTGAGATAAAAGTTGGAAATTATTGAGAACAAGAGAGCAACCAAATTCAAAGACTGCGACTGCTGTCATGTATTTGGTGCCAGAATGTGAATAATATATTCCTTTTTTATTAATGTCTCGTCTTAATTGCCCTTGGCTTTGTTGGTGCACAACGTTCTAATTATGTCGAGATTCTTGTGACCATTTTTCAGGCCTAGATCTTAACGAATATGTAACAATTCATTACACAAGTGGTTGATAGTCTAACGTTTCAGTCGTCGACTTTCGAAGTAGAGGTTCGATCCCCAGAGCCAATCATCTTTCACAACACAAGCTTTTCTTTCTATGAAAGATGTCCTAGAACCGTTCGAATAAATATAGCTCCGCCTGATTTTTGAGAAAAGAAGTTCACTTGCTCCAAAAAAAGTTACTTGCCTAACACAGTAATTGTTATTAATAAAAACTGACTGTGGTAATTTTTTACGCATAACTGAAACCATAAACAGTAATGATAAACCTGATTTGTACAAAACATGTTGAATAAACCTACCCTTAAAATATGGACCGTAGTTGTGGTGTAATCATGTTCCTCTGTTAGGGACGGACGAATAAAAATAAAGATAGAATAAAAACAATGAAAGCCATTTTTACATTTATCTTGCCGACCGTAATTTGTTGATAGGTCATATTTTGAGAAATAATAATCAAGCCTGAAAAAACGTTTGTCTTCTCCTCTGAATATTGTTCTTATTTATTTTCAGAACAAAGTGAATTTTCTTTTTATATACAGAGTCCTCGAAAGTACGACTAAGCGGAAGTTCAGAGATAGAACACCTTTAGGGCTATCTAAATACCTCAAGTGTAGTATAATAATGTGTACCTATAGCGATTTTTTTATGTTTTTCGATTTATAATTGTTTTTGTATTTTTATGTCAACCTCTGACTTATTGGATATTACTAGGGGTACGTAATTTTCGCAAATAAAATATGTAATATCGCATTTAAAAAATATATAAAAGCGAAATTTCACATTTATTCGCATAAAACATAAAATGTCAATAATAAAACACCTTTGAGTATTTTAAATATGTAATAAAAAGTTAACAATTGTAGAAAGCCTTTATAAAACAAACAACATATCAACATGTAATAAAATATACGCTTTCAATTAATATAATTTAGTTTCATCGGCGACTTTTACTAACTGATTTTCAGTTTCAATTATTTTCAGAAGGATAAAACGTTCGTTTTGACGAGTTACTTGATCGTTTACCTTTAAAAAATAATTATTATTATCGACATTTCACTGAAATTTACTAAAAATTAAAACATTGCATTTATGGAACATATTGACAAATTTCGCATTTATCGCATCTATTTCGTAAATACGAAAATTACGTACCCCTAGATATTACTCGTATATGGTTACAGAGACACTAATTTTTGGGGTCAAATCAAATCAAATCTCCCTTTGAACTCCACTTAGGAGCATAGGGAGGCAACAAGAGCTCTCCATTGCGCTCGATCTTGCGCAATGCTTATGACCTCCTCCCACACCAAGTCCATTTCCCTCAGCTCTGCCTCGAAGGAACGGAACACTGTATGAGAGGGTCTTTCACGTCTTCGAGACCCTGATGTGAGGAAAAACAGCGCTCTCCTCGGCCAACTGTCATTCGGCATCCTCAACACATATCCCAGCCATGCCCATCTCCTCTCCGTAATGGTGGAAGTGATATAGCGTCGTTCGTGATGCGGTGGTACCATTTCATATCCAAAATTCTCCTGAGGCACTTCGTTTCGAATGCAGATACTTTTTGTGCCTGGGCTTTAGTCAGGTGCCAGGACTCACACCCATACAGAAGAATGGGTAATACACACGCATCAAACAGTTTACATTTCGTCTCGACACTAAACGCTGACGCCTTCCATATCTTGGTCATGTTGTTGAAGGCCCCACTTGCCATACCGATACGTATCGGGAGCTCAGCCCCGAGGTCACCAGTGGTGGTAATGGTTGCTCCCAGGTACTTAAATTTATCCACCCAGGAGACCTGACCATCGATGGTTATCGGTAGCTGTTTATCGGGGCAGGCATTATTCGCCATGAGCTCCGTCTTACTGGCATTGACTCGAAGGCCGAGGCGTGCTGTTTCGTCGCAGAGTCTTGAAACACTGCGCTGTAGTTCCTCCACTGTCGTACTGAACAACGCTAGGTCATCCGCGTACTCCAGATCGCACAGTTCGCCCATTAGACCATCTCTCTGTGTTATCGGTATACCTCTTGCTCCTTGCATGGACTTTCTCAATAAGAAGTCAATGACTATTATAAATATAAAAGGAGCTAGTACGCAGCCCTGTCTGACTCCTGTGGTGATCCTAAAAGCTTCTGTAGGACCACCTGGCGTTTTCACGCTACACTCGGAGTCTTCATACAGGGACTGCACCATTTTAACTATTTTCGGAGGTATACCATACAGAGCAAGTATTTTCCATATTGATGGTCTATGTGGGCTGTCGAAGGCCTTTTCAAAATCTTGAAGCAACAAGCGACTGGAGAGTTGAACTCTTTGTACTGCTGAAAGATGCACCTGGCACAGAAAATTGGGTCGGTGCACGACCTTCCAGGTACAAAGCCGCATTGTTGCTCTCTCAGGACAGCCATGACAGGCCCCCGAATGCGGTGTAGTAATATCTGAGATAATACCTTACCGGGAACACTCAGCAGAGTAATTCCACGGTAGTTTCCGCATTCAAGGGGGTCCCCCTTTTTAAATATTGCGACGATGGATCCATTCCACCAATCTTTTGGGGTACCTCTCCTCTTCCCACGCCATTTTAAATATATCTAATAGTGGTTGGCCAAGGGTGTCTATGCCTTGTTTGAGGAGCTCTGCGCGGATTCCATCGTCTCCTGGCGTTTTGTTATTCTTTAATCTCATCACGGCCAGCACCATCTCGCTGTGGGTCGGTGGATCTTCACATAACCCAGTTTCCTGAGGTATATTCAGATCCTCCAACTCCTCCTCAAAGTTGTAAGGTGAGGAGGGCTCGGGGCGGTTCAATATTGACTCAAAGTACTCCCTCCA
The DNA here is from genome assembly GCA_963576905.1 of Mystacides longicornis. Taxonomy (NCBI): domain Eukaryota; kingdom Metazoa; phylum Arthropoda; class Insecta; order Trichoptera; family Leptoceridae; genus Mystacides; species Mystacides longicornis. The sequence continues at coordinate 338,848 of OY756432.1, forward strand.
TCTCCCTTTCAGTTCGGGGGCAGTGACAGTGGCTCCACGAGAATCTCGTATTGCCGTCACGGGTCTTTTCTGACCCTTACCCCCGACCTCCCGGGTGATTTCGAAAAGTGTCCTTGAGTCATTTCCGAGTGCAGTGGACTGTGCCTGCCGTATCTGAGAGTCAAGATGTCTTCTTTTATCTGTTCGTACAGAGTGCTTTACCTTACGGCTCAGCTCCCTGTTCTCAGACACCAAAGCAGCCAGTTTTTGGGGGTCTCTTTCACTGTCTCTGAGGGTCTTAGCCTTCTGTCGATCTTCGATAAGGCTCCAGGACCCATCGGACATCCATATTGGCCTCTTTTTGTTTTTATAACCGACAGAAGAACGTGCGGATTCCATAACCGCGTCTCGGAAGCTGGTCCAGGATGTCCCCATTGGGACAGCTCTAGGTGAATCCTGTAAGGGGGCAAACCTGGTGCGTAACTCAGCCTCGTACGTGTGACGACACTGAGAACTCTCTAACCTGCGTATGTCCAGCGGGCGAGAAGCAGATGGTCTTTGATGGAAATTGTTGAATTTCAGTCTCAACGAACCCTCAAGGAGTTCGTGTAGGTAGGTGCGGACATTCCGCAGGTCAGTTCGGTTGCTGGCCCTTACTAGGAGATGGTCAATCTGGTTTTTCGTTCTTCTGTCGGGCGAGATCCATGTGTATTTATGGATATCCTTGTGGGGGAATAAAGTTCCCCCTATTAAGAGTCCATGGAGCGTGGTGAAACCAATAATACGTGTCCTCGGTGGGAGCATAGCAAAGAAGGACCGTCAGAGTTTCGCCACTCATCTTGAAGGACGCACTCATCAGACGGTCAGAAACAGGTTCTCAACCAAGAAGGCGAGAGAAGGCATATTTACTTAAAAGTAGAGCAACGCAGCGCATCCGTGCAGTCCGGTGACCAGAGTGCAGCATGACGTAATTGCCAGCGTCACTCTGCCCCGAACCTGGGATACGCGCCTCGCTCAGCGCCAGGATATCTAGTCCATAATCTCCCGCCAACTTGGCAGCAAAAAAGCTCCCCGCCCGCCCTCAAAGTGCGGAAATTCAAGGTCCCGATTTTTAAGCTCTTTTTCCTTACACGAGCCGTAGTCATTGCAGGGGGGACACTAGCTGCCTGGACCCCCCCTGAAAGGGTCCAGGCGTCCGAGGCTTGATTCTTTTGCCTTTTCTGAGCGATGTGGGTTTAAGGGCGTGAAGTGGTCAACCCCACGGCCCCGATCAGTTTTTTCGATTTCCTGCCTCTTACAGGATGCTCGAAAAAAGAGCAAATCAAATGATTGCAAACAGAAGGACTTAAATGCAAAGCGCAACCATGTCAAAGGACTTAAAACACAATAATCTAGTTTGATCAGGTTAAAAGCATTAAGCCACGTGACGCATGATGTATGAAAACGATAGCTTTTTTATGACAGACACAAAATGTCGGTGGCGATGGACTTAAAGGACTTTAACAACCTTTTAATCATGTGTTTTTCTAATATTTCGATTATTTATTCATTTTTTAGTCTTAAAATGCGCAATGTGGTACAGAAAGCATATTTATATACGATAAAAAATTGCGTTTTCATTAATACATCGGTTCGCATATATTTTTTGTTTCTGGTGTAAAATTTCGTAAATGTGGGATAATTCCTTTTACCAAAACACAGTCGCATTGTTTACAAGACATGTATTTTTCAGACAAATCGACAAATTTTATCTTCCGTGTTTTTGGAATTTTTTCTTTTGAATTATCAAAAAAATCAGCTGAATATAAATACAATTGCGCAATAAATAGAGATCGGCATTCGACAGCGATAGAGAAATCACTCGAAATATTCCATTGTTTGTAAACACTTATCATCTATTTGGTGCACAGGTAGTCCTATCTATCTGGCGACACTACTTGGAAAGACTTATCGAGTCATCGCTGTTCATAACATCACGAGTCGAGTATCTATTCACAACCAATGAGCTAACTTTGTCAACGTAACAGATTAATTAAAAGAAATCTCTAATATAAATGAAAGTCGGGTTAGTGCGACAACTTATAACTCGAGATTGGCTCAACAGATTCTTCCGATGTGTGATTTATTGGATTCTTCTACGCTCCGGATAACAGAATTACTAATAAAAAGTTGAAAAATGAATTAGAAATAATATAAAATATAATATTAAAGTTAGTATGAAACGAATTTCATGCGTCGCCATCTTTGAAAAAATCTAACAACAAAATTATTGTCTTCTGCACCCTCTCATTCTCGCATACGTAATTGGCACTCTTACAGTAGCCCATTTCACTTACTCCACAGTTTCGGGCGTTTTAGAATCTTTTCATACAATGTCAACCAAATTGCGTGCATATAATTATATTCTCGCGTTGATCCCGTCTGAGCTTTAAATACGAATGAAATATGGACGTTTTAGAATTAATATTTGAATGTTAATTGGTTTATTTTTGTTTCTGGAGGCACAGTGCACAATTAACGGGCCGCCTGTGGTTAAGACCAAAGGGTCCACAGGACAACGTCTGTCGGGAAAACTAGTAAATAAATAAAAATGTAGATACTTCTACATTCAGGGCACTGTAGAGACGAAAATTTTATTTCCCTAAACTCTGCATGTGGATGATATACCTACCACCTCTGTAGAGACGAACTGATGTGGTGGATATACGTACTGTTTACTTCCACATCAGTGGTCAAAGAGGACATAAGGTTACATGACCAAAAATAATTTAGGTAATCGGAAGATGAGAACCTTGTGAGGAACTATCTTTCGAAGTAATCAATCGGGGAAACTCAGAAGCAACAAAACAACAGAAGCCGGGGAGAGGAACTGTCACTCTGCAAGAGACCTCAGGAGACGAGGCACGCAATAAGATGCAGCGCTTCAATAATGAATTGGAGGGTGTCACAAAGAAGCTAATTTGGTCACGGTAACACAAAGGGCATGGTACGTTCCCTCGACCTTCTTTATAAAAATAAAAAATATCTATTTTAATCTCACCTCGGTGGAAGCCGTCAGGTCTGAAACAGAACTCAGTTATGGTGTTTACGGACTCGGGTTGTTTATTCACTTGACTGCACTCACCAAACAAACCGACCGTCAGATCAAAGAAATTCACTTTCTAGTCGGTGATTTTCTTTGCAATTAGCATGAAAAAACATTAACACCACGCGCGAGGAAATATTTCGCGAAAAGTGAAAAGCGCGTCCCGACGTCCGGAGCACCGCGACGCTCCAAGTACGGGTTGCTACTGAAGTCCTCGCCGCAAATTCTGAAAGTTGAGTGTGTCAGTAGATAACAGCTGATGGTGCGACGCTACTATACAGGATGTCTGAACTTGAACAATAATCATCTCTTTTATATCAAAATGGATCCCTTTCCGTAAACAAATAACAAATTTTTGCTAATTTTTTTTTTGGGTCCAAGGAGTAATTTCTGGGTAGGCGGCGTTAGCTGGTCATTCAACTCAGTCAGTTTATGGGCTATTGTAATATAACAAATTAAGAAAAGTGCAGGCTAAACATTGGATAACTGCTTCAAATGCTATTTTCTCTTATACATGTGGACCGAGTCGTCCAAATGCAACCAGAATCTAATGGCTGATCTGACAAAAGATCTGCTTACCTCTACACAAGCCAGTGAGGTTATGGTGTACAATCAATCCTAAAAAATTTCATCAACCTTCAAACTTACACAAATGGAATGGATGGAGCTCACCAGCATGCGCATGTGAGATGACACCGAGAATCTATAATTATAAGCTACTTAGAAAATAAATAAGTAAATCATCTGATAAAGTTTGCCAACTAAAGAGATTTTGTGTTTTATACAGGGTTTTTCTACGCGAACTTTACAACTGAAAAAAAAAACAGTAAATGAAGTAACTATGTAAGTACTAACTGACATTTTTAATGAATATAAATTACAAACTAACAATGTAAAACAAGTACAAATAGTTGGTAAACATGATACAACTTTTTCTATTTTAAATTAAAAAGTACCTACTCGCACAAAATTGATACAATAGAATTATAGGTAATTGTTGCCTGAGGCAAGTTTCCAATTTGAGACAGAATGCAAACTACGCTTAGAAGCTCATATATAGAAAGTTTTCTAGTTAAGTAATGACTGATGCTTTTTCTTTATAATAGAGATTTTGGGGGTAGCACAACCAAACACCCTGTGCCACATTATCGATAACAAACAGAAGATATGAGAGAATATTGACGCGTGGAGCCTAGTAAGACGCGGAGGAGTTGCAGGTTGGCAGCCGGGGAAATACCCGTTATCAGATGGCGGAGTGTGCTGCTCTTTATCTCTTCTATTTGTCCCAATCGTCATATCAATCAATTAATAGCCACGCGATCCGTACAGGGAGTCACGCTGCACTCCAACCAGACAGGTTGATAAAAGTAATAGTTAGGTTAGGTTAAGGGTAAAAATTGGTTGCTAATGAAATGTCGATTTACACAAAATTTGATAAAAGTACAATTTTAGATGGACGCAAAGTGAGACTTTAAAGGGAAGCTTAACGAAATTGATCAGAATTAAATTTTAGTTTGCCCTTTAACTTACACTTGACTCATATTATTTATGCTTTTAACGACGAAATCTTAAAACAAAATTTACTTTTAACTTATACAGGTGAAGGTAATGATTTATTTTCAAATGGTCTGTTTTCCTAGGACTACGGTACTGTTATAGCGGTAGCGATGAATGTCAACTTAAAACATTGTCAAATTATACCGTAGTAACAAAAAACATGTCATGGCAATATATTATTTTCAAACACAGCCGTCTTGGCAAACGATGGACCGCTCCCTAGGAACTCAGTGCATTAGAAAAGAAAAGCGGCCGTAAAATTAGGAAAGCAAACTTCTTTGAGACAAGTATTCTATGTTTATCTCTTTCACTGCTGGTGTAACAGTGAAAACGGGAAAGAGACAGTGCAATCTTGACATTAAATGTCAATAAGCGTAGCTTGGGTACCGCATTCAACAAGAGCCCACTAAAATAAAATGTATGAACTAAGTTAAAAGGTTAAATTCAAAAAGGTAACAATTGATTATTAGAATTCAATTCAGGCTGTTCAATTGGAGGTCCGAGAAAACAATCGCATATTAGCTTTGAATTTGAAATTTTTAGTTCTTATTTTATTTACAATTTGAGAAATAATAACGTATCTCTTAAATCCAAACAGTTGATGCACAATACAATCCTGATACCATTCATGATGTGTGGGAGTGAAACATGGACATGGAAGAAAAATATGGAAGTTGGAATAAATGCTGTGGAAATGAGATCACTGCGTAAAATATGCGGAAAGATACTGATTGATAAGGTGAGGAATGATAATATAAACATAATATATCCCACTCCGCTGCCCAATCGGGCTTGGGCAGCGGAGTGGGATGGCATGGACACCAAAAACAAGTACCTTGTGTCGGATCCATCGAATAGGGTTGCTGGCTTTGAGCTGGATAGAAGATCATGGACGGTGCTTAACCGTATAAGAACGGACTGTGGAAGAAGTGCGGCCGAACTCCATAGATGGGGTTACGTCGACAGTCCCCGATGTGAGTGTGGGAGCGACACACAGACGATACAGCATATTGTGCATGTGTGTCCAATACATATGTTTCCTGGCTCGATGGAGGATTTGAATTTGCTGACGACCGACGCCAAGAATTGGCTGAGGGATTTTGAAATCGATTTTATAATTTTGATTTTGATGCGCCTTTTAACCATACGACTATATACATATATATAATATAAGAAAGGAATGTGTAGTGGATGTTAGCGTAGTGACTAGAATGGAAGTGAATAAATTAAGGTGGTTTGGGCGTGTAGAGAGAATGAACGAGGAGAGAGTGACTAAAAGGATTGGTATATTATAAATCTGAAAGAATGGGTGCACGCAGACGAGGCCGACCTTGAATGACATGGCCCGATTATATCGGTGCCGTATTAGTGGAGGGCAAAAGGAATAGAAGAGCATGTATGCGGAATGTTATGCGTTTGGAGGAAGCGAAAGAGGTTTGTTTGTATAGGAAAGAATGGAAGTCCGTACTCTCTGCCTACCCCCTTCGGGAAACGCCGTGATGGATAAAAAAAAAATTTTTAGAATGAGTATTATCTAAATTTTCAAACATGTTTCCGTAATGTCAAAATTTACACAATATGTCTTTTGTTTAATATATTTCAAAACAGTAATAAATAAAAAATAAAAAAATAAAATAAAAAATAAAATAAATAAAAATAAAAAATTTCGGTTTACAACCATCTATATAACTTTCATTCTAATTTCTACTTACATTTCAACTACCCGGCATGGTATAAACGAAGATGGTTTTCTTGAAAAAAAAATATCATTCTTTCTCGAATAATCACATAATTTATTCAAAACAAGTTTAAAAGATAGATCACTTCTTTTATTTGGAACTCATCCGATCGAATAAATATTTCAATACTCTATGTTTTTATTCTTCAAATAATAATTTAAACGGTTGTTTTGAATAAAACATTTAGTGAAGTAAGCACTCAAAGTAGAATAGAATTTATACGAAGTTGATTTATTACGTAGCACAATAATTTATCATTTTTGTATCAATTTGTTATCTAACTCATTGTACCAACAATTTAAGAGTGTGTTTACTTATAGATTGTATTTATAATGTGATGTATAAAAAAATACTTCATGTGTAAAACGATCTTGGAAATCTAGTGGTATATGCGCTGACTTCAAATCAAGAGGTCCCGGGTTCGATTCCCGGTCGGGTAAGAATTTTTTTTAGTGTTTTTCAATTTAATTTTCTTCCCGGAATGGACTATATCAGATTGGACGGGACCAGCCAGGCAATAAGTTCCGCCGGCTATACTGACATCACTTAATATCTTTTTTATTTAATTCTATGGCAATATTGTCAAAATGAGATTGACGGAAGCACGAGTACCTACTTATATTCTCTTGAAAATTTAACAACGTATTAATAAAATAGTAAATAGGTAGGAAAAATTCTATTTCTCTCGCCTTGTAACTGCGATTTAAATGTTTTTGTTGTTTGTATTGTTCCTTCAATTGTTTTTATTATTTACATAAGTAATATTTACTTACTGTTCTAAAAAAACACACACACACACAATTCTGGTGAGGAAGTCAAAACCGCTCTCAGGGAATTCATAGATTTTCGCTCCAAGAATTTTTTTATCCAGAAATCAAAGGGCTTCACAGAGAATTCTGGTTCAGCGTCGATAACAATGGTAAATACTGATCAAATAAAACATTACTAGTGGTCGGCCAGTGCTCGAAATTCGACCATAACTATTTTTATTTTTTAATAATAATAAGTTCTTTATTCATTGGAAAAAAAATCACATTAGATACATTTTCATATCTCCCTCCACTAGGCATAGCCTGTCTTAGAGAGGAGATGTCACATAAGCATACATATTATATTATTAGTCGACATAGATAAAATAAGGTAAAAAGATCATGATACATAATATTATGTCTGTACATAGTGTAAAAAAATAAAAACATTGAGTAAAAAAAAACAAAGATTATAGTAATATTTAATAATAAAAAAAAAAATAATTATGTCAGATAATAATATGAAAGAATGAACATAAATCATTAGTCATTTCACAAGCATATATCTTTATAAAAAAAAGAAAATATAGGTATTTATATAATATAATACTAAATAAATAAAAATTGAAATAAATAATTAAATTAAACACACATATCTACATATAACATGCACACAACACACATAAAATATATAATATAATATAACAAAAATAAATAAATAATAAAATTTAGATTATAAGTTTGAACATTAGACTGAGCGAGTGCAATTTTACAATTTTTCTTCTAAAAAAATGATATGGATACATCAAATTTCAAATATTTATATTATGTATAAAGTTTTTTCTATTATTATTAAAAAAAAAAAAACAATATTAATCTATTCTCAATTTGACGCAATGAGTTTCAACTATTTTCAGCTCCACCTTCCATTTAAATACACCGCCTTCAGAAAGCTTTCTGCGCCCATTATGAGGCGCTTTACATTTTAATTTTTTTCTACATGAAGTTTATCTTCTTTATAAATAGTCTGTGGAAGTGTGTGTGAGTATCAAATACATAACATTACAGTCATATTACAGTACCTAGTATTTGTAATGTTTTTTTTTATCGATTTAATATATTTTTATGCATAGTTTTAAGAAAATATTCGCATTCGCCACCCCTCCTCTATATAAACTAAAAGTGTGTGAAATTCCATACTCCTCCGTCCGCGCATTTTCCGTAAAAATAGCCACAAAGTTTTTCCTTCACGTATTAATATATAGATTCCCGAATTACAAAACGTTTTCGTTTTGGCCTATGTAACGGTTATTTTATTTTCAAATAAATGCTTATCTAGACGTATGAATTATTATAATACATACGTTTTTCCTTTAAATCCCACTCAAGGGCATAGAGAGGCAACAAGAGATCTCCATTGCTTTCGATCTTGCGCAATGCTTATGACCTCCTCCCACACTATGTCCAAGTCCCTCAGTTCTTCTTTGAAGGAGCGGAACACGGTATGAGAGCGTCTTCCTCGCCTTCACGACCAAGACGGGTGGACGAACAGTTCTCTCCTCGGCCAACTGTCATCATAAACTCTCATCAACTCTCGTACCTACCTATAATAATATTATATTATTTTGAACCTGCGCAATGTGAGTAAGTACTGGCGTACGCCTGTATGTATTGCACCTATTTTGTTGACACAACCCGCTCAGATTGTTGTATTGGACGTTTTGAAGTTTTTTGTTTTTGATATTGTGTTTGTCTCTCATTGCTCAGCGCAAAGGGTTTGTACCTGTTATGCTGAGTAATGATTTTTTTGATTCTATAAAAAATAAAAATAATCTGGACTTATTCATAGTGAATTCTAAGCAACGCCTGTGTACCTAGTGAATGAGAGAAATGATCGGCACCAGGATTCGAACTGACGACTCTCAGTACGCTGTGTTAAAGTCTGACCAAAAACACTAGCCCAACATCATATCGGATAATAATTTTATTCTTCGATGAGTTTTGTTTAAAAAACGTTTTCTTTTGCGATAACTGTACAGAAAAAAGTGAAGATAATATTATTATCTCTGCCTACCCTTTTGTAGACAAGGCGTGATGGGTAAAATTAATTTGAAAATAAAAATGAAACACGTCCTCGAACTTTGGTGCTAAAATACAGGAGTTTTTTTTTTTTTTTTTTTTTTTTTTTTTTTTTTTTTTTTTTTTTTTTTTGAGGCTAGCACCCGTATTCGGGTGATGCAGCCTTTGCTTATTTCATAGACATATTAGTTTAAGAAAAGAATAAAATTAGGAAGAAAAGGAAAATAAAGAGGGATTCAAAGATTCTTGTTATTTCTCCGCAAATGGTTCACTATAATATCATTGATATCTTGTTCATTCCTCGACAGCAAAGACACAACGTTCAGGGGAAGGGGAAGACCCCTTTCCAGTAACTCCTGAAGGAAAACATTATTTGGAAGCAGACTACAGCCGAAGAATACATGGTCGATGGTCTCATCATCCTCCCTACACTCGCAGAGGGACGAGTCGACCACACCAAGTCTCTTCAAATGTGAAGCCAGGGCGACATGTCCTATACGCAATCTAGTCAACAGGGATATGTATAACTTATTTCTACGCTTACCCTGGAACCATGGTTCTCCTGGTATTAGCGGTTGGATTTGTTTATATCGTGCCCCCTTAGGGGTCTGAGTAAATATATCGTCCCATTCTTTACGTATTAATGTCATAACATCAGCAATACAGTCGTTAAACGGCAGCACAAACGAGCTGGGGACACTACCAGAAAGACAAGCTTCCTTCGCCGCAGCGTCCACCGTCTCGTTCCCACTAATGCCGATATGCGCAGGTATCCAAATTAAAACGATTTTAATTCCATTAGAGTGGCATTCGTATAATAGCGTCCTGATTTCCCAAAGCAAGTGACTATTCGTAGATGACCTTTGGCAACATTTTAGTCCTTCTATAAAGCTAAGTGAATCTGTGAGAATTAAAGTGTGCGTGAGAGAACGGCTACGTATTTCCAAGATGGCTTCTTTGACGGCCAAACATTCTGCGGTAAACACAGATGCAGATTTGGGAAGCTTGAACATTTTTTTAATACCTATTGACGGAATATAGACCGCAGCCCCGCAATCTCCCTCCAGCAACTTGGAACCGTCCGTATATAATCTCACATAAGTCGAAGGCCAATGCTCTTCAATCTTACGAGAGAAAATCGCGTTGACTATATTTGGGCTGAGAAGTGAGTATGATTTGTCTAATTGGATATTATCCAAAACTTCAGGAGAGAAGGAAGAGGGAATGCACGGGAAGGAAACAATGTTATGTTTTACAGTTGATAGATTAGAAAAATTTTTCAAACAGTACTCCCACACTGAACGCAAACCTGGGAGCAGGTTTGGCTGTCGGGAACTAAGCAAATTCTGTAGCCTAGAGAAAATAGGATGATTAGTCTGATTCATGCGTTTCAATAAAAATTTAAAAGCCAGAGACTTCCTTCTCAACGACAGCGGCATCTCCACGCATTCAGCCTGGAGAGCTATTACTGGCGATGATTTCATGGCTCCGAGTATGAGTCGCAAACTTCTGGACTGAACCCTTTCTAGCTTGATCGAGAGGTATTTTGGGAGTGGGTCCATAAGAAAACTACCATAGTCTAAATGACTTTTTATTAACGCTGAGTAAAGCATTCTCATTGTGGATGGATGAGCTCCCCACCACACTCCCGAAACTGCTCTTAAAATATTGAAATTTTTTTCACACTTGCTTGTTATGTAATCAATGTGCATTTTCCATGACAATTTTCTATTCAAAACCATTCCCAAGAACTTAACTGACTCTTTGATAGGTATGGAAAAGTCCCCAAAGCTTATTGGGATGTCTGGGGTGGAGTGTTTATTTGAAAAGAAGACTACTTGACTTTTGGATGGTGAGAATTCCAATCCATTTATATCACACCAGGAACTCAGAGAGTCTAATGATCTCTCAAGATATTCGACAGATTTGACAATATTTTTTTGGGACACGAAGATTACAAAATCATCCGCGTATTGTAATACATTACACGGAGAGGGAATAGAATTTTGAATGTCACAGGTATACAAGTTAAATAAAAATGGACTTAGGACCGATCCTTGAGGCAGGCCACGAAAGATCGTCCTCTCAATTATGCCCAAGGGTGTCTCTATTAAGAGTCTTTTATTTTTTTCCGATGGCATCTTCTATCAAAACTTTACTGATCAAAAGTTTAAGGAAACATAATAATTATTCATGAGTTATTTTGTAACACACAAATAATTTGGTTTGATTTGGACAGAACCACACATATATACCTTTTTTTCCTTTGCACTGCACTCGTTTTCGAGTGATTTGGCATTATTCATTCCTAAATTGTAATCTTGCATAAGATACTTTAGATTTCATTTATGTTCTTTCTAATATAGCAATCCCCCACCTTAAAAGAGAGGAAGCGTTTCTTCAAGAAGTAAGAAAAGTGCGGTCCAACCATAATCTACCAATCTATCTTGATGTAGATAACCCGCCTCCATCAAGCCGTCTTAAATCCCGAAACCCTTACTGGCTAGCTGCTGCTACAAGGGTAGTTTGCTCGATGGAAGACAAATGGAGACAATATGGACCGCATCATCGTAAGATGCGCTTGTGCCACCCCCAACTTATTCAAATGGGGATGGATGGATTCACCAGCATGCACTTGTGGGATGACACAAACACTTGATCATCTGATAAACGACTGCAGGACTTGCATACACGAACACGGATGATGCGATCCAATGGCTTCGGTCTCTGGTCTAACATGGAAAAACATGCTGGAACCCAAATGGAATAGAACACTACTTCTTGTGGTGTAACCTTATCAATGTGTTTATTTAAACTGCAAACCAATCATTGAACAATTAACGAATGACACTGGTATTAGGTAAGTCTACGAAAGCAATAAAGAGATAAGGTTATCTAAAAATCGCAGTTTCTGCTGTTTCATGCTCAAATTTATAGCAGTCCCATCATCTACCGCCCTGAATTCTTCCAATTTAAACCATTTCAGATATTAGATATTTGAAAGTAACATTTTAATAAAAAAAAAACTAATCTTTTCAACCATAACTACTTGGTGGATGAAACAAATTATTTAATATTTGGGTATCTCTACAAATTTTATTTTATTTTTTTATTTATTTATTTATCTATCGTCCTTGGGCCCTTACTTTGCAGGCGCTTGGACTCATCATACAAATATAGTCAAGGAAAAATTCAAAACAAAGTCATTGGGTACATTATGCAGTCGCGGGTGTAAAGAGTCCGGATCTGCAACGTCAAATATAAAAATAAGTTGATACATAATTATTCAACTTAAAAGCATGAAAAATATATAGTTTATTCATTTAGCATTTCGTCAATAGTATAAAAAGATTTATCGACCAGATACGATTTCACAGTTCTCCGAAAGACCAACACATCGTCACATTTTATTGTGTCTGGGAGCTTGTTATACAATCTTACACTAAGACATAGAAAACTACGATCCAGCTTAGAGAGCCTGTGTTCTATAGGTCTAATCTTATGTTTTAATCTAGTATTATAGCTATGAAAATCTTTGTTAAGTGGTGTGCTATCCAAATGTTTCTGTGCATAGCATAAACATTCATAGATATAGAGCGATGCCATAGTCAGGATTCCATGCTCTCTGAATACAGTTCTACAAGATTCCCTGTATTGCATACATAGAATAGCTCATTTATTTACTTTAATTTTGCTAACTGGTTTATTAGTTTTACACAAGTTTTTATAGTTAATAACCCTCAGGGAAATCGTTTAAGTTCAATCTAGTTCTGTTGATGGTAAATTTTAGGGTCTGTAGGAACACGTCTGAACCACGCGCGGTAACTTGACCAATGCTACCAATTAAATTTCCATAGTACGCGGTGGTTTTGTGTTCAGGCCCACAGTATGAAATTCTGTCTTCGAAAACCGAAATCTGTTTACAACTAAACATTTTGTTTAATTTCAATTTGTGTTTTTGTATTTGTTGATGTTTGTTTCTAGAAAATGCCTTAAAAAGAGGGGGAAGGATATAATAGGTTTGGTTTTCTGATAAGGCGGTATGACAAAAGTTATAATTTTCCACACACTCACTACAAACATTCTGAAAGTATAGAGTCCTGAGTAAGTACTAAAAATCACTCACAATGACTATCTTGTCTATACACATTTTAGCCTCTATAGATACTGTGAGCTGTATATTGCTGTGAGATTATTATTGTCTATTAATTTATATTCATGTTTCAAATGACACTTAATTTCAGTTTATGAAGTTCTGGACCCAAAAGTTTTGTAGAGTTAGGCCTCTTCCAGTGGATGGCCAAATGCAGATGAGATAATTGGTGTCGCAGCCTCTTACATTGTTATTCATGTTTGCTTGTAATTAAAGGGGTTTATAAACTTTTTCACCCCCCAAAGCAGAATATCTTTAGAGTTTCTCATGCGGACACTTTCATGTCCTTAGGCTGGCCCTATATAGCCAAGTACGTGGTAGTGTCTCTAAATTATTATTAAAGAAGATTTTTCAACACTACACAACTTCTCTTTTTGTATAATAAGTCTGATTTAATAATCACCTGCGTAGTAGACTCTATTTAATGCGATAGCGCCAACTAAATATTACGTGATAAGACTTGATACTAATTTCAGAAGCCTAGTTGTCACTTCCATCTGATGATCATGAGGTCACGGATTCAAATCCCGGTCTAGTCAGTATTTTCAACTGTTTTTTTTATATTCAATTGTTTGGGCGGAAGGGGCTTGGTGGAATTTATTCATTACTAGCTTTCCCGACAGGCATTGTACTGTAGTCCTTACTATGAATATTGATTTCGAATTTGTAATGTAACCTATATAGAAATACGTTTAAAATATGTTTGAAAGTTAAAAAAAAATTCTCAAAGAAATTCTATCCAAAATCTGCGTACCAATAATGGTTGTCAAGTAAATAAAAATTGTATTGTTATGGAATTTTTCACAGATGGTTTTGTTGTCAGTTAATCCGTTCCATACTAACCCATATTTACGTATTTGCTATCCATTTTTTTTTTTTTTTTTTTATAATTAACCTGTTATCCGGAGTGGAGAAAAATCCAATAAACCAATCATCATAAAAATCTGTTCAGTTGATCTCGAGTTACAAGTGTTCGCACTAATCCGACTTTCTTTTATATTATAGATAATATTAGAAATGAAAAAAATGAGTTTCAATATACGCATACCGCGTTTATTTTAACAACCATTGATCGGTTTTCGAAAGCTCCCGCTTTTTTCCTCTGATGGAGTAAGAATAAATACAAATTTATGTTAACTAAATTGTAGGTACCTACAAATGCACAAACATTAAGAGAAAAATTAAATTAAGGTAAGTTCGGGTGGAAGGCCTCAACAAAAACAAAAAAAAAAAAAAAAAAAATTAAGGTAAGTATCTAAAAGACCCTCATCCAACAAACCAAACAACTTAAAAATCGATTCAGCCGTTCTCGAGCTATAAATGGTGGAACGTTTTTCCGGTAATTTGTATCTAAAAGCGCCCAAGTTTTTCTCCCTATTTTTTTACCCATCACGCCGTTTCCCGAAGGGGGTAGGTAGAGCGTACGGGCTTCCATTCTTTCCTATCCAAAACAACCTCTTTCGCTTCTTCCAAACGCATAACATCCCGCATACATGCTCTTCTATTCCATTTGCTCCTGACTTGGCCCTCCACTAAGACGGCACCGATATGGTCGGACCATGTCATTCGAGGTCGGCCTCGTCTGCGTGCACCCATTCATTCAGATTTATATATCCTTTTAGTCATTCTTTTTTCCTATTTTGAGATTTCCCATTTTATAATAATGTTTCCAATAAATATTTTTCATGATGGTAAAATTATACCATCATCCCAGATCAGAGCTGGGCGGTACTCGAGTACAAGTACTCGTAGATTGTACTCTGAGTACTTTTGGTGTACTCAGTACTCAGTCCACGAGTACATTTCTAAAACCTGTACTTGTACTTGTATTCGGTACGTTTTTGAGCCTAAAATGTACTCGAGTACTTCGAATGTACTCGAGTACTTTAGAATGTACTCGAGTACATTCAAAGTACTCGAGTACATCAAAGGTACTCGAGTACATTAAAGGTACTCGAGTACATTTCAAGTTCTCGAGTACATCTTTGGATTTATTGGAATACGTTAAACCTACTATGATACGTAATTTGAATTTATATTGCAAGTAGAGACTTGTTAGGTGTCGTGGTTATTAGTAGTGGTAAAGTGTGAATGTATGGTTCTCGTTTTTAATTCGAGAGTGTTGGTGACGAAATTGTTGTTTTTAAAACCCGTGTATTATGATTGAATTGGTTATTTCAAAAACTAAATAAGTCTTTGAAAAAAAAAAGACGGAATCGTCATTTTATAGAGTATAGTCTGAAATCCTGCTCTGCTATTGCTCCTTTACGTAAAAACTGAAGTAGGTATATTATTTATATGAAAAAATTATGATTTATGATGGGCTCTAATCTGTTGAATAGAATAGAATAGTAAAAATATATATATAAAAAAAAATAAAACAAAAAATTCAGAACTTTGATACTGCTAAATCCCATAATTTGTAGTATTTAGACACAACAAAAAGAAGACGTTGAGAATGAGATGTTCAAGCAACTTGTAGCAGACGGTCTTGCGGAAATTTTTCAGGCTTCTACAAGACCAGCACTTTTAAATTCTTTCGGCAGGTGGCCCGCGGCAAGTGTATTCTTATTCGCAGTGTATTCTTATTAGTCATTATTATGTTAATAATTATTGTCCCCGGTAGCCTAGTTGTACTGGCGTGGACTTCAGATCCGAAGTCATCCGGGTCAGAGTTTTCGTAAGTGTTTTTTCACTTGAAAATTCTACCTGGGGTTGGCCTGTCTCAAATTGGACGGTACCGGTTGACTGGAAAAAAATACCTCAAATAATAAGTTCCGCCGGCAATACTGACACCTTTGTATAGAAAAGTGTTATATTATTATTATTATGTTAATTGTGAGTTTTTTTTTATTTATCCTTGTACTAATGTGCACTACAACTCTATATTAAAATATAAATTGTAAAAGGCCGGTTGGCCGTTGAACCAAATAAAAAATAATAATAATAAATAAGGCCCGTAATGCGGTGATCAGACGAGGCGAATATCGCCAGGACACTCGCCAGCCAATTGAACCGTGTGAACAGATTGTCGATAAATCTGAAGCGATAAAAATGGTTGAAAGCGATATCGTCTCAAGTTGAACGCCTTTCAACTTTTGTATCTGGTGGAACGATGCACGCATGCGCAGATATGCGTGGCGTCCGTATGTTCTGTTTCTTGACAGTTGACAGCACTGCTCTAAATTTATTTCTCCTTAAAATCCAATTCCGCACCCAATATCTGCGTTTTTTTTTATTTTTCCTCAATTAGGAGTCTCCTTATATCGTCTAAAACAATATTATCAACTAACCCCAATTACTGCGTGACTTCTACCTCGACGTCCGCCATTTTTAAAACTATCAGCGCACCTGACAGATTGAATGTATGCCGGTGGACTCGTGTGAACAGATCAGACGATCAATGGGCGACCGAGCGATATTTTTTTTATGCAAGCGAAATCGTCTGGCCTTATATCGCCTCGTGTGAACACCGCATAATCCAGGCAACATGCCATCAGACCCAGCAGCCTTACCGGCTGTTTTAACGTTTAAACGGCTGAAGTCACCTCGGTTTCAGTGAAAGGAGCAACCAGGGTAGATCGGTTTGGACAGTCCTTTGTGTTGTGTGGAGCTGTTCCTTAACCTTAGGTTGGAATGTTTTGTCTCCGGGCGCTCTGCCGTTGTCTACTATTTTGTTTGCAACAAGGTTCGCTGAAATCTTTGCTGTGCGGTCCGGTGGTTTAATTTGCCACATTTTACGGAGTAGGGATCATGTCTTACGGAATTAACTGTTGTAGAGATTCTTCTCCTCATGATATAGACTGTTTGGCGGCCTCTGAAACTGATGTTATAAATTTATGGTAGTTAGTAGGCAGTGGTAGGTACGAGAGACATCAATGTCTCATCGAAATAGGCGGCGAAGATGTCCCATTTGTCCTTTTGGAAGTTCCATCGCGAGACCTTCGAGGACAAGCGCAAGTCCTGGGTGTAGTCATTCCATCTAGCTGATAAAAGGTGTCTCTGTCATTGGCATCATAAACGAAGTGAAGATTCTCAGTCTCCATATATTCCGTGAGGTCCTCACCATTATTGTCTGTGGTTCTAAATTTTCCCCAGTCCCCAGTTGGTGTGATTGCTCCCATTATTAAAGTCTCGCATTATGACAGATGGATGTGGGAGGGCTGAAGGAATGACTGTATGTGGCCACTGGAGTCTATCAGGTTTTTAAACGTTGACGACTTTTGTGTCCTATTTTGATGGTGACTGGTGACCAAGGACACATTACCTGATTTAAAACAATGTTTTCCAAATCCAAATCAGGCCGTCGCGTACGTTGGTGGCCACGCCGTGGACAGCGCCAGCTAGGTTGAAACCGGGAACCGTAGGTACCTCTGGTGGTGAGTTGGTTTAAGTTTGCTGTGTGGGTTTCCTGTAGAAATATAACATCAATTCATAGCTCTTTTGTCAGTTTTGTCAGATATTCAGTCTTAGAACTACATACTTATTTCTTCTATCTTCTATTTTCCAAGGTCTCTTGTCTTATTGCCCAGAGGAGAGCTGTTTTTGCGATTTGTATCATTTACCATACCATGTTCTATTTTCTTGTTTTTAATTCAATCCTCTTTGGCTTATCTGCTTTCTCTCTTCCTTATTGATATAATTTTGCCGTTATAACGTTGCCCGGGGGTGCACCACGTGGAGGCGTTATTTTACCCATTTTTTTTTAATGTAATAATATTATAGTTATACACGTTTTTTTGTAAAAAAATTATTTCATGCAGTTTGTTGTAATGATCGATTCAATTGCTCGCGATTACATTATGTTTTGAAACATGCGCAAAGTTGTTAGAGGTTTATAAAAGACTAGAGGTCCGCCCCAGCTTCGCACGGGTAGATAGGTACTTAAAAATAATTTAGTTTTCATACAGATCCCTAACTTTTTCAAAATATTTTATAGCATATTATACGGTATTTCGTTCACTACAAAATAAATTTAATTAAATTTATAGCGTCAACAACACGTGGTAATTATGCTGTTAAAATGTAGCTTATATGACACGTTCGTAGATTTACCATAGCAGCGCCATCTATTGATTACTTACTCAACCCAGTCGAAAGGTATCGACATCTGTTAGAATCATTTGGAGTTAACAGATAATTGTGACTGTCAAATAATAACAGACAAATAATTAGCAATAAATTAAAATTGCGACTATAATTTGAGATTTAAACTATCCTATCTCTCAAGTTGGATCGAACTGCACATGGTGTGCGAATTTTATTATAATCGGTTAAGTGGTTTAGGAGTCCATTGAGGACAAACATTGTGACACGAGATTTATATATATTAAGATTTGCGTTTAATTAATCACTCATGTACTCGGTACTTGTACTCGGTATTTTGTACTCGAGTACTTCGATCTGAGTACTTGTACTTGTACTCCGAGTACATTTGTGTGCAGTACTTGTACTCAGTACTCGAGTATTTTTTTCCTGTACTCGGAACAGCTCTGCTTGTACTCCGAGTACATTTGTGTGCAGTACTTGTACTCAGTACTCGAGTATTTTTTTCCTGTACTCGGAACAGCTCTGTCCCAGATGCACCTCAATCCATTCTCAACATAAAGAAAGATGACGAGAGGTTAAGGTTGAAGAATGAAGTCAACAACGTGTTTACGTGAATCGTGAAAGTGACGAGTTCATTTCTTAGAAAGTAAGAATGCAATGAAGTTAAGATGATGGTAAATTGAGAAAAATACAGTCTTTCAGTCTTGAATAAACTTCCTCGTTATTTCCTCCGGAACAACGGCTGTGATTGATGGCAGAACTAGAACAAAAGAAGAAACAAGATACCGTCTAGAGAACTTTCTGAAAACTCGTTTAAGAATCTGCCAACATCCAGCCTCCAGTAGCATCTATATTATTTTATAAAACTACGTAAATGTGTTTCTAAATATTAAATTTGTTTGTTTCTGAACATCATCTGGATATCTCCAGTTTCACTCTTATGGTCGTGGTTTTACAATAATAATTAGGTATCTAAGTAGCCTAGGCGTGGACTTCTGGTCACGAGGCCCCGGGTTAGATTCCCAGTCGGATTAGAGTTTCACAAAGTGTTTAATTTTTTTTTTCCACATTTTTAAACAATTTGTGCTCACTCAAAGTGAACACAAATACACTCCTTGACTCTTTCACAGTAAGCTACTTATGTCGTGAATGAGGAAGATGGTCGGCACCTGGGATTGGGCGCTTGAAATTTCTAATCGAGGTTGGCATGTCTCAGATTAGACGGGACCGGTTGACTGGAAAACATTGCCTCAGTTCCGCCGGCTATACTGACACCTTTGTATACAAAAGTGTTAATAATTAATTTATGTATTACTATAAGCATATTACAGCCTTCAGAAAGCTCAATCATGTAATGTGAAATAAGTATATCCCCATTAATTTAAAAAGTAAAGCCTACGAAGCATGCATCCTGCCTGTGATGACATATCATAATATTCAGAAACAATGTTCCTGACCATACCTACTGTCCACAAAATGAAATGCGCGCAACGATCCATGGAGCGACAAATGTTGGGCATAAGTCTGCGTGATAGAATTACAAATTACAAACGCCGAACAAAAGTCGCCGATATTATGGATCGGATCGCAAAATTGAAGTGGCAATGGGCAGGACACGTGGCCAGACAGCCAAATGCGAGATGGACTCCCAGAGTCTGAAAGTGGAGACCATGGGAAAACAAAAGGGGAGTCGGTCGGCCACAGAAGAGATGGGCTGACGATATTGTTGCGGTCGCCGGGAAAAAATGGGTTGAAGCGGCCCAGAATAGAGAGAAGTGGAGACAGATGGAAGAGGCCTACATCCAGCAGTGGAGGGAAGGCTAGGAAGAAGAAGAAGAAGATCACTATGTACGCGTTGTCCATGAAGCGATACTTTTCAAATTATTTGAAAGAAATTGAAGTTTGCTCCTATACCGAGGTCTACTGTAAAACATGTATAGATTTTTTATTTATTTATAAATAATAATGATTTTTATTTGTAATATTCTACCTATTGTGCACTAAAGAAGTAATGGTGGCTTCTTCTGAACAAACAGAACGGAAACCATAGACTTTAATAACTCAATGTAACCCGATGCTTCCGCCTACAGATGACTCTTAACCAAACACAGAGTTAATGTTCGTTCTTCCTGTATAAATTCTTGTAAATTAATGGTAATATTATTTTTCATACAGTGCCTTATATACGTAAGGAAGACATCCCAGTTTTTGCAAAAGCATCTCTTTTCTCTACCACTTGAAGATCTTTCCAGTAAATCTATCTATTGTTTGTATTCTCGTAGGAATTTTCAATCTTGAGATTCAGCTCTACTTCTATAACCAAAAAATAAATTTTATTTCACAAGTTTTAAATTCAATACCATTTACCAGGTTTTCGTTTGGTTTTGTATTATTTATTTATTATTTTAAATAGGTAGATTTTCTGGCTTTAAAATTAGATTAATTTAAAGAAAATGTGTCATTTATTATGAGAGAAAATAAGTAAAAATACAATATTATGAATTTTACAGTTTCAAAAAGTTTAAGAAGCCTAGAAAGAAAAAGAAGAAGATGAATTTTTTCTATAATTCGCACAATTTTTTAGAACAATTGTCGAAAAAAATTACATCTTTGTATAGGTATTAGATAATGATAATTATAATATGTCACACAGGTATGACCAAATCGAATAAAGATATCGACATACTTTATGACTAAACCGATGTTTGCTTGGGGCTTTGCGTGCGTCCGAAGTATTAAGAATATTATGATTGTTGACTTTAGTAATAATATTTAAGTCTCGTCCAATATTTACCAACTCCATAATAATATGTCCCCATCCTCCTTGTGGCTCATGGTGCGAGAGGCTAGACGTAATATCGTAACAACGAAACACCATAAAGACGTCCTTCCAGCCTCCCCTTCCCATGGAAGATTCATCAATCACCTCCATCTCTCTTGATGAGACGAGGACCATATTAATAGCTGTCTCTTCTCCTCAGGGTGCTCATTACGTCCCTTTATGCCTCATTATACAGATGTTTTTATTGATTCTCACCTACCAGACGTAGCCTCCCTGTCGAGATGTCCAAATCATTCTTATCACAAACGATGATTCAATTATGATTATGAGCAAATCTTTACCACCCATTGTGGGTATCGCAAACGTAAATCAATCAATCAATCAATTCTCCCTTTTACACCCCACTCAGGGGCATAGGGAGGCAACAAGAGCTCTCCATTGCGCTCGATCTTGCGCAATGTTTATGACCTCCTCCCACACCATGTCCATGTCCCTCAGCTCTGCTTCGAAGGAGCGGAACACAGTGTGAGAGGGTCTTCCTCGTCTTCGGGACCCTGATGGGAGGAAGAACAGCGCTCTCCTCGGCCAACTGTCATTCGGCATCCTTAACACATGTCCCAGCCAAGTCCATCTCCTCCCCACAATGGTAGAGGTGATGGGCTCACGCTGGGTGCGCCGGCGTATAGCGTCGTTCGTGATGCGGTTGTGCCATCTTACACCCAGAATTCTCCTTAGGCACTTCATTTCAAAAGCTGAGACTTTTTGTGCCTGGGCTTTGGTCAGGTGCCAGGACTCACACCCATAGAGGAGAATGGGCAACACACACGCATCAAACAGTTTACATTTCGTCTCGACACTAAACGCCGACGCTTTCCAAATCTTGGTCATGTTGTTAAAGGCGCCACTTGCCATACCGATACGTATCGGGAGCTCAGCCCCGAGGTCACCAGAGGTGGTAATGGTTGCTCCCAGGTATTTAAATTTATCCACCCGGGAGACCTGGTGACCGTCGATGGTTATCGGTAGCTGTTTATCGGGGCAGGCATTACTCGCCATGAGCTCCATCTTACTGGCATTGACTCGAAGGCCAAGGCGTGCCGTTTCGTCGCAGAGTCTTGAAACACTGCGCTGTAATTCCTCCACTGTCGTACTGAACAACGCTAGGTCGTCCGCGTACTCCAGATCGCACAGTTCGCCCATTAGACCATCTCTCTGTGTTATCGGTATACCTCTTGCTCCTTGCATGGACTTTCTCAAGAGGAAGTCCATGACAATAATAAATATAAATGGAGCCAGTACGCAGCCCTGTCTGACTCCCGTAGTGATCCTGAAAGCTTCAGTAGGACCACCTGGCGTTTTGACGCTACACTCGGAGTCTTCATACAGGGACTGCACCATTTTTACTATCTTCGGAGGTATACCGTACAGAGCTAAAATTTTCCATATCGATGGTCTATGTGGGCTGTCGAAGGCCTTTTCAAAATCTATGAAGCAACAAGCGACTGGAGAGTTAAACTCTTTGCACTGCTGAAAGATGCACCTGGCACAGAAAATTGGGTCCGTGCAGGACTTGCCAGGTACAAAGCCGCATTGTTGCTCTCTCAGGACAGCCATGATAGGCCCCCGAATGCGGTGTAGTAATATCTGAGATAATACCTTACCGGGAACACTCAGTAGAGTAATTCCACGGTAGTTTCCGCATTCAAGGGGGTCCCCCTTTTTAAATATTGCGACGATGGATCCATTCCGCCAATCTTTTGGGCACCTCTCCTCTTCCCACGCCATTTTAAATATATCAAGAAGTGGTTGGCCAAGGGTGTCTATGCCTTGTTTGAGGAGCTCTGCGTGGATTCCATCGTCTCCTGGCGCTTTGTTGTTTTTCAATCTCATCACGGCCAGCACCATCTCGCTGTGGGTCGGCGGATCTTCACATATCCCAGTCGCCTGAGGTATATTCAGACCCGCCAACTCCTCCTCAAAGTTGTAAGGTGAGGAGGGTTCGGGGCGGTTCAATATTGACTCAAAGTACTCCCTCCATCTCCCTTTAATCAGTTCGGGGGCAGTGACAGTGGCTCCACGAGAGTCTCGTATTGCCGTCACGGGTCTTTTTTGACCCCTGCCCCCGACCTCCCGGGTGATTTCGAAGAGTGTCCTCGAGTCATTACCGAGTGCAGCAGACTGTGCTCGCCGTATCTGAGAGTCCAGGTGTCTTCTTTTATCTGTTCGTACAGAGTGCTTCACCTTGCGGCTCAGCTCCCTGTACTCAGACACCAAAGCGGCCAGTTTTTGAGGGTCTTTTTCGCTGTCTCTGAGGGTCTTAGCCTTCTGGCGATCTTCGATGAGACTCCAGGACCCATCGGACATCCATATTGGCCTCTTTTTATTCTTGTAGCCAACAGAAGAACGTGCGGATTCCATAACCGCGTCACGAAAGCTAGTCCAGGCTGAATCAATTGGGGCAGCTCCGGGTGAATCCTGCAAGGGGGCAAACCTTGTGCGTAACTCAGTCTCGTACGTGTGGCGACACTGAGCACTCTCTAACCTGCGTATGTCCAGCGGGCGAGGAGCAGACGATCTTGGCTGAAAATGGTGAAATTTGAATCTGAACGAACCCACAAGGAGTTCGTGATCCGTGTCCATGTCTGCTCCCCGGCAGGTGCGGACATCCCGCAGGTCAGTTCGGCTGCTAGCCCTTACCAGGAGATGGTCTATCTGGTTTTTCGTTCTTCTGTCGGGCGAGGTCCAGGTGTATTTATGGATATCCTTGTGGGGGAAGAGAGTTCCCCCTATTAAGAGTCCATGGAGCGTGGCGAAACCAATGAGACGGCTTCCGTTATCATTCATCACTCCTAAGCCATGCTTACCCATGACGCCTGGTCCATTCTGGGGGTCGTTGCCAACCTTGGCATTAAAGTCCCCCAGAACTATTAGGCGATGGCGCCTCGGAACATGGGACACAACTGCATCCAGACTGTCATAGAAACAGTCCTTAGCAGCCGCGTCCCCATCCTCAGTGGGAGCATAGCATAGAAGGACCGTCAGTGTTTCGCCACTCATCTTAAAGGACGCACTCATCAGGCGGTCAGAAACAGGTTCCCAACCAAGAAGGCGAGAGAAGGCAAATTTACTTAAAAGTAGAGCGACGCCACGCATCCGTGCAGTCCGGTGGCCAGAGTGAAGCATGACATAATTGCCAGCGTCACTCTGCCCCGAGCCTGGGATGCGTGCCTCACTCAGCCCCAGGATATCTAGTCCATAATCTCCCGCCAACTTGGCAGCAACAAGCTCCCCGCCCGCCCCCAGAGTGCGGACATTCAGAGTCCCGATTTTTAAGCTCTTGTTCCTTAATCGAGCCGTGGTCAATACAGGGGGGACACCAGCTGCCTGAACCCCCCCCTGATGGGGTCCAGGCGTCCGAGGCTTAATTCTGTTGCCTTTTCTGACCGATTGTTTTAAGAACGTGAGGTAGTCAACCCCACGGTCCCGATCTGATTTTTCGATTTCCTGCCTCTTACAGGATGCTCGAAAAACCAGCAAAAAGAGCAGAGGTGCTATTCTAAGCCGGCAACCCCACGGCAAACGTAAAGCAGAATGTAAAAAAAAGAGATTCATTATTTAGTATTCTTCTTTTTAATTCAGGCCTTGTGACCTGTAATTCAAGAGGTGACGTCAACTCGGCTCACAGCTGTCCCTCCAGCTCTTTAGTGGTCTGCCTGGAAGCCGTCTGTGAGGGAGTCTGTGCACCGTGTGCGGAGGCTGTCTCACATGTTCATACCAGAACCTTTTTCATCGCCTTCCCCATCTCACTATGTCTTTGACCTCGCATATTTGCCTTGCCCTCGTATTCCCAACTTTATTACCGGCTATGCTCCTGAAAGTTTTCATTTCTGAATCTCTCTGCGCCTTTTCGATCGTAATGGTTTCAGCCCTGGACTCTATCGAGTCTTGTGAATGTTTAGTTTGCTGCTAGTTCTCATATCAAGGTTTCTCCAAATAGAGCTTCGGAGGCACCTTGATAGTGCAGCAATTTGAAAAACTGTTCCACGGTGATACCTTCCAAAGATAGATTGAGATCCACCAGAGACCAAGAAAACCCCATGCTTTAGGTCTTTTCAAATGAGATCTTTATATCGTAATTTGGACTTGATTGCTACATATTGAAATGAAGCCCTATTTCTAGAAGAAGCTTCTCATAAAATTAACATTAATGGGAAGTTTTCTGGGGAGCTTCCGACAAGACACACTAGGTGGCAGAACTTCTAATCAGGTCTATTGTCAAATTCAGTGCTGCCAACGTAGAGATGTTTTTTTCAGTGATGCCAACGTTGGGAAGTTTGTTTTCCATTGTGTTGTTAAGAAGTTGTTGATTGAGTTGCTAAGAAGTTGTTGATTTTGTTGCGCATAAATTTGAGAATAAATCTCAGGGGTGCTGTTCGGTATATTTTAATTTGTATTTAGGTAGGTATATAAAAAAAGATGAATAATTTTATTTGTAATAGTATGTAAAAAATGTACAATGATTACTCTAAACCTATTGTAAGTTATCATGTATAATAATATATAAGTTGTTTAATTTGAAATAAACTAGAATGATATTTTGGAGGTTAGATTGTGAGCGACCATAAGAAGAAGAAGAAGTAAATCGTCCCCGTTGGCAACACTAAATTTGACAATAGACCGGATTAGCAAGGGCGCCTCTAGCGGCACAAAAAGGAAAAAAAACATCCCATTAAGTTCCGCGTAACATAAAAAAATGTTCAAATTTGTTATCGTGAGTAACGTTGTAGAACATTTTAAAATAATTTTAAAAAAGAAAAACTTTGTATGTTCTACTTTTTATAAAAAGTAGAACATACAAAGTTTTTCTTTTTTAAAATTATAAAAAAATGAAAACTTAACCTTGCTTTTTACAACAAAAACTCTTCTTTTTTTTTAATTCAATTGACGTTTGACATAACTATCAGTTGTATGATAGTTGATATTATAAAAAGAACGTGCCTTGCAAAAATCGTGTAAAACAGATGCATTGGTCGGTGTGATCACTGAAAAGTCAGATTGAATGAAATTGGATTTATTTATTCAAGCATAAATAATCTTATATTATATCATACTAAGCCAGCCTTCGAAATAACAGTAGAAGACGGTCGTAAGCCCGGAGTGGTTTGTTCCATTTAAAAATCGAACATTAGTAATGAATTTTTAGAGTCATTAGTTGTTATCTTTTTCTTATACTAGTTGCATGTAAACATGAGATCCAACTGTCGATGGACTAAGTCGGTATGTTTATTGTATGAAACGATGTCAATAAATTAAATTTTTACAAAAATTGTTAAGAAAAGTTTGAGATGTACTGATATAATGTAGACATTTTTTATAGAAAAATTAATTATCTAGTTGGGGTGTTTCGGCGTTTTTCGATATTTTTATAAAATTCTGAAATATAGGCACTGAAACTCGTAAATTTGTCATAAAAAAAATATTTTTCTATATAAAAAAAGTTTGAGAAACCCTGGAACTTTTTCATTAAATTTAATTTGAGATATTGTATTTTTCTATATACGTACACATTTTTAGGGTTCTATCTTTTATAGTTTTCGAGATATATGCAAAAATTAAGTAAAAATTCAAAGGTTGATTACCCCTGACTGAAAGAAAATTTAAAAATTCTGAGTATACAAGTTTTGTAGACTTAAAGTATTAAATATTTTCTGAAATTTTAGGATCTGTGCATCAAGCGAATCAAAAGTTATAAGGGGGGGACGGACACACACACACACAGACACACACACGCACAGACACACACACACACATAGACACACACACACACAGACACACACACACACAGACACATTAAATGTTCTCCTCCGAATTCTGAGTAAATCCATATATGGAACATATATGCTGCGAAGCCTCTAAGTTGGTGTTTTTTGTCGTCAAAGTTTGAAAAACCGTTTAAAATGTAGACCTGGCCATACAAATCTCACGTATCTTGGCTTGATACTGCCGATCTGTCTCGAGAAATAATTTCTCTTCAACAAATCGACAGTTGGATTATAAAAATGGAGAGTTGTTTTCCGTGGTTATCGCATCACGCCTAAACGGCTGGGCGATTTCGCTAATTCTATTTTCGTCGTGTTGGCTTTTATAGCCGTGGGGCTGTCGGCTTAGAATAGCACCTCTGTTCTTTTTGCTGGTTTTTCGAGCATCCTGTAAGAGGCAGGTAATCGAAAAATCAGATCGGGGGCGTGGGGTTGACCACCTCACACCCTTAAACTCCAGCGGTCAGAAAAGGCAACAAAATTAAGCCTCGGACGCCTGGGCCCCACCAGGGGGGGGTCCAGGCAGCTAGTGTCCCCCCTGTGTTGACCACGGCTCGGAACAAGAGCTTGAAAATCGGGACCCTGAATGTCCGCACTCTGAGGGCGGGCGGGGAGCTTGTTGCTGCCAAGTTGGCGGGACATTATGGACTGGATATCCTGGGGCTGAGCGAGGCACGCATCCCAGGGACGGGGCAGAGTGACGCTGGCAACTATGTCATGCTGCACTCTGGTCACCGAACTGCACGGATGCGTGGCGTCGCTCTACTTTTAAGTAAATATGCCTTCTCTCGCCTTCTTGGTTGGGAACCTGTTTCTGACCGCCTGATGAGTGCGTCCTTCAAGATGACAGGCGAAACACTGACGGTCCTCCTATGCTATGCTCCCACTGAGGATGGGGATGCGGCTGCCAAGGACTGTTTTTATGACAGTCTGGATGCAGTTGTGTCCCATGTCCCAAGGCGCCACCGCTTAATTGTACTGGGGGATTTTAATGCCAAGGTTGGCAGTGACCCCCAGTATGGACCAGGCGTCATGGGTAGGCATGGCATGGGAGTGATAAATGATAATGGAAGCCGTCTGATTGGTTTCGCCACACTCCACGGACTCTTAATAGGGGGAACTCTGTTCCCCCACAAGGATATCCATAAATATACTTGGACCTCGCCTGACAGGAGAACAAAAAACCAGATTGACCATCTTCTGGTAAGGGCCAGCAACCGAACTGACCTGCGAGATGTCCGCACCTACCGAGGGGCAGACATGGATACTGATCACGAACTCCTTGTGGGTTCGTTGAAATTCAGATTTACCCATTTCCAGCAGGGACCGTCTGCCTCTCGCCCGCTGGACATACGCAGGTTAGAGAGTGCTCAGTGTCGTCATTCGTACGAGGCTGAGTTACGCACCAGGTTTGCCCCCTTGCAGGATTCACACGGAGCTGTTCCAATTGAGACAGCTTGGAATAGCTTCCGTGACGCCGTTATGGAATCCGCACGTTCTTCTGTCGGCTATAAGAGCAAAAAGAGGCCAATATGGATGTCCGATGGGTCCTGGAGCCTCATCGAAGATCGCCAGAAGGCTAAGACCCTCAGAGACAGCGAAAAAGACCCTCAAAAACTGGCTGCTTTGGTGTCTGAGTACAGGGAGCTGAGCCGCAAGGTGAAGCACTCTGTACGAACAGATAAAAGAAGACACCTGGACTCTCAGATACGGCGAGCGCAATCTGCTGCACTCGGAAATGACTCAAGGACACTTTTCGAAATCACCCGGGAGGTCGGGGGCAGGGGTCAAAAAAGACCCGTGACGGCAATACGAGACTCTCGTGGAGCCACTGTCACTGCCCCCGAACTGATTAAAGGGAGATGGAGGGAGTACTTTGAGTCAATATTAAACCGTCCCGAGCCCTCCTCACCTTACAACTTTGAGGAGGAGTTGGCTGGTCTGAATATACCTCAGGCAACTGGGATATGTGAGGACCCGCCGACATACAGTGAGATGGTGCTGGCCGTGATGAGACTTAAGAACAACAAAGCGCCAGGAGACGATGGAATTCACGCAGAGCTCCTCAAACAAGGCATAGACACCCTTGGCCAACCACTATTAGATATATTTAAAATGGCGTGGGAAGAGGAGAGGTGCCCAAAAGATTGGCGGAATGGATCCATCGTCGCAATATTTAAAAAGGGGGACCCCCTTGAATGCGGAAACTACCGTGGAATTACTCTACTGAGTGTTCCCGGTAAGGTATTATCTCAGATATTACTACACCGCATTCGGGGGCCTGTCATGGCTGTCCTGAGAGAGCAACAATGCGGCTTTGTACCTGGAAGGTCCTGCACGGACCCAATTTTCTGTGCCAGGTGCATCTTTCAGCAGTGCAAGGAGTTTAACTCTCCAGTCGCTTGTTGCTTTATAGATTTTGAAAAGGCCTTCGACAGCCCACATAGACCATCAATATGGAAAATACTTGCTCTGTATGGTATACCTCCGAAAATAGTTAAAATGGTGCAGTCCCTGTATGAAGACTCTGAGTGTAGCGTGAAAACGCCAGGTGGTCCTACTGAAGCTTTTAGGATCACCACGGGAGTCAGACAGGGCTGCGTACTAGCTCCCTTTATATTTATAATAGTCATGGATTTCCTGTTGAGAAAGTCCATGCAAGGAGCAAGAGGTATACCGATAACACAGAGAGATGGTCTAATGGGCGAACTGTGCGATCTGGAGTACGCGGACGACCTAGCGTTGTTCAGTACGACAGTGGAGGAATTACAGCGCAGTGTTTCAAGACTCTGCAACGAAACAGCACGCCTCGGCCTTCGAGTCAATGCCAGTAAGACGGAGCTCATGGCGAATAATGCCTGCCCCGATAAACAGCAACCGATAACCATCGATGGTCACCAGGTCTCCCGGGTGGATAAATTTAAGTACCTGGGAGCAACCATTACCACCGCTGGTGACCTCGGGGCTGAGCTCCCGATTCGTATCGGTATGGCAAGTGGCGCCTTCAACAACATGACCAAGATATGGAAAGCGTCGGCGTTTAGCGTCGAGACGAAATGTAAACTGTTTGATGCGTGTGTGTTGCCCATTCTCCTTTATGGGTGTGAGTCCTGGCACCTGACCAAGGCCCAGGCACAAAAAGTCTCAGCCTTTGAGATGAAGTGCCTAAGGAGAATTCTGGGCGTAAGATGGTACCACCGCATCACGAACGACGCTATACGCCGGCGCACCCAGCGTGAGCCCATCACCTCCACCATTGTGGGGAGGAGATGGACTTGGCTGGGACATGTGTTAAGGATGCCGAATGACAGTTGGCCGAGGAGAGCGCTGTTCTTCCTCCCATCAGGGTCCCGAAGACGAGGAAGACCCTCTCACACTGTGTTCCGCTCCTTCGAAGCAGAGCTGAGGGACATGGACATGGTGTGGGAGGAGGTCATCACCGTTGCGCAAGATCGAGCGCAATGGAGAGCTCTTGTTGCCTCCCTATGCCCCTAAGTGGGGTCTAAAGGGAGTTTGGATTTGGATGGCTTTTATCAGGAAAAGTTCTTATGAAAGAAAAAATTAAGATGATTGCGTGGAAAATTAGAAAATTAAAGAAAACTTTCTACCGTATAATTTTTATTCCAATTTTGTAATTTTGACAGGAAATATCAGTTGTAAGATAGTTGGTGCGATTGACAAAATACGGATGGAATATACATGGTTTAAAACAGACCCATCGGTCGGAATTACATTGTTCAAATATTGACTAATTCATCACCATACAAATTCGATTTCAATATTCATAGTTAGGAACACAGGATAACGTCTGTCGGGAAAGCTAGTATGCTATAATTTTTTTTTTTTTTTTTTTTTTACCCATCACGCCGTGTCCCGTAAGGGGTAGGCAGAGAGAACGGACCTCCACTCTTTTCTATCCAAGCATACTTCTTTCGCTTCTTCCACCGACATACCATTTCTCATACAGCTTCTCCTATTTCTCTTACTTCTTACCTGGCCTTCCTTGAGGACGGAATCGATGTGTTCGATCCACGTCATTCTCGGTCGCCCACGCTTTCTTACACCATTCCTTTCAGCCTTATGAATTTTCTTTGTCATTCTGTTTGCATCCATTCTTTCCACATGCCCAAACCATCTCAACTTATTAACTTTCATCTTTGTCACAACACTTACTTCCATACCACATTCTTTCCTAATATTTTCATTCCTTTCCATATCCCATAAAGTTTTTCCACATATTCTTCGTAGAGATTTCATCTCTACTGCATTTATACTACATTCTTCTTTTTTCGTCCATGTCCACGTTTCACAACCATACATCATCGATGGTAGCAGGATTGCGTTATGCACTAGTTTCTTTGCTTGTAGTGAGACGTTGTTGTTTCTCATTATAGGTCTTAATGCACCGCCCACCCTGCGACCAGCAACTTTCCTACGTTCGATTTCTTTTTCACACTTTCCATCCCGACTAAACATGCTTCCTAAATACACATACTCATTCACTTGCTCAAGACATTCATTTTCTACGGTTACTTTGCAATTCGTTCTTGCTTCATCCCTTTCAAATACCAACACCTTTGTTTTGCTTACATTCATTTTTAGACCATTTTTTGCACAATTTTCAAACACACTTGACACAAGTTCTTGCAAATCATTTTCACACTCAGCCATAAGTACTAAATCATCTGCATACATAAGCGCACATACCTTTATACCATTCAATTCAACCCCTATATTTATATCTTTTAACCCACTGACGCAAAAATCAAAGAACAAATTGAACAACCAGGGTGACATGACGCACCCTTGCTTCACACCTTTCGTAAGATAGAACTCCGGTGAAAGGTGACTGTTCACCTTCACACACGCAGTACTTTCCGAATATAGCGAAGCAATGGCACGAATCAACCGGTTATTCACTCCATACATTGATAGAACTTCCCATAATTTACCCCTGTCTACCCTATCATATGCCTTTTCCAAATCTACGAATGCACAGAAAAGCTTCTGATGTTTACTCAAAAGCTTCTCCGTAATCATCCGCAGAGCGTAGATCTGATCGGCACACCCCCTCCCATTCATAAAAGCCCCTTGTGCATCCCAAACTTTATTTTCAGTTATTGTTCTAACCCTTTCTACTAAAATTCTACTGTATAATTTACCCACGTTGCTCAACAAGCTGATTGCACGATAGTTGCCACAGTCCAACCGGGAGCCCTTCCGTACAGAGGGCAGATAATGGCTTTCCTCCAGTCACCTGGGGTACGGCCTTCCGTCCAGCACAAGTTGAAAAGCTCCAGGCACCACTGCAGCGTCACTCGGCCGCCATACCTGATAAGCTCCGTTGCTACCCTATCCTCCGTTGCTCCGTTGCTATAATTATTCTTGTTAATTAAAATTATAAACTGTAACTAATATTAATATGGAGCTAGATCGAGCGCAATGGAGAGCTCTTGTGGCCTCCCTATGCCCCTGAGTGGGGTTCGAAGGGAGATTTTATGTAATATAAATGAAATATTAAATTAAGTTTGAAAATTCTGTAAGTATATGTACCTACAATGTACTATTTATTTGTATTCATGTAGGACCTACAACGTTAAAGCAATAACAAGTTGCGGAGATAAAAATAAATAAGTGATCAAATTTCAATAAACTTTATATTTGGCGCCCAACATAGATCATTCCAGATAATTATTACGTTGTTTGTTATTTGAACAAGTTGAAGATCCTGGAATTGAATACGGGGAGAAAATTGGTTTATTAAGTTCATTATGTTTAGTTAAAAAAATATCTTGGCATTTTATAAAGTTTTTTAGCCCACGCAATAGGGAAGTTTAGGATAAGAATATATGGGGGCGTTCAAGTATTACGTAACGCAATTTTTGAAGATTTTTTACCCCCCCCTCCCCCCATGTAACGCGCCGTAACGTTTTTCTGTACCCCCCCTCCCCCCCTAAATGTTACGTAACACCCAAGAGACTATTTTTTATTGAACTCTCGTATAATACTATTTATGATCCATAAATTTTTCTTTATTTTTTCTTTTGCTGTTTTCCAAATTTCGATGGTATTTTTTGGCATCGCTGCGTTGGCAAGTCAGCATGAGAGCCTTTATAGGCCAAGAACATTTGATGATGTAAATCCCCCCTTTTGAGGATATTATAGTATCAAAAACTCACTTTAACAACCTCACTACAAGCTATTTGTGTTTATGTGTACTGCGTGTTTACTTTAAAGCACTAACGAATACTGACAACGAAAATAAAATAAAAATGACGTAAATATAATACAGTCGAGGGATTCCCCGTAAAAAAATAAAAGAATTTGCTAACTTGGTAGAGCGAAATAAAAATTACATACAATGCGGTCGAGGGACTCCCCGTAAGACATAAACGAAAAAGATTCCGACCCGCGCCGACCGGCGCAAAAAATGTTGTCTATGGTTTCAATGCATTTAAATGGACATGCCGGAAAGCAGGTTTCTGCTTTTGCTGTGCGTATCCCCATTCAAATGCATAGAAACATTCTTTGCGCCGGTCGGCAAGGGTCGGAATTGGCTTTTTACGTGTTTCCACCAAAAGCTTTCACTCAAAAATGACGTACAGTAAAATCGAGGGATTCCCCGCAAAACATAAACGAAAAGGGTTGCCCAACTTGGAAGATTTATTTCCCATTTTTTTTTTATTTAAGAAAAAAAGCCGTTACGTTACGCGTTGTTCGAACCCCCCCTCCCGCCCCTGTAACACACAGTAACGTTTTGCAAGACCCCCCCCCCCCCTCCCCCTAATTGCGTTACGTAATACTTGAACGCCCCCTATAGACCCGGCTACCAACTTACTGGAAGAATAATAAATGGTTGCTATGCTACAGAAGTATCCATCAATTATCCAAACCCTCCACCCTTTACACCCTGTATTATTTTGACAGTCGTATTTAAGGTATCAATACGTAGGTACTTACCTAAGCTACAGGTGGAATTATTTTATCTTGAGTTTAAATTAAAATCAACTGAGATCCACAAGAACTTTTTACACACAAACATCGCTTTTGTATGACAGCTATATAGACACAAAGTACCTAATGTTTGCACCTAAAAACGAATTAAAAAATTGGTATAATAATGTAAATAGGTGAAAAAGGGTCTTTGAACAATAATTAGAATATTCAAAACTGTCTGACCCATTGTAGGAAGATTCATATACTCATATACTTTCCTGTTTTATGCATAGAATCTACCAACACATACAGCGCATACCAGATGGTTAGTAGCCCAGTGGTTGAGTTGACGGCTTTCGTACGTACCTACGTCGTACAACGTACCTACCAAAAATAATGGGTTTATTAAATTTTATATTAAAATTTAAAGTGAAGAATCATGTTTTGTTTATAACAAATATCTTGTGTTTAAATGATTTTTATGTTTTTAGTATCGAATCATAATCATTTACAGAATGTTCCATACGTGCTTTCTTTACTGCATTTAAAACCACATAAGGTATGCTGTTTTAATTTGTAACAGAGGGTTTTGAATTCCGACCATTTCCACATTCACAACACAAGCTTTGATTTCTGCGAAAGATGGCAAAAGTGTATTTGTGCGTTCACTTTGGGTGAGTCGAAAAAAAATATGACATCATCAACTTCAGGCATAGCTGAAAGAAAAGGAAAAATAGAGTTAATTAGTCAGCACTGGGGTTTGAATCTAAGACCTTCAATACGTCAATAAGAAAAATCGAAAGTTCCACTGCTAAGCTACCAGCCACAAGTTTTAAAATCGTCAAGCTTTTGCATCAGATTGCCTCAAGGGTTTAGAATCATCAGGTTAGTGATTTTAGCAAAGTTAGTAACCAACCAATAATCAAAACCAGTATGATTAAAGAGTTGCTAAAACCCATGGAAATATGTAGAATAGAACAAAGCTATTCAAAGGAATTTACTTATGTTTTCGGTGGTAAATTTGTGAAATGCCGTGGTTGGTTAATTTGTTTTTAAAGAAAACTGTGTTAATTTCACTTACAAATTTTAATTGTCAAAAACCTTTCAGTCATAAACGTAAAGTTTAAGCATTTATGGCACTGAAGATGGTCGTATGACCGAAAGGCCTTTGCTTAATTAAAATTTATGAGTGAACAGTAACAGAGTTTCATTTAAAAACAAATAAAATTAACAAACTATTTAAAGGACTTCCAGAAAAATAAATGAACCATAATAGATCTCCAAGACGAAAACCTAAGCGTTGGAGTTGGCCAGGTAGTTCCCCTTATAATAAAAAGATGTTTCGATAATATCCTGTTGAAATTTTCATATAAATTGTTGAATGTTGTATCTTGGAGTTTCCTATGGAAGGTGTAACTATCAGCCACTCGCTCTAGTTTAGTAAACAGAGTTAATATGCTTCTGCTTCACATATTCATATAATAATCTCATTAAGTCAATTAATTAATTAATAAAATGCCGGACCTGCGGCTCACCTCACTGAAGTGGCTCATAATTAGTCATAATATGTGAGAAGTCCTGAAACAACATCCTCATATCGCTGAGTTATTAACACAAAAACGTAACTTTCAGGAAATATGAAAATAACTAGATAAGTAGATGCTGTTTATAAACTACCAGAGATATTATATTGGTGTTTGTTTTGGAAATAGAATAAGCTCTTATCTTTCAGATTATACAAGAAAATATTGATTTTTTTTTTAATTTGATCGCAGCAAGTGCCTTTTACGTTTTTTTTTATAAAGATTACTAGCTTTCCCGACAGACGTTGTCCTGTGGTTCTAGCCAGCCCGTTAATATGTACATAATGTGCACTGCGCTCCCATGAAACAATACAAAATTAATTCGATTGAGTTACATAAGCTAATAAAATAATAACATTAAAATATTTCTGAAACCATCCATATTTCATTCGTATTCAAAGCTCTGGCGGGAACAACGTAAGAATAATGCGCTCGCGCATACACCCTACCTCGCATATGAAATAGGTACCAATACAAATGTGCCCGATAATATTGTTGACTTTGTATGAAATTTTCCAAATAAAACATTAAAAAATAAATAATTACTGCCATCTGTCGAAACATAGATCTATTGAATCTTTCTACCAAAATATCACTACTATTTCTATCAGACATTTCGCGTATTTCCCCAATAGATGGCGGTGGCAGTTCGGTCTGAAAATCCTTTCCATACTAATTTTAAATGTATATTCCATATCTTTCTTATTCATTTATTCAACATTTTATTAGTTATTCTGTTTTCCGGAGCGGAAAAGAATCCAATAAATCAATCGTCGGAAGTGTCTGTTCGGCTGATCTCTCTCGCACTAACCCGACTTTCATTTATATAGTAGATATATTTACATTTTTACTATTCAGCTGGAAGAATGACATGTACCTATGCTCGTGTACAGATCAAGACACTATGCCTTCCTGGGTCCCAAAATATACAACATCATAATGCCAGATATAATTGAATCAATTTCACCCGGTGGGATCAATCTGAGCAAACTTGTAACAGGGTGGATGTTGGAGAGGGGACGAGGGGAATGTGAGAGAGCGCTGACTCACATCCTGCGCTGATTGCTTGTGATTGCTTGTATGGTGGAGTGCAGTGGACCCTTATTACTGGAATCTTATTAGTCTTGTTATTTTTAGTAAAGACATTATTATTTGTACTTTTATTTATTACTATTATTTTTTTTCTTCACTGTAGGTATTATGCTTTTTTGTTTGATGATTGGTTGGTTACTTGATTTGATTTGTTATACGTTGTTATATTTGTGATACGTTTATCTGTTACTATCCCAACGATACGTGATGCTATAATGAGTTGACTGTGATGATATTAAATATTATTTTATGAACCACTTAATGAAATAATAATATTTTTATGGACTAATTAAGGAGATAGGAAAGCTCTCTGTAAATCTAGCTTAGGCCAATTAATATTATTTTCGAATCTATTTCTATAAGCACACCTGGCGAGTTAATTATAATGTGGTGAATGTGTACCTAGCTTGAACGAAAATTGAAAGCCTGAAGCGGATTTCCTAGGTTTTATTACTACAGTATAACTACAGTAATTAGAATAATGGTTCCAGCGAAAGGGAATCTTACCATCGTTTTGAAACAAACTGGGTTTAACATGTCCAAACCATCTCAACTAATTAACATTAATCTTTGTAACAACACTTACTTCCATACCACATTCCTTCCTAATATTCTCTTTTCTTTCCATGTCTCGCCGACTCTTTCTACATATTCTTCATTTGAAACATTTTTTTAAGTATGATGGAGATACCAAAAATCCTAACGGAGCCCACATAAGTCAGCAGCGAGCTGCAAAACCAATATTTCCCGTTTTCTTCATGGAGCTCTCATTTCTACTGCATTTATACCATATCTCCCAATTGTCCATGTCCAAGTTTCCCGACCATACACAACATCATTAATGATAACAGGATTACATTACGTTCTAATAATTTAACAGAAGTTTAACAATAAATACAAAATTCTACTATTACACTATGTAATATGTATAAATAACTTGAACATCTCAACTGTAGAACCATGACAAAAAATTAATTACTGACGCCAGTGGTTAGTGGATTATCTTTAGGCAGACAATCTCAAGTATTACATCTCCCCATACCCATCCTGTTCATATTATTTATTTTCACCATCACCTCTTTATTCTCATTTCTTTCCTGTCCTCATATCATTCAGACATCTCAAAATCCATTTTATTTTGGACACAAATATGCCAAAAACACAGTTTCAGTAAGTAGTTAATAAAAACAAATTTTAGGATTCAGATAAATGCTGGTAATCTTATGTAGCAAGAAGAGATCTTGACGCTCATTCCTGCCACAGAATCCTTATTAAAATGAACTGCAGCAAAGCCTATCTGACCACAGGCATTAATTATTCGGGTTGTCCTAATAAATGAGCTTTGAAGTTTTACATTACCACGTTGAGAATGGGGACAATATTTGACACATCTTCCCCTAACTACAGTTGTATTAGGGAAATATATTTCTCACGAATATTAAATTCTTCTTATGGTCGCTCACAATCTGACCTCCAGAGACCGAAGCCCAATGGCGATCCAATGATCGCATCATCCGTTAGTGCGTGCAAGTCTTGCATTCCTTCTTTGAATGCGAACATGGGGCAATTGTTTATCAGATGATCGATTGTTTGTGTAATCCCACATGCGCATGCTGGTGAGTCCATCCATCCCCATTTATGTAAGTTGGAAGCGGTGCAGCCTACATCACATCTTATTCGGTTAACTCTAGGTACACCATATATTTCTGGGTTGCGTTGAGCCAGGCAGTTCTTTTGTCGGATCAGTTACTAAGTTTTGGTTCATTACTGACGATGCGGTCCATACTTGTCTCCATTTGTCTTGGATCGAGTAATCCGTAGTTGTAGCGGCAGCTAACCAGTACGGGTTTCGGGATTTCAGACGGCATGGAGGCGGATTATCTACATCAAGATGGATTGGTAGATTATGGTTGGACTCCACTTTTCTTGCTTCTTGAAGAAAAGCTTCCTCTCGTCTAAGGTGTGGAGGTGCTATATTAGAAAGCACACATAGCCACGGCACAGGAGTTGGTTTTAGTGTGCCGCTAATGACTCTCATCGCTTCATTTTATTGAGAGTCTATGAGATTGGTATGTGCACTTTGAAACCAGACCGGAGCGCAGTATTCTGGTTTTTTACATTTTAGTATTGTCACAGAAATTAACATCAGCATACAGACGAATACGTTTATGATTGATTTTGTCTGTCTCGTAATTCAACGAAACTATACCGATTTACGTACGAACTTAACCAATTGTTATATTTGATTCGTCGATAAGCCTAGATAAGGAGCAATGTCTTTACGTAATACGCCGAACTAGTGGTGTTTGTTCAGGTAAGCCTTAATTAATTCAGCAAATAGGTACCTAGTATAGTTCCAAGAGCCTCCCACTACTTCACCCTCTAAGTGTTATCACTGCAGATAACTAATCACACCAGTGCCACCTGAAATCCACACCAATATCCTATATTATAATCAGTAAGTTCGTTCGTAGCTCGGTATTTTTGCTGAAACACTTTAAAACCCCGTGTAAAATATTTTTCATACTTAAATTATTCACCTGTTACCTATTCAATATCCGTTGAAACCATCCCACGCTCCACGGAGGGATGTTGACAGATGGAAGAGACAGAGGGTTGATTTCGCCAACGGGCCTCGTATGTTTACAAGGTAATTTAATTAGGCTCTACAGCGGCACTTCAACATTTACATATTTTAAATTATTTATAGCGTAAATAATACAAGATAAAAAGAACATTTTATCCTATCAATAAAATCAGTCAATCAATTATTATACTCCTTTTTGCCCCAACCTAGGGTCATTGAGAAACAACAAAAATTATCCACCGCGCTCTCGCAGTTTCAATGACCTCCTCCCACACCACGCATGTCCAAATCCCTCAGCTCTGCTTCGAAGGAACGGAACACGATCTGAGAGGATTTTCCTCGTTTCAGACCCTGATGGGAGGAATAACAGCGCTCTCCTTTGCCAACTGTCATTCGGCAATTGTAAAATAACCTAAAATGTCTTCAAAAAGAATAATAAATTGGTGCTTATATCAAAAACATGAAGAGCTTTGTATAATAAAGTTGCAAAAACAAAATTTACTGCAAACAGATTAAACTCCGCTTAAAGAAGTACAGCTACCATGCTCTGAGCTATTCTGAAAGACTTGAATGGGTGGGTTAAAAATCGATTTCAAAATTGCACCCGGACAAACCAAAAAGAATTCGGCTTAACAAAAACGTGGTACTTACAATACAAAAAT
Source organism: Mystacides longicornis (assembly GCA_963576905.1). Taxonomy (NCBI): domain Eukaryota; kingdom Metazoa; phylum Arthropoda; class Insecta; order Trichoptera; family Leptoceridae; genus Mystacides; species Mystacides longicornis. The sequence continues at coordinate 378,699 of OY756432.1, forward strand.
ACCTTGCATGGTAGGTAGGCACTAGGCAGGTACCTACCCCGTACTGCCTCAAAACAGACCATGTCTAGGAGGCAGTAAAATTTCCAACTATTTTGTAACCATTTAAATATGCAAGTATTCTGATTGAAGTTTGGTCTGATGATGGCTGGTAGCCGAAACCGGTAACCAAATAAATAAATAAACAAAAAAACAGTTCAAAAATGGTGAATTTTTCCAAAACATAAAAATAAATTTTCATTCATTCAGGTTCCTATATACTGGTTGCTGTGCCCTTTACTACCCAACAAGATTCATATCTTTTATTTCCCATCAAATTGTCTCTTCAAATTCTAATTTTGTATGATTGTATGTACCTATGAATGGTGTATTTTTTTTCAAAATTCTTTATATAAATTTAAAAAACCTAGGTATTTTATATGTTTACAATTTCTCTATAGATAGAGGGTTAGGAAGAGGAAGTTATACATTGTACTGGGGAATTCCATCTCATTTCAGTTCCTGTATAATATTATTATGAGTGTTAACTTTGTTCCCGGCGTGAAACTTTGCGGACAATTTTAATTTTTGTGTAGGTAACTTTTCACGTGCATTGTGATATAATGCAATCTAAATCACGTGTTTTGTTTTTATACATACTTGACTACTTACTACGTTTTTTTATACAGGCACCTATAAATACTTACTTGTCATTTCATAAAAACAAAATACCACGAACTTTCCCCTTATGAGGAGCCTAAAGATGCGGAAGACTCTGTCACGCCGTATTCCGTTCCTTCGAAGCACAGCTGAGGGATTTGGAAGGAAGTCATTACAACTGTAGGTACTATAGCTATTGTACGTATAGGAACATCTAATCAAATTTCACATTGGTATTTCGTCGATATAATATTTCTCGCAGCAACCTGTTATTATTGTCATAGTAACGAATAATATACGTATGAAAATATTGTCCATAGTTCTGTTGGTTTTGTCTTATTATTTATGAAACATACTTGTAACGAAAAATGTGTTTCAATGAAAATATCAAGTTACGTAAGAACTGAAATAATACTGTAATATAGGATTAGTAAATTAAATGTGTTTGATATACCTATTAAAAACTGAAACGACGAGTATGTAAACTAAAATATTGATGGGAGATGTGAAGAAGTATACAGCATCCAAAATAATTATTATTACCAACACAAATTTGTAGCCAACGCCATCTGTAGAAGAATAGCATAATCAGAGGTTCAATGTTACTTGTGTAGATGGCGGTGGTAGCACTTTTCACGGCTCTGCCTAAATTTATTATTTTACTTTCAACGTAAATATTTTTCCTTACTTTTTATTTGTCACAAAAGTCCGAGCTTTTACACGTATCTGAGAGTTACATAATATTCACTGTTTTACAAAATAAAAGATGACTACTTTTTTTTAATGTCAAAATTTACTGAAATAAATATTATAAGAATAAGATAATAATTACTTTCACACTATCAATAATGGTTTGAGACATTGCTTGAAATAGCGTCACAGAGTTCTTAACGCCTGCGACAATTTCCTTAGCAGCGAGCTCCTTTTTTCAAAGTAATGCCAGACATTTTTCATCTAATTTACTATCAATTTCACCATTATTAATATTCTTCTTCTGCTTAGAAACGCGGCAATCCACTCTCGGGAGAGTGATCAATGATTTTTAATATTTGAAACCATGAATTCTATCCTGTAGTCTATTTTCAAAGATATACTTGATAAATAAACACATATTCTTGTGAAATGAACCTGGAGCTTAACACAAATAAGATTCTGGTATCTCTCACATAAAACAATAAGGCTTGTGTTGTCCGCCGATTCTTCCCGGAGGCTGACCGGAGCGAAGAACTCTAAAGGCAGAGCCAGTCACAATAGTTCCACTATGAGAGGCATCAAACCTAGTAAATAAAATTAAAAAAAAAGGCTTGTGTTGTAGAGTATTAAGTTGGTCGGAAACTGAACTCTTCAATGTCTTTACAGAGCAGGATACTAAATTGGAGGATTGAAATAAAATGGTTGCATTTATATGTATTATATTGGTTAAAATATGTTTTATTACAATAAAATAAATACAATATTATATAAGGAATAATTATTTAATTAATTTACTAAATAGTCACATGGCAGCAGCCTTTTCAATGGCAAAACACCCTAAGGATTGTGTCTAAAGAATCAGACCAGCAAGTCATTTACACAGAAAAAGAAGTTATAAAGTTCCTGAGGTTTTTATGACCTCACATTTTGATTAATTTCTCTTCTAGTTTTTTGGTTGCGTTCAACAACATAATGTTATGCCATTCAACACGACTTAAAATCCCAGAAAATGTCACTCATATTGAAAAAATGATTGGATGAATTGAATTTTTTTTTTCAGAAAACGTGAATTGTGTTTATAAAAAAAATCAAATTTTTATAAAAATAGGGATCACAAATAGGAATATTGAAAATAATTTTCAAAATTAAATAATGATTTCTACTAAATATTTTATTTAGTAAATAAAATCTGTAAACAGTAGCGTAACTATAGGTTGGCAGGGGTGCCACTGTCTGTAAAGTTTCTTTTTAAAAGAGTTCTATATACTGTGTTGCCTTTTGATGAAGTAACACACAACGGCTTTTTTTGCTATCAAAATGCTATATTCAACTACAGGTCAAATCTCAGTATAACAAAGTTCAAAGGACCTTAAAAATTATTTCGTTGAAGTGAAATTTCGTTATACTGGATATATATAGGAAATGATGCATTTTTAATTTCTTGTGTCGCCATATTATACCTACTGGTGTCAAATAAACTATTATTTGAGACACTAATGATGAATACAGAAAAAAAAAACAAGGATATTAATCTCAACTCATCATGATTATTTTTGTGCACAAACGTCAAATTGTATTATTTTTGAAAAAAGTTTAACGATCGTTGGGGACACAAAGTTTTACAGTAGCCATATCCTAACCGTTCTGTAGAGATCTGTACCCCTATTCTCTGATTTATCGGAAAGTAGTTACGGAAATAAAGTGAGTAACACAATACATTTTGTAAGGAAAACGTCTATAGGTATCAAATGCGAGAATCGCTTTTGTTGCTATAAGTATCGTTGTGGCGGCGCTATACTGAAAATTTTGGTATTCGCTATAAAAAGATTTGACCTGTATAAGAGTGCATCGACTTGCTTTGATAAAAATTTAAGCTATTGTTAAAATAACAATGTAAATAATAAATTTACTAATTCAAAAATATTATAAAGGGAACACATTGTTAATATTAAGTACCTATATCAAAAAAATTAACTATTTTATTAAAATTTCAAATCCATAACAAAATAAAAAGAGAAATATTCAACACTAGAGAGGACTGTACAAATTATACAAACCTATTTATACTTTATTATAATATGCCTAAATATATACATTTATATAAAATTGTTTATATTAATTGACATATTCATCAAATAATAATAATAATATACATTTTTAATTAATTGAATATATGAAATAGATAGGTATATATGGAAGAATTGTAAAAAAAAATAGAAAAAAGTCTCAATTTAGACCCTGTATTGAGATAAATCCAAATGACAATTTCTTATTTTTGATTTTTATAATATAAAAAATAAATAAAGATTCATTATCACATTCAATAAATAAATAAGTCATACATTTTTACAAATAATTTATTTCTAAATTGTAATAATTTATCTAAAATTCAATTCAGTATCTACTTATTCTTCATAATTCGCAATCCTAATGTTTGATTTTAATCCATCGCTGAATCTTGCAATTATGATTGTAGTACAAATTATGTTTTGTCTAATAAATTTTAATAGGATAGGATTTTCGTAAAAATCATCTAAAGAGATCCATCAGAGAGACAGTAAAGCAAGACAGAAACAAAGAAATAGATTGAAATTAGATGTCAGTAGAATCCAGGGTTGGTGTGCTCAATCACACACCTCTTACAATACTTCTTGACCGCCCGGTATCCTTCCAGCGATATCTGACAGTCTTGTATGTTCAACTGCTGAAGACCTCGGCAGTAGTATGCTATGCATTGCACTCCTCTGTCCGTCACCAGATCACAGTTCCGCAGACTCAACTTCTTCAGATTCAGACAACTTTCCGCTAGCGCCCGAAGTCCAGCGTCACTAACATCACACTTCCCAATGTCCAAAGCTCTGAGTCTCGGACAAAACTTGGCGAGCATGGTGATGGCATCATCGCTTACTGCCTCGCACCCTCGGGCATTCAGATATCGCAGCTTATAGCATCTCCTAGCGATGACTTTTAATCCGGCATCGCTGATCTGGTCACATTTAGCCACAGACAAATATCGTAGAGTTGCACCCAGCTTCGAGAGTTCATAGAGTCCGAAATCAGTAATGTTTGAACAATCCGACACGCTGAGTTCTCTCAGTCCGGAACAAAATGATGGCACAAACTTCAAACCGTCATCTGAAACAAAAAGTAAACGATTAGAATGTGACTAAATCTTATTTTAAGTTTAAAAAAGATTATCTGTGCTGATGTCTTGATAAAACTCGAGAACAGGTAAACCGATTTGGCTAATTTCAAATCATTTATCTTTTTCGACTGTAAATACTTGATTGGAAATATTGTGAATATTTTTTCGCCATGAAGAGTAGCAAATCTTGCACGGTTTTCAATCAAACGCCTCTACTTTAACAAGAATTTAATTCAAAGCTGTGCTTCGTTAGGATCACAACAGCATGATCTTCCAAAATTAATATGGCGACATTGAACTGATTCCACACCTTCTGATTGTTTATTTTCTAAACCTGCATTAAAGTGGACAACATTAATTGTACCTATTCGGAAAGCTTATGAATCGGAGAATTTTTCTTTGTGGTATATACTTTTTTGGAGTAACTCTCTTCGAATAATTGAAATTAAAAAAGAAAAATGATGACTACTCGTAAATAACGTTTTATTTCTGAGGTTTGTGAAATCTTCCCCATTATTTTTTATTAAAATCATTCCTTCAACAGCTATTCGAAAAATGTATTTTATGTTCCCAAAGTGAAGTACCTTCTATTTTCATAATTTTCACATTTAGGTAAAAAAGATAGAAATTTGAAAAAAAAATCTAAAAAGTTAAATGATTCGAAAACTACTGGTATTAGACCCCTATTTTTTTTTATTTTTTAATTTTCACAAATTTTTGGGAACAAAATTATTGCAAATCATCTCTAATATAACCTCTTTCAAGGAATAGGTCGAACCAAACAGAATAAGATAGAAATAATTTAACTAAGAAAGAACAAAGACAGTTTTGAATTACCTGTAATTTGTGTGCACCTTCTGAGATACAGATACACCAACTGGGGACAGGCTCGCACTATGGCTTTCAATCCAAGATCTTCTATAGCGGAGCAGTCTGTCAGGTCCAGGTATTGGATGAGAAGTCTTCTGGGAGGTTCGTTGCTGATACTCGTGATCCTGGAACAACCTGGAATGAAGACAAATATGAAATTAGAAGGATGTATATGATTTATGGGTCTGATAGATGGAAGTTTCAGCAGGCTGAGTCTATCCTGCGATTTTATTCTTCATGGCAATTCTCCAAATTTTATTCCATTAAGTATATTCTTATATCCAATTTGGTATCTTCTGCGCTACTTTCTTTCTAAAGCCATTAAATTGTATAAGCATCTAGTGCTAGTGTAGTCTATTTTTCTTTAGTTTCAAGTTAAAGGTTTTGATTTAAATCGTTATTTCTCTCACAATATTACTTTACCACATTAAGTACTGCGAAAATTTTGAAACTTCTTTCCGTAATAACAGTTTTATGTAGGAACATAAATGTCCGGGTCATAAGTTTTCTTAACGACCTTTTTTTAGTGAACTTTCAACTTTCCGGATACTAAATTTTCAGAATGAGTTTTTTTTAAGGCTGTGTCCGGGTCCAAAATTTTAAAAAGGTGGCAACACTGTAAGGGCGTGAGGTGGATTTTTCGATAAAAATACCCGTTACTTTTTGTTATCGGTATTCCAAACCTGTAGTGTTCAGTATCCGTCGGTACAAGTACCTACACGGTAGAAAAGTAACGACGGATACTCTACCGGTAGAAGTAACGACAAGGTCCTCGGTAGAAAAGTAACGACGGATACTCTGTCGGTATGCCGTTAATGCAGGTAAATATCTACCGACTACCGAGCTCCGTGCAGTATCCTTACAGAGTTGTGTTTTTGTTCTATGGAGGTGAGGTACTTCGGCCATTGAGTAGATATGTTTTACACGTACGTTTTAGCAGAAAAATATTTAGATTCGAGTATACGTGATGCAAACGTAGGTATCGCGGTTTATGGATGTTCTGCGTACATATTACATTTAAATATGATTTTTTTTAACTACATATGTATGTTCATACCTGCATAATTTATTTTATTATTTCGAGGAGTATATTATTATATTATATAAATAATATTTTTTTGCTTAATAACTTGTATCGTGTACTAGATAGACACCTTTAGAGCGCGCAAGGTCTCTTGAATTATAAATATACTTTTTTTTTTAAATAGTTCAATTATTCAAATACCTATTAAGGATTTTTTATAGAAGATGGCTAAGTGTGAACATTTAGCTATGGAGGATTTTTTGACTAATCAGACCATATTTCAAATTATGAATGCATAATCCGCTTCTAAGAATAAAAATCATTTTAAATATTAGATATTTTGTCTAAACGAAAAAGATCGCTTAAGCTAGGTATATCAAAAATTGACATTTTCGATACAAATATTACGTATATTTTTCTTAACTTTGTTTTGAGTGTCAAAAATGTAATTTTTTGATGGCGGGAGGTGGGGGGGTGTACGAATACCGGTATAATTACCCGTTACTGAATACCGGGTAGTTTCCTGGAAATACCCTCCGGTACTCAGTATGAAAAAGTACCCGTTTTTGACACCATTAATAAATAGGATGCTCAAAAAAAGCAGAGGTGCTATTCTAAGCCGAGGCCCCACGGCAAATTTTACCTGTCATTATGTCACAGCAACTTTTAACTAACAGACGAATCTTAACATACCTAATGATTTAGTAAAATTTGGTTTCCATGGGGTATATTCTTTCAACAATATATACAATAAGATAACAGGTTTCACATGTGATTAATTTTCTACTATACCGCCATCTCTTGGATTTTTTTAAAAAGTAAAGCAATTATAGAGGAATTAATTATTGTTCTTTTGATTTCAAACTTATGACCCATAGAACTTCATCCCGCATCCGAATCAAAGATAACTATTAATAGTGCAATAAATTATTAGCTAAATTTAATTCAGTTTTAATGTCGTAAATCACATTTTATTCATGTAATAAGTCAAAATTATTTTTTTATTCTGGGTTAGGCGAAGATCGACGGGCGGGTCAGCTAGTCAAAAATATTTCCCATAGTTAGGTTGAAGTCAGTGTTCCATGACAATACCGATTTACGAACGAACTTACCAATTATAATTATATAGGATTCACTGTTATATAAAGCGAGAGACCATCATTTACCAATATAACTAAATGTGTGGAACATTCTGAAATGTCGATAATTCTTGCAATAGGTGAAGTATTTGCAATGAACGATATTATTGGTAGAAATATTAGAGCTATGGTTTCAGCCCACAAAAGCACACCATCGCTAGTACAATCAAATCCGGTTATCTGATGGCGGCTGGAGGCTGGAGACAGACAAGAAGATAGATGCAGGAATGCTTGCCATGAGCAGCAGAAGAGTAGGCAGGGCTAGGCAAGATTGCAGAGGCGCTGTGGTCCCACGCCTATACATTTGCCTAATGACTGACTGTAATATACCTAATAGAATCGCGGTTCAATTATTAATTATTTTGAGTGTGAATTTAACGAGGTCCTATTTACTCGAAGGGACACGGTAGCCGGAAACTGCCGAACCAAACCGAAGTGTAACGAAGACGGCTGTAGATTGTATTAGTGTTAATGATAATTTATTTTGATGCTACCTATTTTTTTTTTATTTAATTTTTGGCATTGCATCCATTTGGATGATTCATGCCACCAACAAATTAAAAGGGTAAGGAATTTTTAAAAATCAAACAAGAGTCGCCTCCTCTCCCCTCTTGTCGGTCACAACGGATACATTGGTATCCCGGGATATTAAATGAAAAATTTGGTTTTATCCATGTCTCACTAATGGCTGCTAAAAAATCGATATCAAAATTTGTCAACATGAAACATATATCAGTTTTATTACTAACAGCGCTTCTAGCATTCCACTGAAGAGCAGTGATACTGAGCTACCTATTTGTATTACTTTAAATAAATACGGGGGGAATGCTGAAAAGGTATGGTATCAAACTCCCCCTATTATTATAACCTAACCTAACCTAAATCAGTCATGTAAATAGTAGAAAGCTTGCTAACGCTAATGTAAAATAAATTTGAACACTTATACAATCATACAGTCGTCTTCGTTACACTTCGGGTTGGTTCAGCAGTTTCCGGCTACCATGTCCCTTGTAGTAAATAGCAGTTCGTGTGAATTTAAGCGCACCCTCCACAATAATAATTACACGTTGATAACACCGTTGTTTTTATTTAAACTAAGCAGGTAGGTACCTTATCATGAAATTCAAACTGAATTTGGACTCGAGGGTCCATAAATATTTGAAACGACCGCGTGTTGCAAGTGTGAATTTGATATTCGCCAAAATCCTAGATTCGACGTTGCTACTACGGATCAGCATTTTGTACTTTATAATTTTGGTTTTAGGCATGCATAGCCTTACTATTAACATATGCCGCCGATACAGAACTGGATTGACCTTTCCAGGAGAAAATTCGAGTTGTTTTGATAAGTTACCAGATATGCAGGAATGTGGGGCAAAATGGTCATGGGATTAAGTTCATGGAACGAGACATGCGTGGTCGCTCTTATAATTTGCCAACACTCAAGAGTCAAATCAAAGTCATTGATTGGAGCCCAAGAAATAATAACTGATAATCCATCCAGCACACAGCTGTCAGCGCGCGTCAAAGAAACAAAAGCGCTTTATGCAGAGACCTCGAGAGGAAATGTCAGCGGTTGAGCGCTCCCACAAGAGTCGATCGGAGGATTAGTCGGCCCGTCACAGCGATAAATCACAGCCACGGCGTTAGAGAGTGTCTATCTAGGGAGGCTGAAAGACAGCACTGGCGCCAACATAGCACCGCCGGGTACCACCTTCGGAAATAATGCCCAACTGCCCACTCCATCTGAATGTATTATTGCATATTTATATTAGGTAGTTCGTTAAACAGGGGCCAGCTTTAACCCATGCAGGGAGCACTGCTAATCAATCACATTGTGTAGGTTTTCTTTAATAGCCCTGTTGATAAGACGGGAAACAATGAAAGTGAAGACTTGAATTTTAAAAACCTCAGCCATGGACAAAATAGATGCATTCCAAATCATGAATTAGCATAAAAAGACAAGGAAACTTCATACGAAATCTGGACCTGCTGGTGTGGGAAATAAAAAGTAGTGCGTTACGCAGGACAGGATGGCAGAAGTTACATGGCTACCCGATGTAGTACCAAATTCAGCTAGTTCAACACTCATTTCATGGAACAGGAACATATTCAGAAATCTGAAGGTGATGATTGCGCGCTGTAATGTGTTTTCAGTTGTATTTTACGGAGTGGATTCACGGAACCTGTGGGCCAGGTATAGGTATAAAACAGCTGCTTTCGAATTGCGGTGCTGTGAAAAGTCCCCTGGACAGCATGAAGAATGAACATGTCAATTCTTCAAAAACTCCATATCACAACTTACGTCTCTCTGTCACAAACGTTATCGAAGTCTTTTGAACATATTATAGCTCGCAGAGGGAAGAACAGCATAGAAAAGCTGATGAGATGATAGTTGGAAGATCGTCAGGTACAAGACTGCGAGAAACCTCTGGCAGCAGATAGGACATCCTGGAGACCAATGATTTGGGGAAGAATACATGACGGCCACGATCCTCAATATGAAGGCGATTACTGGTAAGGTAAGACTGATTTCATATTGGAAGTTTGGAGTGCAATAGAAGCCCATTCTGGCTGGGCAGTGCGTCACGCAACTCCCTGCCTGGCTCCAAAGAGTGATCACTACCAGTTTATTTTGGTACCAACACTCGGTGAATAATGAATTAACTCTGATTTGTGTGCGAGCCATCCGCCTTACTAAATCCCGGCCTGTCGATTTATGAGTTGCTTCATTTTGTCTCGCTGCCTCGGCTACCAATACATTACAGTCCAATTAATTAGTAATGAATTATATGCAACAATGTTAAAGCAACCATTTGCAACTACGATCTCACAAACTCCCAATATTTTCCCCAATAAGTAAAGGTTCGTCTATATTGGATTTAAAATGACCGACCCATCATGAGAAGTTTACCATGTTGAGAGATTTTTTGACGAGATCAGGAAACAATATTATATTAGCTAAATCGATGATAGATACATATGACTGAGTACAACAGCTGCTAACCACTGTCCAAAGGAGAATGGCCCCATCTTTGGTCACATCATCCGCAATAAAAAATATGCCTTCCTACACTTAAAAGTTTAATTAGAGAGCGGCCAAGGTTTGGGGCGTAAAGGAGACTCGTGGCTAAAGAATCTGAGATAGTGGTTTAGCGTGCCGAAAACTGCTGAGTTATCCGAGGGAAACTTGACAGAGATCGCGTAGCTTATCCTCAGACAGCAGTCAGCCTTGACATTTGAAGAAGAAATTTTAAGTTGTTGAACGTGCATTATTTTGTTGGTCGAAAGTAGGTAGGTACTTTCTACTATTAAAGTAGTAACTTTAAATAGTAACAACGTAGATTTAATCGGTGAGGCTCGCCTCCACCATGTCGTGTCAAAAAGGGGAGGCGCAGAGAGGAGAGCGGCCGAGTGTAGGTACATTTAACAGGACAAGAAAAATAATCCGATAACAAGTATTCTGTTTAAAGTTGTCTGTCAATCTAATTTGTTCAGCACAACCAGATTGGGGTGGTCCACCTAGTGCAGGGCCAGTAAATCAATGGAACATGTTTGATCACAAGAGCTAGGCTGGTGGTAGAGAAATAAATAACGCAAATATCTTATTCTAGGACAGCCGCATTCTACGTAGGTCCTGCACGCCCGCTTAGATCATTTCAAATTATGTAGTTACAATTCAAAACCTACCTTAATCACGCCCAGGCTCTACAAATACCAAAGAGATGATAATGCTTATATGGGCTGGTGAAGAGACAAAGTTGGATAGAATCAAAAATGTTCATATTCGTGGCAGTTTTGAAGTGGCTCCTATTGGATAAAAAATTATCAAGAATACAAGAGGGAACAACCACAATGAGAATGGCACAGGACGAAGAACATAGACGTAGGACCCGGAAGACCAGGTAAACCCTGTATACTTAGATGTCCACAATGAGATGAGACGTAAAGAAGGCAGTAGGATGCGGGAGGCAGAAGTAGATAAGAGAGAATGAGGACTAGAAGAGCCGTTCAAAAACTGGACAAAAAGATACTTCAAATCGGTCGGATGTACATTTTCTCTGATTTTGACCATCATGGACAGTTTCCATTACTTCACAAGACAAAAGACAACACATCAAAGATTTTTGTTCTTCTACTGATAGGAAAAAATAAAAAAGGTGCGACGGAAATTTGGGCCAGAAAACGATCATGGGAATAGAGGCATTAGCGTACAAAGATAGATGGCCAACGCTTCCATACAAAAAAGACATAAAATCAGGACTTCCATAAAAATCAGGAAGCCTACATCCAACGGTGGACGGATACATGCTTATGAAGAAGATGGTATGAAAAAGGGTCAGTAAGATTAGTCAGTCTCGCACAAAGAGTCCTGGTTAACTTCCTCACTTTGGGGTGAATGCATGTCCGTATAAACGCAAGTTGGTCACTAAGCCGAATATTTTCATGACCAAAAATGTTGTAGGTATGCGATCTGCTGAGATTTATAGAGTTCTTGTGCGGCATAAAACTGTGACACAGCGAGTCCTCGATTTGTGGCAGAGAACGTCCGTTTTAACTGTTTTAACTTTGTGTACAATCAAATGAAAGAACGCTATTCGAAGAGATCCGAAAAGAGAGAGGAGGCATCAGAGATAAACTATACCAAAAAGACTGCCTGCCCTTCAACAGGCATTTGGTTATTGGAAAAGACGACCCTCTGGATAAATCCATAATTTTACCCAAAAACCATGTTGAAAATGCATCGAATGTTCGTTATTTTTCACTCTTTTGATACTATTGTCATTATATTTTATAACAGCTCCATCTCTTCTGTTTGAAGTTTTTTGACAGTAACTCGTGTGAGGCTGATCTCAACTGACGAGCTCTCGATGAGACTGTTTGAGGAGTACTGTATAAAGTTCATACTTATGTATGTTTCAACTAATCGCTATCCCTTCGGAGAGAAAATAACAAGTCTACCTGTGAGTCAAAGAAGAAATCTGGCTAAACGATGATACAAGAGGTTTTGTAGTGTGGTGAAGGTGCGAATAGCTAACTGCATATATGGGTATACTAAATGGAGGTGTTAGCGCGCTCTCGGCCCACGCACTGCCCAAATAATCTGCAGCCATTGTGTTCTGCTACCGGCACATAGATGCCGCTTTGTTGTATGCAAATGAACAATCATGTAATCCCCCATATACTGGACACGGCTGCTAATGAGCTGTCCTTGTCTACTATGCTGTACTGTGATAAATGTAAAGCTTTATTGAACTTTCACCACGTACATTCACTGTTAAGAATCTCGGGTGTGAGCTTTCCACAAAAATGTTAACAGTTGTACAAATGTTTTCACCAATGCATCCTTCTGTAGTTTATAATTATTTATACCATCTATAAAGCTCATATTTAGAACTTTCGCGAATGTACAATGTACATAATAGAAGGCCTAAATTAGGAAGAAGAAGACAAAGAAGGAGAAAAAGAGTCAAACGTGAAAGGAACAAAAAACACGGAAGGAGAGCACAAGGAGGCCGAGGGAAGAAAATGAAGAGAGAGGGATGCGCACAACAAGCAACTCTATAAATCTGTCTTCTGAAGACAGAAGAAGCTCCTTAGTGTTGAGAACAGATTTTTGTGACAGATTTTGAGGATTAGGTGGTACCACTATGTCTCAAATGATACTATACCTACGCGCCAGGACAGCACAACAGCCAATCACCAATATTTAATTGTGGATGTTTTGTGACCTGCGTATGTTTGTTTTATTTTCTCTTGTGCCTTTTTTCACTATACAATATTGTTATTTGATTGGTTATTATTGTATTGAATTATTGTTTCTGGACTCTTCCGAGTGCTCGCAAGGGCCCATGGAAATATTGCAAGAATAATGATGAAGATGTATCACGTTCAGATAAATATCGTACGCATTTTGAGGCAGACTCTAGCGAAAGCCAAAGAAGCTGTAAGGATAGAAAAGAACAATTTAATTGAAATAAAACAAAGGCAGAGAGACGCCACACGACCCTTCCACGAGAGAGTAATTAACATTTTTGTGAAATGTCTAGGACTCAATTACCAAGAAAACAATGTTCGACCAAATATTTCGGCATGGCTTGGATGCTTCCGCGAACAGGAGGTAATTTGGCGTTTTTACGGAAACAGTAATTAGTGGCGGTGGAGTGCATCTTCGCATTCTTTTGGAATGGAATGGCTTCCACAGAAGTGTTGATTGCTCTCGTCTCGATCTACTGCAACCGCGGTTCCTCTGCTTTTCATGTCTGGACTTCAAGAGTTCTAAGTCTTAAGAAAATAATATTTCATAACTTTCTACTTCAAGATTTTACCGTCAAACTGATAAAACTGAAAGATGAGAACCCATAGTAAACTCTTATTAGCCAAGAGTTATATTTGGAGTAGCTTTTTTAAAGATACTAGTTAGGAAAGCCGTATAAGGTAATGGATGTTCTTTAAACTTTGTGGCTATGCTTATTACTTACGGTATCAATTAACTCCTTAAATGAGGAACTGAACAATTTGCTAGATTCTTTAGGAACACTGCCTATTCCAGGATGTGCCTACATAGTTGTTAAGATCTCTGTCGTTATAAACGCATTGTCAAGGGTGATTATGTAGTGATATAAAAAGTTGTAGCTGCTACGTTCTTACAATGGAGTGAGAATCGCTGGATAAGGCAGACGACAATAAAAACTAATGCAAACTTTAATTTGTTGCAATTACCGGCTGAGAAACAGGAGATGACCATTACACCGGAATCCAGGGTTTGATGGAATATTCCGAATGCGTAGATAGTTTCTCGATCCTATGATAAAATATGTTGGGATGATAATAACGATTCAAGAGGGTTTGTCAAGAAATATGAAGATACTGGTATGTATAAAAAACGTCAAAGAACATAGTCTTGATAGACTGATTTCTCGCTTATTCAATTAAGTTTTTTGGCAGAAAATTTAAAAAAAATAGGTTCATCCCGCCTTTAACAAATATATATCACAAAAAACCTCATTTAAAGATGTTAAAATCCAGTGTAAACTGTTTAAAAACCTAAATTCTTGGAGAAATAATTGTAAATACTGACCTGTAATGTCCAGATGCTGCAAATTGCCACAGCGTGCAGTAAGCTCCCTCAAGGCAATGGAGGACACAGCTGTGCTACCATGCAGCTGCAGATGCGTCAGCTCTGGACATCTTCTTGCCAACAGCGCCAACCCCCTATCCGTCACCTTACAGCCGTCACTCAAAAACACTCTCTCAACCCCCGGACAAGCCCCAGTCCTTCCCAGGCCACAGAGCCTCCTGAAGACACTCCGCATCGCCTTGTCACCACTTATTCTTTCGCCTTTCAGCGTTATGGTCCTCCACAGACAAGGATGCCACGCCAGTGATTCGAATCGTCTACACACTCGCGCCAAAGAACACAAGTCACTACTGTCCAACCACATGAATATTTTCACAACAGCTTCGTCAGGTAATTTATCGAACAGATTATTTTTGGATATTATTCGTTTCCCCTTCGCCAAGGCGTTAACTCCTGGACTCAGGTCCGTCCACGGGCCAGGCGTGGAGGGCCCTGGACTTGGTGAAACTAACGTATGATATCCTTGATCTAAGCTGGGGGAATTTCTACCTAATTTACTAAAATTTTCTACAAGATAGTCACAAGTGTCAGCTAATGGAGAGGACGTTCTCCGTAATTCTCTAGCATTTACCGAACTATGATAAGCTGAAGTGGTATTGTAAGAGGTTTCGTTTCTGATGCCGTATTGATCAAGCTTGAGCTCCTTCTTATTCTGATAAACTGAATCCAGGGAAGGAGCTCTGATGTCCAGGGCGTAAGAACTTTCCTCCTCTTTATTATGGCACACCTGCGCTTGATGTTTGAACACACTCGGATTCAGGTTAGATAATTCCGTCTGGTAATTTTCTCCATTCAAGTGACTATTTTCTATGAGTGGTGTATTCCTTTGATAACTAGATTCAAAAGTCGCCGGCGATTGCCTCATATAAGATTCTTCTAGAGCTTTTGCAGGGTTCCTTGGCAAATGATATACTTGAGGTTCCAATGGGTTTATGTTCGGATGTACATACGGTTGGTCCAAGGAACTTGAAGAACTCCTGGATAAATGATACGTCATATGAGAATCTACCGAAGAAGTTGACTTCTTGCTTAAAGCATAACATCTATCTAAAGCTGGGGAATGTCTTTGAAAGTTCTGGTCATAAATATTTCTTTGGTATGGTTGCTCGACGTGTTGGTATTCTAAGGGTGTGTTTCTACTTCTGGTGTATGGCTGATATGGCTTGTCTAACATGGGAGATTCTCTATTCATGTAAGGTTTATCCAACGTAGGAGAATCTCGGTCCCTGTTCCTGTGTTGGGAAGTTCTGAATAGATGATAGG
The DNA here is from genome assembly GCA_963576905.1 of Mystacides longicornis. Lineage (NCBI taxonomy): Eukaryota > Metazoa > Arthropoda > Insecta > Trichoptera > Leptoceridae > Mystacides > Mystacides longicornis. The sequence continues at coordinate 394,610 of OY756432.1, forward strand.
CTTGTGGATCCAACGGCGAGGAACTGAGCGGATGATGGTAAGCTGCTTGTGGTGGAGGCGATGTCCTTCCCAGCGTCGCCAGTGGACAGGCTGGCGGAGAGCGCCGCCCCATAGGGACGTGCGACATGGTGGGCTGAAACAAAAAGAAAAAGAAAACATTAGAACTTTGTGTTAATAAAAAAAACGAGCATGACACACGTGTTTGAATCGCGATATACATACTTAGCAACCTTACATATTTTCAATGAACTAAAGGGGTGATGATCAATGTTAATGCCCTAAATTTTTCCTACTTGATTCCATGTGCTCAGATGATAAAGGCTCTTCTATCTGATCGTAAAAGGTAACACGTGATATTTTAGGATTGTAGAAGCGTTGGCTAGAGAGAAAATCCCTAGCTCTGGACCGAACAACAGCAAAATATAGATAATGCTATATGTCTATACATATCGTAAAGGGATGTAGACCAAGTGTGACGTACAGGAATAAGGGAAATGGAAGACGAAGTTATTGCTCTGACGAAACACAGTAAAGGATGAGTTGTTTTGAGAAGCTGTACAGCCAAGTAAAGGTTTGGATGACCTGACATGAAATCTAAAGATGTGTATATAGTGGATGGTGAAGAAGTATGCGTGTATTATGGGCCGCATCACTCCATATCTCCACGATCGATGTAAAGAAGACAACATAAATTATTTCGAGAGCGAAGAAAATTGCTGCCAATCACGCTGCGGTTCATTTTTTGGGCCTCGGGGCTGAAGAGCACATCAAATTGGTGCATTATCATTTTTGCAGATACACGAGAGCAGCGTGCAGATGCCCATCGCCGTCTATCTGAAGATCTTCGCGTGTGGAACAACCAGCACGTCCATGGCTCCAACTATCTCACACATCTCCACGTGATTTTGAGTGTTGGCTCATTTTTGAGAACCGCAATATTTTCTCATCTGCCTCTCACTGTATTACCTGTGGGGAGATATAGCAACAGTACTTATCTGGGATGCTGGATAAAAAATATTACGTATTATCCATCATATTATAGCGATGTTTTTTTTAATGGTGGTCAGTCATTAAGTTAATCAGCTGTGAAGATAAGAACTTGGCGCATTACACCGTTATTTTTTTATAAGATTACATAGGAATGTGGCTATTTGTACATTGGCCCTTTCAAATCATGCCGTATCATAAAGCGGATAGGCAGAGAGAACGGACTTATATCACTTCCCTTGATGCTTCTAACCAGACATTCTTTGAGTTTAAAATCGATGTGTTATTCTCATTCGTCCACGCCTTTTAAAACCTTTTCTTTCAGCCTTATGTATGTAGCATTTTTATGATTCTACTAGCAGCAAAACCTGTCGGACTACACAGGCGTAGAAAAGGGTCATTTATTGTTTGATTGTCCAATAAATCAGTTACATCGTGACTTAAAGGTTCCCAATTTCACATTTCTTTCCGTAGAGCGATTTATTTTCGCGGGGCCTATTATTTTTTATTTTCTCCTTTATGGCATTTCACCCACAAGGATAGTTTATCCATGGGCCTGTTACAGAAATCATCACATACAGACGAAATTTATAAGTGTAAAAATTTCTTCCCGGTTTTGTCATTTGTATTTACATATTTTGCATGACGTTTCGAGTGTTTCAGCGAGAAAACCAAGTTACGGACGAACTGAACCAATTATGACTATTTTTTGTTTTTTTTTTTAAATAAATCTGTGCTCACTGAAATTGAACACAGCGCATTACTTTGACTCTTTTACAGCAAGGTGCTATTAAAGCTCGCGACCCACGACTTCCAGTACGAAACAGTATGAAAATCGGTCTTATAACCACCAGGCTGCCAACACCTTCAAATTGGATAGCATTTTTATTAAAGGAAAGATAAAATAAGGGGGGGAAAATCACTGAAAGTGCACCTATAACGTACCACGAAGTAGCTAGCAAGACAAAAGATACCCAATACAAAGAATGTCTATCCCATTAATTTTCAGAACTTCAGTTTCTTAGGCTGGGTATGCTCAGCTCGCAAAAAAATATTGAAAAAAAAAAGAAATCAGAAAGTAAAAATACGTCGTTCGTTAGGAGTGTTGAAAATTTGATCATTTTTATGACAGCTTCTAGCAAAATGGGAATTTTGAGATAACATTCTCTAGAAATAAACTGTAATGGCTTCAAATAAAAAATATTTGGCTCGTAAAATGAATATCACATTATCGGCTGGAGAAACAATAATTGAGATAAAATCCACCTAAAGGCGCTGTACGCAGTTAAAAAAGATAAACAAATTTGGTGTTCGATTGAAGTCATAGACTGTACACTGTACACTACATGTCTGATTATTTGAGCCACTCAATTAATTTACAAATATTATTCTTGTAAATTTTGGATGACTATAGATGACTTGGTAAACTTCAGTACATCTCAGCAAAAAAAATACTAACCTAATACAGCTAACAGACTAGAGTGGGAAAAATAACAACTTCCTCGCAATTTTTCAATAGTTTCTTACTACTTTTAAAATACCCCCAGCTTATACGAATTTTTGGAACCAAAATTGGCGAGAGTTATACCGAGACACAAGCCAGCTAATCATTTTTGTATAATATGTATAAGAAGACTAGATAATACCACCTATTCCAATTCAAATTAAGTGCGCACTAAACTAAAATAAGAACGTTCCTATTTGTTCCTAATTAGACTTTAGTTTAAATTAGTTCATTTTGGTATACGGATTTTTAAGTCAATTTTAGTGCGTTTATCTGTCAAAACGTTCCTAATCTTAGTTTACACGTAATTGTATGCGTCTAAAAAGATATCTGATGATATTTTTATGATAAACGTTTTTTTTAACCAAATAATTATAAAACAAGTTTATTTTTATTAAAAATATTAAGCATTTCCCCCGAATTTATTATAAGTAATACAAATAATAGCATCAAAAATTATTATCATTGAACACCAATGCAATCATACAGCCGTCTTCGTTACACTTCGGGTTGGTTCGGCAGTTTCCGGCGACCATGTTACTTGGAACTTGCTTGGAACATGGAGCTCGTTTGAATTTGTCTTCTCCCATTGGCTGTCCGCTTGTCAGCATCAACCAATAAGGCGCATGCTCGATCCATAGACAATTATAATTGAAAAAAATATTTATGGTGAACTAATATTGGTTTTTAGAACACGGCATAATTCCGAATACGAATTTTAGTTCGAGTGAACTTAATTCTAAATCATTTTGAACGTTCTTAATAAGAACGTTCAAAAATCCGAATAGGGGGTAATATCTTGTTCATATTATGAATTATGAAAAAATCGAAGCATAGATGGTGGTCAAATTATAATGGTGAGTAGAACATAATATTGTAATATTATTACATATTTCTAAAGGAAAACTACGGTAGGTACATACATGGCATATAAATAGATGTCGCTTTATGAAAAATGCTAATGAAAAAATGATCCTGTAAAAAAATGAAGTGTTAAAAAGTAGTATTGCACTCCCAGATGGTGGCCTGGAGGTTAGAATTAATTGTACTTGACTAAAATACTGCGTTCGTAATGTTGCGCTCGTTTTTTTTCTATGAAACAGAGCATAAGCCACCTTTTGAAAAAAACAGTAGAAGACGGTCGTCATTAATTTGTTCATACCATTTAAAATCGAACATAATTAGTGAATTTTTAGAATCGGCGGGTGTTGTTCATTCGTTAAGATTTTGTCCTTAAAATGGGATAAATCTAGATAAACTTAGAACGTTGTGTGCCAAAATTATTAATCTTTTTGATTCGGGTATAAGGCCAGGTGCCTATCACAAAACACAGCCCGAAGCCCAAGCTACAACAACAAAAAAAAGTGGAGGTTCGCAAAGTCGGGCCCCTCAGAAGCCCTCAAGATATAACGCGCTCGTAAATATTAATGGTCCATACAAGAACATCGGGAGGCGACCCACCTCCACTAGCATCATTCCTGAGGATATACATAGTTATATATGGAATCTTAATAGTTGTTATACTTTATTCTAAAACAACCATGTTGGTTTTGAAAGTATATTTTTTTCGATATGATTCTCATACAATGCGACCTGTAGAATCACTCGATCCCCGAATTGAGATTTAGACGAAAATTCCATGGTTTACGAAGCTCCAGTTTCAAGTTTTATTACTGTATATTTTAACAATATTAGCGCATGCTATCAACTTTTTAGGCGATTCTTATGAATACACGTTCAATAGCTGTTACAAACATTGAAATAACACTCATACAAATGTGATGTTTACAACAGCTATTGAACGTGTAACTTTTACTAACATTTTTCATTCTCATAACTTTGAAAATGTTCCATTTGTAGTTAAACATTAGTAAGTAGGTAAGTGTTTTACTATTTTTGGATTTTTTTTTTATAAAATTTTCAGAAGTAAACCGTTTCAAATGATTGTCACCTGCCAATGTTCGAATATTTTTATAGAAAAGATTACAAATAAAGAAACAAAAAGTAATTTCAACCTTATAATCTTAACAATTGTGGATCAAAATTGGTGATTCCATGCACATACTACACTACGGTATAGAGCTGTCAAACATTTCCTGAACAGATTTGGTCACCAATAACTGAAGTCCTGATGCGAACTAGGGTTGACAGAGAGATGTTGTCAAGTGTCAAGGTCCGGAAAATGTCATATCTGGACTATGTAGTGCGAGGAGAAAAGTGCCACCTTCCACATTTTAACAGGAACGCCAAGAGCCTGACAAGAGACAGATGTCCTGGCTGCGCAATGTACGTTTCTCATACAACCTCTCCCATTTTTTGCTTCTGACCTGGCCTACCTTGAGAACGATGTATTCGATCCACCTAATCCTCGGTTGACCACACCTTAAGGTAAGATGAAACCTTTCCATTCATCCATATGCCTAATTTTCATCTTTGAAACAACACAGATGAAAGTTCTCGAATTTATAACATGATTTTTATGTCCTTGATAAAAAGATCTTTCGATTAGATCTGACAAAATACTGCATGAATATTCTCACAGAGTTACTGAATCTTCTCACAGAGTTACTGAATCTTCTCACAGAGTTACTCTATATCCTAAACGAAGAATTCCATAGACACCGCGGTTTGTTTAAATTTCGTTGCAGTTGTTTGTTTGATATGTCAGATATGTGGTTTTAAGAGTATACGTACTAGTGTAAGTGAGTAGGAAATATATTGAACTACTAGCCTGTCACGTTGCTTACATCAAAAGTCATTGAATGTAATCAAATAGCTACTACAAACATAGAAACTAAAAGTGTTCATTCCCTTTAATGCCATACCCACTATAAGGTCAATGTAGCATGGGTATAGGCCGCAGCTTGGTAATGCACGAATTCTGAGAGAAAAAGAAGAAGAGAGGCCGTCTTTATCTCCGCCGCAATGGAGCCTTATCATTAAGGATCGAATATCGGCAACTTTTTTCAAAGAAAAAATTCAAAATTATGGTGGGTATAGGTGGGTATTGTGGAGAGCAGGTCCGGCCTGGGGCCACCACGAGCAGACGGGCTCTTCCTCAAACAATTACCAGGCCTGGGCGGGCCAAGTAGCGCACCTCGGGGTGCCCCTGCCCGCGCCAACACGATCCTTCCTCTCTCCACCTCACTTCTTGCCTTCCCAGTTATTCATTTTTAGAATCTTCCTCCGTGGTGGTCTACTGATCTAGGAACTGAGACAATTCTAAAGATTTTTTTTTTTTATTTTGGAAAAAAAAGTATACCTACTTAAAATCATTTTTGGGTAGGTACATTAATTTTTTTATTACTTATTGGGTAAGTAGCTGTATTAGCGGCACACTAAAACCAACTCCTGTGCCGTGGCTATGTGTGCTTTCTAATATAGCACCTCCACACCTTAGACGAGAGGAAGCTTTTCTTCAAGAAGTAAGAAAAGTGGAGTCCAACCATAATCTAACAATCCATCTTGATGTAGATAACCCGCCTCCATGCCGTCTGAAATCCCGAAAATCGTACTGGTTAGCTGCCGCTACAACTACGGATTACTCGATCGAAGACAAATGGAGACAAGTATGGACCGTATCGTCAGTAAGGAACCAGAACCTCGTAGCTGACCCGACAAAAGAACTGCCTGGCTCAACGCAACCCAGAAATATATGGTGTAGAGTTAACCGAATACGATGTGATGTAGGCTGCACCGCTTCCAACTTACATACATGGGGATGGATGGACTCACCAGCATGTGCATGTGGGATTACACAAACAATCGACCATCTGATTAACGAGTGCCCCATGTACGCATTTGAAGAAGGACTACAGGACTTGCACGCACTGACGGATGACGCGATCCAATGGCTTCGGTCTCTGGAGGTCAGATTGTGAGCGACCATAAGAAGAAGAAGAAGAAGTAGCTGTCTAAAAATGGAAGTGGCTGGTAGAGCAGCGATATCAGTCGGCACTTAAATACGCACCTATAGACTACTGAAGGTCGTGGGTTCAAATCCCGGTGCCAAACATTTCCACATTCACAACACAAGCTTTGGTTTATTTGAAAAACATCTATCGAAATTGTACCTATTTATATTCACGTTGGATGAGCCCAGGATTATTAAAAAAAATTGCCCAGATAACTTGATTGAGTACTTAAAACATTCACAAATATTGTAAAACCTCAAATTGTCTTTTAATATAGGTACCTATAAAACGATTCACGACGAGTTCATCGAAAATCAATTCATCGAAAACGAGTTCATCGAAAATCAATTCATCGAATGATCAATTCATCGAATGATCAATTCATCGAAAACCATTTATATGAAGATATTTTAGAGAAATTGTTTATGAACTAATAATAAGGTAAAGCTTCAGTTTGGTCACTCCTATAAATTAAAGATGGCGGCGATTTTGACATACGTTGGAGTATATTTTTTTAATATCTTTATTAGTGCCTCATATAATGATTCACGACGAGTTCATCGAAAATCAATTCATCGAATGATCAATTCATCGAAAATCAATTGATCGAAAATCAATTCATCGAAAATCAATTCATCGAAAATCAATTCATCGAAAATCAATTCATCGAAAACGAGTTCATCGAAAATCAATTCATCGAATGATCAATTCATCGAAAACCATTATTATGAAGATATTTTAGAGAAATTGTTTATGAACTAATAATAAGGTAAAGCTTCAGTTTGGTCACTCCTATAAATTAAAGATGGCGGCGATTTTGACATACGTTGGAGTATTTTTTTTTAATATCTTTTTTAGTGCCTCATATAATGGCCGAAAACAGCGTCTGTACCCTTCCCCCCCCCCTCGAAGATGTTGGCAGATCTTGTCACGTTCGTCCGTCCGTCTGTCTGTGTGTCTGTCTCGTCCGTTTGTTAGTTTATTTATTTATATATATTATTTATTTATTTATATATTTAGTTATTTATATATTTAGTTATTTATCTATCTGTCCGTCTGTCCGTCCGTCTGTCTGTCTGTCCGTCCGTCCGTCCGTCTGTCTGTCTGTATGTCCGTCCGTCTGTCTGTCTGTCTGTCCGTCCGTCTGTCTGTCTGTCTGTCTGTCTGTCCGTCCGTCCGTCTATCTATCCGTCCGTTTGACTGTCCGCCCGTCTGTCTGTCCGTCCGTCTTGTCTGTCTGTCCGTCCGTCCGTCTATCTGTCCGCCTGTCTGTCCGTCCGTCTGTCCGTCCGTCCGTCCGTCTGTCTATCCGCCCGTCTGTCTGTCTGTCCGTCCGTCTGTCTGTCCGTCCGTCTGTCTATCCGTCCGTTTTTGTCCGTCCGTACGTCCGTCCGTCTGTCTGTCTGTCCGTCCGTCTGTCTATCCGTCCGTTTGTCTGTCCGTCCGTCTGTCTGTCCGTCCGTCTTGTCTGTCTGTCCGCCCGTCT